>CM067308.1:49816874-50326676 GCA_034231615.1 Meghimatium bilineatum
TTCAACATCTCAAAGAAATTCTCCATTAGTTTTCTTGGCTGTCCATGGAATTTTCATCATTCCAGGAGATTACATGATGAATTTAAACAAAGCTTCCTTACGAGTAAAGATGATACAAGCTCCTACTTAAATCATTACTGCCAAAGTTTGATGTGTTGGGCCATTGGTGTAAATAAAACAACGACAACACATTTCTATTCTTTGGACTTGAACCTACTGGAAATTTAGAAGGACCATTATCCTGCTATAAAATAGATAACAGGACTAGCTGGAAATCTAGTAGGACTGTTATCCTGCTCTAAGAGAAATATTTGGACTACATCTTGCTGGAAATCTTGTAGAACCATTATCCTGCTATAATAGAGATCTCTTGACTAGAACCTGTTGGAAATCTAGTAAGACTATTATCCTGCTATAAGAGAGATCTGGTGAGAGTTTGAGAACGAAAGGGAAAAAAATTTACTGCCAAATTTAAAAAAAGACAGCGGCTGAATTAGTTTTGGTCCTAAATTTCGGTTTGAAGGTGTAGGTACAAATTCATCTGTGGGATTTCTTACTTATTTACAGAAGATGTATTACAATTTTGTAGATAAATAAATTATCTCTTATAGCCCAGGAATAAAGATAAAAAATTATAATCACCTGTGTGGCAACCTAGGGGCCTGGACTTCTAGCTCAGAGTGCAAAGAATAGGACCACTGTAATCGTTCCAGACATATCGTAGGTGGACTAAGGAACGTTGGGGGATAGGATGACAACCTGTTATTTATTAAAAAGTCATTGTCATTGCATGTCTTGCCTCGATTTCTACTTTTGTCTTCTGTCAAATGTTTCCCATGCCAGTGTGTTGCTGGGGCCTGAGAGGGGAGCAAATAATAGCAACACTATTTACCTTCCATGCATTGTTGTAAGAGGCGACTAAGCAGGTTATGAGATGGAGTTGGCTGTCTCATCCCGTATAGGGTCAACATGACCTAAAGCCATGCTAAAGTCAGATGTATCAGGTTGAAAGGCGCAGATATTGCAGCAATGCTGTAAACCATGACACAACGCATTCTGTTATCTGGACTACATCCTGTCAATCTGCAGGTGTTTGAGAACGAACGCAGAATAAAAAGAAGAAATGTTTCCCATGGATGATGGAAAGATGCAGGCCAATGAGCATTGCACCTTTGTCCTTTTGTGGCGGGAAATGCTGGGTGTGCCATCCTTGCTGATAAATCAACTGATCTCATGGAAGATTAATGAACTAGTTGGCCCAAAAGTGATGCTGCACTCCTGACAAAATGTGATGATCCTGGGATACTACTGCACTGGAAAGCCTCACTTCAGGGACGAAATATGCATCCATAAACCCCTTTAACACAGCCATGTCTTTGAGACAACAAACCATATGTATACAAGTGTCACCAAAGTTACTCAACTGAGGAGGACATATGCTTTTGTCAGAAAGGTTACGGGCTGTTAAGAGCTTTCCTATCACAACTATAAAGATTATTTCATCATCATCAACCAATTAGGACTGATTAGAACAGAGTTGTGAATAATGCTGAAAATGGATGTGCTGGGTTGGAAGGTGCAAAAGAACGCAGCCTCGCTGTGAAACCAGCAGCACAACATATTTCATGCTTCCTGGCAGAAATCACACAAACTTCTGTGTTGATTATAAGAGGAAATCACACAAACTTCTGTGTTGATTATAAGAGGAAATCACACAAACTTCTGTGTCAGAGGAAATCACACAAACTTCTGTGTTGATTATCAGATGAAATCAAACAAACTTCTGCGTCAGAGGAAATCACACAAACTTCTGTGTCAGAGGAAATCACACAAACTTCTGTGTCAGAGGAAATCACACAAACTTCTGTGTTGATTATCAGAGGAAATCACACAAACTTCTGTGTCAGAGGAAATCACACAAACTTTTGTGTTGATTATCAGAGGAAATCACACAGAAATGGTCTGATAGGTAGGAAATGTGCAACAGTATTCAGCTGTGTTCATTCTCAAACTTCTGCTGATTAGGAGAATGTAGTCCAGAGAATGGAATGTGTTATGGTTTATATGTATTTGAGCCATGTAGTCATATGGTTTGTGTGGTCATAAGTAGGTCAACATTTACTTTCAAACATTTGCAGGTTTTCATGTAATTAGATAGTTGCATAAGCAAAAAATGAACATGACTCTGCAAAATGAGTTTTTTAAATCAATACCGGAAGGAAATGAATGATAAATAATTATATAAAAACTGAAGCAGAAGCGAAACAAAATTAATTGGAGATAGAACTCAACAGGATATTTATATTAATAAATGAAGAGTGTTCATACCGAAAGACAGTAGGATGCCAAATATGCTAGTTTTCAAGTCATAACAAATACATCCATACGAGGAGCATGATTTGTTGGCAGTTACCTGGCACCTATATGTTCTGATTGTGTCAATTAAAGGTACACATAAAAACCCTCTGAGTAGAAGGCTTCTCTAAATACTGCTTACTGCTGAGAGTTGGGGGTTTCTGGTAATGAAAGAAAGCTCTGGAGAAACACCCCACATAGGTAATAAGAGTTGTATTGCTCACAGTTACTGGGGATTTAATCCATCTGTTGCTGGATCCAAAAAGGAGCAAAGAATAGAAACACTGTTACCTTCCATACATGTCATAAGTGACAGCTAAGGTGGTTTTGGGGTGGAGTTGGATGTCCCATCTCATATAGGGTGAAAGTGACCCAGAAGCCATGCAGAAGTTGGTTATGTCAGGCTGAAAGGTAAGGATATTGCAGGTAAGCTGTAAACCATGACACAATGAATTTCGTTCTCCTGACTACATCCTGCTAATCTGCATGAGTTTTAGAGCACAAGAAAATTTCCTGGGGACTGAAACAAAGACTGATATAAAAAGATAAATCACATACTGAAGTTATAAAGATGCGTTTGTTAAATATTTCTTCTGATAACTCTCCTGTGCCCATGATATGAGTTATCTTATCATACAACACATGAGCCAGTTGTATGGCACGGATTCTCTGTGCTGGTGTCACTCCATGTTTGTTTGCTTGCTGCTTGAAATCGAATATCTCCATTGGCTGCAACAGAAATGACATATGTCAATAATTGATATGCAGCATTCAATTTCTTTCATCAATATATTAATATTTCTTCTTTTTATTTATTTACTGACACCATTTTGAAACAAAATGTTATAGAAAAATCCTAAGAATATCATAGACAAGACAAACCAATGCAGATGTCAGGAAAGATGAACATAGAAAAATACTGCCTCCTCAAAACTATCAAAAAAATGCAAATAACATTTAATCATGGACGAAAAAGTTCCAGGAAAGAGGAGAGAACAAGAGGCAAGAGACTAAGACTATAATCAACACAGGATATTAAAGACCTTCTGAACATGATGCTGGAAGAGGCATTGCACAGAACAGAAAGGTGTACAGAGTGGCAGTGAGGACAACATTCTGTAAAAGACATGTCACATAGGACTGTCACTATGTTAAAAATTCAAAGGGCTGTATTTTTGTTTCGCACTTTATTGGTAATTGTCCAAGATCCACATCCATATTTCAAACTGGGAATAATATGCAGGCTCTAAGAAAAGGAAATTTTGTTGCAGTCCAGCCATATGTTTTTCATTTGTTTATTGAGTATCACCAACCCTAAATTTCATATACACATATCATTTTTTAAGTCTCTTGTTGGCTGTTCTGATTCTAAATATGGCAATATGTTCCTTTCTTCTCAACTTATGGATGGCATGTATTTTTTATTGCATGGTTGTGATTGGATTACATTTCTTGCATATGAAGCTGTCAATGATGGGTATCATTCTGGATGTGGTGAAACAGTGTAAACTTGTCTGGACATGTAGTAAGACACTACTTGCTTTCAAAATTTATTTTGCAAAGAACAATTGAGGGCGGAAAGAGAAGAGGCAGCACAGAAAAACCTGGATTTATAACATCATGGAATGGCCTCTGTATGATTTTTCTACACTCCTCCGAGTGGCTGCTGAAGGATTTTTGTATTGATGTTTCCAGTGTGACACCCCTATGATCCTGCCGGGCTATGGGTCTTATATTACTATTATATTCATTTAATTATTCAAAATAAATTGTGGAACTTCCTATGTTATTTGGTTGTTTTTTTTTTTAAAGCAGAAAATATCTGCTCTCTGAACTACATCCTATTGATCTGCATGAGTTTGAGAAAATCAGGAAATTTAATATATAACATGCAAATTACAGAATACAAATAATGGAAACACCTAAGCGCTAATAAATATTAAATATTTGTGTGTGTGTTTCATACAAATTTCTTCTACGTTCGTTCTCAAATTCCTGCAGATTGGCAGGATGTAGTCTGGAGAACGGAATGCATGATGTCGTGGTTTACAGTATTGTTGCAATATCTGCGCCTTTTGGCCTGACACATCCAACTTCAGCATGGCTTTTGGTCAGTGACCCAACAGCCAACTCCATTGTGTAACCTCTTTAGTCACCTCTTACGACATGCATGGAAGGTAAACAAAGTTGCTATTCTTTGTTCCTTTCTCGGGTCCCGGCAACATATGGGTATAAATTTATTATATTCTGAGGAGCAATGAACCTAAGTTTAACCTTGTGTAACTGCCGCTAAGAATTTGAATTGTTTTTTTTCTAAGTATTTATCACAAATTTCCACTAAATTTAACAAAGATCCTATCTAAAATTGATTTTTTTCCAGAGATCCATGGGGATTATCGATTGAACCGACTTGTCACTTTGTTGCGAAGGAAGCAGTAGGTATGGAGTAACCCAAGTAGTGATGTCAATTCCCTATGCCCTTTGAACTTTTAAAAAACAAACTTATATCATCACAATACCACCAGCATCTTCTGAAAATCTATGATAATTTGTATAGATTCATGTTATTACTCTGAATATGGTTTGGTTTTAAGAAAACCATATATAGATTCATGTTATTTCTCTGAATACAGTTTGGTTTGTAGAAAACCATATACAGATTTGTTATTTCTCTGAATACAGTTTGGTTTGTAGAAAACCATATACAGATTTGTTATTTCTCTGAATACAGTTTGGTTTGTAGAAAACCATATACAGATTTGTTATTTCTCTGAATACAGTTTGGTTTGTAGAAAAAGAAACACCAAGTAACTGTATTTATAACAAATATCCTCACTACCAGTAGCAGTGATGATAAACACATTGACAATTCTTCTTCTTCTTCTTCTGTGTTCATTCTCAAACTCCCACTGGATCTCTGTTGTAGCAGGACAATGGTCCTACTAGATTTCCAGCAGGATCTAGCCCAGAGAATGAAAATGCACTGTCTCCATTTTATTATCGCCAATGGCCTGACACATCCGTCTTCAGTAGGGAATTGACAATTCAGAATATAAAATATGTATACGTTTCTTGAAAACAGAGAAATTAATCTTCTTCTTCTCATTCACAGTTTAACATGTCTGCACAACAAGTAAATTTTGTTGTGAAGACTTGTTATCTAATCGGGTTGCATGACACCAATGGTTGATGGTGCATCTATTGACCTGGTATCTACGACTTCAGCACCTACACTTGCTTGGGTTTGATGTAGGTGATGACCTGACCAATCATTTCTAGCCTCAGCTGGCTGAACTAAGCCCCATCTGCAGTTCAAGGAGTTGGTCTCGATTGGGAGAGAAAGTAATAATAAGCTAAATGGATACCAATAGAAATAGAACTTAAGGCGCCCGAGTGTTGGCAGAGTCCGAAAGGGGAGCACAGAATAGCAACACTCTTTACCTTCCATAGATAGCATAAGAGGTGACTAAGGAAGTTATGGACTTGATTTGGCAGTTTCATCCCATATAAAGTCAATGTGACCCAGAAGTCATACTGAAGTCAGATGTGTCAGGTCAAAAGTATAGCGGCACAGCTGCAAACCATGATATAATGCATTCCATTTTCAGGACTACATCTTGGAAATATGCAGGAGTTTGACAACAAATGTAGAAGAACAACTCGAGTGCCACTGAAGATGGATAGGACATACACTAAAAAGACCCACAAGATATAACTGTACAACTGCGATTATTCTGGAAAACACAGGGAAAGAGGAAGACCATAATATAGTGAAGGAAAGAATACAGGTACACAATGAATGGGTAAATATATAGAAAGAGCTAGAAGAAATAACTAAAGATAAGACAAAATGGAAAAATATTTAGTGAGAACTGATGATCTGCAGGAAGTGAAAAGGTGAATAAATGGGAAAGTATTGACAAAATAGTGTAAATAAAAAATTACCTCTGCAACATGTGACTGGTACCATTTCTTCCTATCAGAACAAAAAGAGAAAATAGAAACTCATTAGAAATTCAAATAGCCCATTTTATAAATTGTTTATTCTCCTGCTGGAACTCTCTTGCTCTATGGCCCTACTAGATTTCCAGCAGGATTCTTCTTCTTTTATTCGCCTGGAATGTGCTTCAACCTGAAGTTTTGTCTCTTCTATTCTTCTTCTTTCGTTCACTTGAAACATGTCTATATCTGTAATTCTGTCTCCTTAATAAAACTCACTGTCTTTTGTAGTTCATACAGTGTCCCATAGAGTTTTGATTCCAGTGTTGTTTCCTCTGGCCAATATGTCTGCCTCAGCGTTTCATGCTCAGAACACTCTTGAAGTATATGTTTGGCACTCTGTGCTGCCTGTCCACATGTACACATGGCTGTGTTGCCAATCTTGAACTTTGTATACATGTGACTGCGGAGTCTGTTGTGTCCTGTTCTGAGACGTAGAATTATAACTTGTTCTGGTCTGTTCATAATATGATAGTCATCATGTGTTGGTGTTTGTGGCTTTCTTATTGACTTGATCATCTGTTTTTTCTGATGGTAGGTGATTGGTATATCTGGTTGGTCTTCGGCAGCACCTTCCTTAGCCAGTTGGTCTGCTTTTTCATTTCCTGGTATTCCACAGTGAGAGGGTATCCACTGCATAGTTACCCTATACTGGTAAGTCAATTCGCTAAGTAGTTTTTTCAAGTCTGTTAGTTTTTCAGACTGGAGAGCTAGAAGCACTGACCTTGCATCTGTCAGGAATACCACAGGCTGTAGGTCAGAGTTGGAGTTCAGCAGTTTTTTAGCTGCCACACTAATTGCCTGGATTTCTGCATCATAATTATTGCAGAATTTTCCTGTCGGTGTTCTGATTGTATCTCTAGGCTTTTGTGGATATTCTATATATACACCTGCACCTCCATTCCTCACGGCATTCTGTGCTGATCCATCTGTGTATACTCTGACCCATATATCTTGTGGATATTCCTCATCCAGGAAACTGAGGGTGACTGTCCTTCGCTGCACACTGTTCTGTTCGTCCTCGCTTAGTATTCCTTTCACATGGGTCTGAATGTATATTGGCATTCCATGCCATTCACTCCACGGGGTTTGTTCTGGTACAGGCCTTAAGGGGCTGTCAACTTCAGGTAGGTCTGTAAGTTGTCTGCGGAGTCGTTTAGCTTGATGGATAAAGCTGCTTCTTTTCAGTCGTCCCATTGCTAGATTTTGGAATCTTTCCTTCATTGGATGACTTGGCACACACTGAAACTTTTCTGCCTGAATTAGTACTTTTGTGTCTCTGCGTTCGCCAAGTGTTTGCATTCTTCCTATTTTCTGCATCTCTGCTATTGGTGTTGATTTCATTGCTCCCAACATTATTCTAAGTGCCTGGTTTTGCACTTTATCTAGATCTTGTAATGTGGTGTTTGATGCAGGACACCATGCTGCTGAACCATATTCCAGGTGTGGTCTTATGCCTTGCTGGTAAACTTTACTGAGTATATTCCCACTGGCTCCCCATGTGGTTCCACTTAGTTTTCTCAGGATAGCTAACTTCCTCCTGGCTTTTGTTGTTGCTTTGTTTATGTGCTGCTTCCATGTCAGTTTATCATCAAAAGTAACTCTGAGGTATGTGGGTTGTTTGTCTTCTTTCAAGAGATCTCCATCTATTTTGATATGACCGGCTTTTTGTTTTGGTGAGAGGGTAAAAAGTGTAGTGCTGCACTTATCTGTGTTAATGCTGACGCACCATCTATTAGCCCATAAGGTTAGGGCATCGATAGCTCTTTGTATTTGTTTAGTGGCCACTGTCGCATGTTCTTCTGTGCACCAGATCACGAGGTTGTCTGCATACATTGCCACTTTGATCCCGTGTGGTAGTTCAGCAACTAAGTCATTGATGTAAACCAAGTCTCTTCTATAAATTTGACTGTTTCGTAACTCGTACAGAGGTCTGTATAATTTTTCTTCCACCGTTATTTCTCTGGGCTGGTGTATTTGTCTCAATCAATCAAATGCCATGATGAGTGGCATAGACGATCATGCTTCTCTACAACTCTCCGTCTCTGTTGTTAATAAGTTAAGCTGGTGACTTCTTTTTGTACCACAGTGACAACCCAGTCAGATTTTAATACTCCTCTGAGTAGAACTAGAACATAGGTCACAGTGAAGTGTTGATCCGTAGTTGCGCCATTATTTGTTATCTTCTGGAGGAGTTATGGAAAACTATAACATGTTCCGTTAAATTGGTTTATAGCTAACAGAACATAGACTCATCATCATTAAGTGCCGTCTCCGCAACGAAGGTTGGCTGCAACGTATCTCCAACATCTCTTGTCTTGGTGATGCACTCTGCTAGACTGTAACCTGTCCATCATGTGATGTTACTCTCCCACTTGTATCTCTGCCTACCTCTTGCTCGCTTCCCTTTGATTTTACCCTCAAGTAAGGTCTTCAATAAGGTGTCATGTCTTTTAATGTGTCCAAGGTATTTTGCCTGATCTTTATTTCTCCTAGTAGTTCTTTCTTCATATTAAGTGTTTTATAGTATATCTTTATTTGTTTTCTTCTCTTTCTATGATGTTCTCCCTATTCTTCTATATACCCACATCTCAAAGGCATCAATTTTGTCTTCTAATTGTTTATTTAGTGTCCATGTTTCTAAGCCATACAATAATATAGAATAGATGTAGCATTTTATAATTCTCATTTTTAACTTGTTTAGATAATAATTTCCTCATATCATTGAAGGTCCTTACGCCATTACTATTATCCTTTTAACTTGTTTCACATCTGCCATCATTTGTGACTATGTGCCCAAGATATTGATGTTTTACTTGTAGTTTCTCTCCATATATGTTTATGTTTACCTCCTGCTGATTATCATGGTTTTACAAAAAAATAATTTATATCCAGTCCATATTCATTACTTTATTTATTGACTTAATCTATTAGTCTTTGTAGTTCATGTTCCCTTTCCGTCAAAAGAACAGTGTCATCTGCATATCTAAGGTTGTTTATTATTTTCCAATTGATCTTGAGTCCTGGCATTTCTTCTATATTTTTAAAGATATTCTCTGTGTAGATATTAAATAGGATTGGTGATAAAATGCATCCTTGTCTTACCCCTCTTATTTCTATGTATGGTGAGTAGCTGTTTTCACAACTTCTTGACGCAGTAACGGCTGTTTGTTCCCAATATATATTAAATTTCTAATCAGTCTGATATCTTTTCCATCTATGCCTATTTCTGGACTCTAGACTAGTCAATAGACTTAAATACACTTTAGACATGACTTCTTTCTTGAACATAGACTAGACTAAGACATATGGATTATAATATTAATAAATATATTTTTTTTATATTTCAATAATAAATTGTCGTTGGGCTGAAACAACAATGCATAATAATTTCATATTTATAATGACATAGAACCAAAAAGAAAGAAAGTTTAACACAAAACACAGTGAGTTGAGTATCCGTACTGAGTATGTCGTATGCCGTTGCGGCTTTAACTCATCAATAGACACTCAATACTCAAATTACTGACTTTGTCTTGTGTCCTCTGTTAACAAGTTTTTTCATAAATGCACTACTTTCGTGGTCTTTATAGCTACTCATATATCTGCATTCAGTAAAAATAGGAACAGTAGAATGCGAAATATAAAGCATAGTTATTCTTCTTCGCAATGCGAGCATGGCTGCAACAGAAACGATATCGCTAGTGCTTTTTGTCCGTAGTTTAGTTTCGTTTTTAAAACATCAGCCATTCAATACAAAAGCACATACAAAACATAGTACCCACTCAACATTTTTAAGAGTGCCCAGTTTCAAAGACAAAAAAGTCCAGAAAAGCCCAATGCTTACTCTTCATATATATATATATATATATATATATATATATATATATATATATATATATATATATATATATATATATATATATATATATACACTCACTAATAGCACTAGTGCAGTTAAATGTTGGTTCAAGTGTACCGTACTGCTCTCGGCGAACCCAGGGTTAGCAGAGATTCAAGATCCCAAAAATGTATATATAGAATATCCACACAAGCCTAGAGATACAATCAGAACACCGACAGGAAAATTCTGCAATAATTATGATGCAGAAATCCAGGCAATTAGTGTGGCAGCTAAAAAAACTGCTGAACTCCAACTCTGACATACAGCCTGTGGTATTCCTGACAGATGCAAGGTCAGTGCTTCAAGCTCTTCAGTCTGAAAAACTAACAGACTTGAAAAAACTACTTAGCGAATTGTCTTACAAGTATAGGGTAACCATGCAGTGGATACCCTCTCACTGTGGAATACCAGGAAATGAAAAAGCAGACCAACTGGCTAAGGAAGGTGCTGCCGAAGACCAACCAGATATACCAATCACCTACCATCAGAAAAAACAGATGATCAAGTCAATAAGAAAGCCACAAACAACAACACAAGATGACTATCATATTATGAACAGACCAGAACAAGTTATAATTCTACGTCTCAGAACAGGACACAACCGACTCCGCAGTCACATGTATACAAAGTTCAAGATTGGCAACACGGCCATGTGTACATGTGGACAAGCAGCACAGAGTGCCAAACATATACTTCAAGAGTGTTCTGAGCATGAAACGATGAGGCAGACATATTGGCCAGAGGAAACAACACTGGAATCAAAACTCTATGGGACACTGTATGAACTACAAAAGACAGTGAGTTTTATTAAGGAGACAGAATTACAGATATAGACATGTTTCAAGTGAACGAAAGAAGAAGAAGAAGATCCCAAAAGTACCTCCTCGTTGTGCACCCTGGTAACATAAATCAAGCTGCTGATTCTGGCTAAATCTTTTGGGGATCGTGTCCGTGAATGTGGAGGCAGCAGATGGAAAGAGGATTGACAGCATAAAAGACAGTCAATATCTCCGACACCACAGCGGCAACACACGCAGTGACACTGTCGACACACAGTGGCGCTATTCAGTCCGGCCCTAGCATTGGAGAGGCGGCCAATGAAAGCGACACGAAAAGATAGATCCATGGAAAGAAACGAAAAGATAGGTCCATGGAAAGAAACGAAATAATAACATACTGAGTACAATGAGAGGGCAGCGACAAGTGCAAGTAGAAAAGAAAGCGTTCCAAGTAAATCGGACCTACAAGCTCTGTTAGCTCGAGACAAGCTTCTATGTACCGGTGCTCCTTACGGGCAGTGACTCAATCGTGGGCACTCAACAAAGAATACAGTCCAGGCTCAACTCTACTATCAAGCTTTCCTATACCGAAAACATGTTGCAGGGAGAAACGGTTCAGTACCCGATGGGCTCAGGCACCAATGGGACAAGATCGTTCAGCCCGAGAACACGCCTTGCTCCCAAACGCGTGGTGAGACTCGGACTTGGACGAAGGGTTCACGATGTTGGTGAACGACACATTGGCTAAGAAAGCGAAAGAGCCCTGGTCCAACTTTTCTGTCGAGTTCTTCCCTAACCGGAACCAGGCTCGTGGATGAGAAAAGGTTCAGTACTTGATGGACACAGAACGTCTAATTACATGAGACAAGTTCACTAACTGAGCGAAACGCCTCGTGCGAGATAGACGGGAACGACGATCGTCTCGGCGAAGAATCATTACACACCCGTATGCCTGTCGACAGATAGGCAGGCTGTCACATGATATGGAAGCCTACTAACCGAATTAAATGCATGACGAAAGCGGATGTGCTGGACCTCGGATACCCTGATCACAAAGTGAGACAACCGAGGCACAAATCAATAAATCAATAAACCCATAACCCTTCAGGGTCGTAGGGGAACCACATTGGATGCCTCAGCACACAGAGTCCTCCAGCGAATTCTATCCTCAGCGATGCGGATGAGTGTGGAAATATCTTGCCCTGTCCATTCCTTGATGTTGTCTATCCATGTCTTTATTTGTCCTCCTCTGCTTCTTCCCCCTCGACAGTTCCCTGCAGTATTGTTTTTGACAAGGAATCGTGCCTGCATACATGTCCGAACCATGTTAGTTTTCGTCGTTTCACTATTGAAAGCAATGGCTCCTGAACACCTGCACACATCTCTACTTTATTTCTTACGTACACATTGGTCTTATGTTCCCTATAGGAAATTCGTAGAATTCGTCTGTAGCATTTGTACTCGAAAGCCTGTAATCTTCTCTCCATGTCCGCAGTGAGTGTCCAACTCTCACAACCATACAACACAACAGAAAGCACCAGCGTCTTATAAAATTTGATTTTCACCCCAACACTGAGGTTGCTTTTCCAAATCACAGTTAGCCTTGACAAGGACGCTGAAGCCATCTCCAGCCTTATTTTTAGTTCTGCTTTGCATTTACCATCGCTGCATATACTGGATCCGAGGCGCAAATAACACAGTTCAACTGTGGAACTTACAGTGCAACGTACTTCACGCTCTCAAGAGAAAGCGCATGATTTATTCGATGTGGTAAGTAGCGTGACTGAAGATGATTGCCTCTACCTATTCTTCACTATTTCTATATAATGTTGATGGCAACGGCCTTCTCTAACATCAGCAATTATAGTTTTTGGTGGTGTCCACAAGTGATACTCACAATTATTTCTTGCAATGGCTTGCTTTTCCAATAATAAGTGTGTTACTGTAACAGCATGCAATATATTGGTGTTGCTTTTACCATATTCATTTGTGTTAATATTCTTTCCACATTAGCTGATGAATGTGGAAGTGCCATTATCCCACACATAAAGATTGAAAATAATTCAAACTGTTGTTATGTTAGTATTCTTCCTTTTCAAATCAAAGTTTGACTATGTTATTGGGACTAGTGATCTTTCATTACAACGAGATTAGCATCAAATGCGGTGTCTGTTCTTGTTTGCCTTAATGTCCACATAAATACTGCACAATAGCTTTCAAGATAGTGTAGGGATGTGTCACAGTGTTTCTTATTTCTCCATTACATTCTACCTCAAAGTCGTTCAATGTTAAGAGCGCCATCGATTTCATTATGCTTCCGTAACGTGTAGATAAATAAATGCCAATCAATACTTCTTCGCACTACGCATTGAGTGCTACCACCTCAGTGCGTAGCACGCAGAAGAATTGTAGACTACAGAATTTCTCAACTGGTAGTATTGTACTGCTTTGTAGAAACGCAACTGATTTCTGCACGTGTTATGGGAGACTCATAGGGTCACCGTCATGTTTGTGTTAGCAGTAGCCATGTTTGTTACTGTAGCAACGAATATCAGTGAATTGTAATGCGCAGTGACTATCTAAAAATTAGGATTAAAAAAACCTGATCGAGGTGGTGACGTCTACTTGTACTGTACCGATAAATTAATAATGATGTTTGTCACAAAAAGCAAATAAAGCAAGATCCCCAAATCTGACTTTAAAAAAGCCAAGTTTTGGGAGAAACGCACAGGAGTGGTAACCCTGCAAAACAGAACGGGGCAGAATGGAATAGTAATTTACCAGTTATAATTATAACTAATATAGCTAGTTATTTCTTAATGCATTATTGCCATTTAATTTACATCGGTTGAGAAGTATTATAAAATATAAAAGCAATAATTCTCACATTTTTGTCTGTCTATGACCTTCAACTTGATCGTCTGGTTTCGATATCTGAATCTTGTGCCTCAGTTCAGGAAACTAACACACCAACACGGTGGCACACTAACTCACAATAACACTGTGACTGTGCGGATCTTGACATGCTTGTAGGAATAATGACGCAGCACTTGTAGTCAGATGCAAGTTTAACCCAGCATTAGCACAACCCTCAGTACTGGAATTGTGTGATTCGTCTCCCAACTAGCCAAATTGCAAGTGTAATAAATAAATATAGTTATATTATATAATAGTATGTATAGTTAATAGTTACTATACAGTCGTATACTATACTATAGTATAAGTCACTATTCACTATACTACTATAGTATAGTGACTCAGTCAGATTAAAATAAAATAGCCTAGCTTAATCCTAAATAATCTAATCTCTTTTTTAAGATGTGTAGTAAGTAAAAAAAAGGAAAGTAACCCATAGCATTTATTAATGCCGTAGGGGTGTGAGATGTTAGCGATCTCACATTTCACAGGCTCTGCAAATGAGGGCGGTAGCCATCTCCTCTCCCTCGCAGTCTTTACTTCCCGGATTAATCCGGTACCCATTTAAGGCTGGGTCGACCTGGGAGCCGTTGCGATCTGAAAACATTTCCGCCTCAGCTGGGGAATGAACCCATGACCACTCATATGCGAAGCCAGTGCGCTAACCACTGCGCTAACGCGGCTCCCAAGATGTGTAGTAAATACGACTGAATACCTTGTTTTTGTACTGTGTGTAATCAATATTCAATATATAATTAGATTGACAACAGAAGCACTGTTGAACAAATATTTAACATCCGAACATTGATTGAAAAACATTCAGTACCAACATGATTTGTACCACAACTTTACAAAGGCCTTTGACCGTGTTTAACATGATGGCCTGTGGCACATACTAAGACAATTTAATTTTGATATCACAAACATAGACATTATTGAAGCGCTGTACAAAAATGCAAATAGTGCTGTCTTGTCAAACAATACAATTGGAGAGTTCTTCAAAACAAATGTGGGAGTTCGACAAGGATGCATAATGTCTCCAATACTTTTCAACATATACCTAGAACACAACATACAGGAACCATTACATGATTACAACACGTCTATATCAATTGGAGGTCACTCTATTTGTAACTTGCGTTTCGCTGATGATATTGATCGTATAGCTGGTTCAGAACAAGCATTGCAAGAGTTAACAGTAAAGTTGGAAAAAGTTACCAGCAAGTATGGAATGGAAATCAATACAGAAAAGAGAAAAATCTTGGTCAACAGCAGAGACATAGAAAATCAGACTAATATCGTGATGAATGGACATAAGCTTAAGGTGGTGAATACCTTCAAATACCTTGGATCCAGCATATGCAGCGATAGAAAATGCAAAGCAGAACTAAAAATAAGGCTGGAGATGGCTCTAGCATCCTTGTCAAGGTTAACAGTGATTTGGAAAAAGAACATCTGTGTTGGAGTGAAAGTCAAGCTGTACAAGTCGCTGGTGCTTTCTGTTGTGCTGTATGGTCGTGAGAGGTGGACACTTACTGCGGACATGGAGAGAAGATTACAAGCTTTTGAGTACAAATGCTACAGATGAATTCTACGAATTTCCTATAGGGAACATAAGACCAATGTGTATGTAAGAAACAAAGTAAAGATGTATGCAGGTGTTCAAGAACCATTGCTTTCAATTTTTAAATGATGAAAACTAGTATGGTTTGGACACGTATTTAGACATAATTCCTTGTCAAAAATAATACTGTCGAAGAGAGAAGAAGCAAAGGAGGGCAAATAAAGTCATGGACAGACAACATCAAGGAATGGACAGGACAAGATATTTCCACACTCATCCACATCACTGAGGACAGAATTCGCTGGAGGACTCTGTGTGCTGAAGCATCCAATATGGTACCTCTACAACCCTGAAGGGTTACGGGTTTATTGATTGATTGATATAATTAGACTATTAATATAGCCTAGAATAGGTCTATATTATATAATAGGCTTTTCTAGGCTATATTAATATTGGTATCGTATCCTATTCAGGACGTTGCTATCAGCCCAACATTTTTATTGGTCGTTCATTTATTTGGCTCCTTGGGGCAATTGAGAAGGACCTCCAGTAATTGAGATAGGATCTGGCACCGTCTCTGCCTAAATGTCCATCACAGGGCAGGCACCATAACTATTATTGGATATAGATATGTTACCATTGTGTTTTTTATGTGGCATCCTGATTAATTGTGCGCCTTTTGGCTGGTTGCCTCCGTCTTCAGCACCCTGCTTACTTGGGCAGGACTGTGGTCCTGCCGAAGTGGGACTACACAATCAGTCTTAATTTCCAACCCCTGATGGCTGAACTAAGCCCCGTTACCATTCCAAGGTGCTGGCCTTGATGGGGTTGATATGCTTTTATTTATGTCTTCTTTGCATTACGTTTGTGCTGCTTCATATGTGCCAATTAATATGCTGCTTAAATTTTAATTTTTGAATGTTATATTGTAAATTGAATTATAATTTCAGTTTTAACAAAATGGCCACAAGTGTTAAAGATATTAACTTACCAGAGTGCCGGCTACAAGAAATCCTTCATGTAATAAATGAGTGGTCCCTGTGTAATGGTACGTTGAGCACAATGTATTGCTAGTATATTTTTTTAGACTTTTACCAGTGTCACTAAATAATTCTGAAAGGCAAAGAACATAGTCAAACTGTAAACCATGACACAATTCATTCTGTTCTCCAGATTGCGTTGTATGATCCATCATAATTTTGTGAATGAACACAGATAAAAACTAGGAAATCACTTGTGGAATCCAAGGGAAACAAAAAATAGCTGTCAGGTCAAGATGCACATGGACAAGAGGTACTCTCTAGTCTTTAGACAACACAAAAGGAATGTATACCAAATGAAGGTCTTATATGGCTGAAGCAACAGATGTTCTCAGAAAAAGGTCTTATATGCCTGAAGACGGATGGCCGTCTCAGAGTTTTTCAGTTAGAAGAAGGAGGAAGAGACAATGAATGGGCAGATGCAGGCAGAGAGAGAGAGAGAGTCCTTAACAAATGCAGTGATGCAGCTGGACAGAGTGTGTTGCAATTGTGCTGCCACAAGAACAGAAGAGATGATAGAAGAACTCATCCTGCAGTTCTCAAAGCAACAAGATGTAATCATTTACACAGACAGCTCAGTCATAAGAGAAACAACACATGTGTTGATGAGGTTTCATTGCTTACCAAAATTGTTGGAAAGTGGTTGAGATATACACTGCCTATCCCACAATTGCTAAAGCATGAGAATAGAGATACAGGTGATGACAATTGCTTTAAATAAAGCATGAAAATGGAGATAGAGGTGATGATAATTGCTTTAATTTGGCTGATAGCACAAATGGTAATTCTTTGGATTTAATGTTTTGACAATGCTCATGTAGAAATATCTCATGTATTTGTACAGGTCATGTAAGAGACAGACGCCAATGAAATAGATGAAACATTGACAGGAATGCTATAGTGATTGGCACAGTAATGAGAAGAGATAGGGTTAATGAGGAAAGTTATAAATACACAACAAAGTGATGAAGATAAGACTGAAAGAGACAGCGTACATGTTCAGAGAATTGTAGAAATTGAAGTCACCAGGGAAGAAGGAAGAAAGTATGTCCTTTCTGGAATTATTTGAATAATAATAATGAAATGCATAACCTGTCAGGATTGTAGGGGTGTAACTCTGGACCACACCCTGCTGGAAATCTAGTAGAACTATTGTTTTGTTATAAGAGAGATATCTGGACTACACCCTTCTGGAAATCTTGTAGGATCATTGTTTTGTTATAAGAGAGATCTGGTGGAAGTTTGAGAATGAAAGAATAATAAATCATTGTTGTGTTTTTTTTATTTGCTTATTGAAGTTATGGCATGTCCTAGGTGTGAGTATTAAAGCCGGAACAGATGCAGCAGACTCTGTAAAAGCCATCAGTGCACCCTATGCCTTGTTTCCAAGTGTTGTTCCAGCATCTGTTCTGCATCAAGCAAAATCAACCATGGTTGAATTCAGTCGGTTAATGCACAAGGTAGCATTGGACCATGATTTCTTGGAGAATTCGCTCAAAAAGTAAGTAAAAGAAATGACTTATTATCACGCATACTCTTTGTATATACAATTAAATATATTATATATATATATATCAGTACATGTTATCTAGTCGCTTTGCGGGATACCATAGTTGCTGGTGCACCTCTCAGCCTGGTATCTCCAACTTCAGTCCACAGAGACTGATATCCACAGAAAGCTGTATAAGCTTTCAAATACAGCAGCATTTATTAAGAAAACTGGACTTTCTATGCAGACATGTTAAACTGCAAATGAGAAAAAGAATAAGATCAGTACATATATACTTCCAGAAGGATAATTCTGTACTTTAGTCCAAAATACCCCGAAATATCTGTATTGTTACCAAATACAGATTGGGTAATTATTCTTTCCATATTTTGTATAAAGAGCTTATCTAGTATATGTATTGTTACTCAAGATTCTGTTTTTTGTTGTATGTGCTTCATTTTCATAGCATTTGTGTAGTACCTTGTAGTCTGCTTTTTATTGTTTCATTGGCTACATTAATACAACATCATCGCTATCATATTCTGTGGTTTATTTTTTCAGTGTCATTGAAGTTGACCAGTTTATGGGAAAGTTATGGGACATTTATCAGCAAGTGAGGAAATCAAGTGTGAAGCAGGTGGGAAGACAATATCTCTTACATGTTCCATGTTTGCCAGCTTTCATAGACAAATCTATTACATGTTCCATGTTTGCCAGCTTTCATAGACAAATCTCTTACATGTTCCATGTTTGTCAGCTTTCATAGACAATCAATTACTTCCAATTCTTGATGCCCATAGTTCTGTTAGCATAACATCTTGCTCGTTCTCCAGTTGAAGTCAGATGCTGATATGGATTTCATCAATCAAATGTACTGTGATCACCAGCCCTGAGTCAGAGCCTTAGATCTTGTCTCCCAGAGCTGTTTCAGATGACCATAGGTTTCTTCTTGTTGTGTCGTACAGTGGGATGTTCTGCAAAATATGTTCTATGTTTTCTGGAGATTGTCTACATGGGCACATTTTAGTGTTGCCAACTCAAAACTGAGTTGTTGGAGTCTGTTGTGACCTATTCTCAATCTAAAAAATGATAATTTGTGCCTTTCTTCTAAGCCTGTATATATCATTGCCTTTCTTCTAAGCCTATAAATAAATTTCCTTTCTTCTAATCCTTGTATCATTGTCTTTATTCTAAGCCTGTATATATCATTTCCTTTTTGGCTGCATGGAGCATGGCAGGTAACAGTTTTTATTCCTTTCTCTCCATGGCAGCACATTTTGTGAGATTTAGTAATAAAAGTGAGAGCAGGATAGTCGAGATAATTATTGCAAAAGAAAAAAAAATTGTCTAATCATATTACCCTACATATTACTAAAGAGTCACCTTTTGGAAACATCTTTAGGAATATAAGATGGAATATCAGTTTCCTAGAATGCACTCATATCAGATTACAGTTTGGGTAATTGCAAAACCTTATGGTATGTGCAAATCAATTTTTAGCTGGTAGCTGACAAATGTTTTTGTCTGTAGTTCTATCTTTTTGTGTACACAGTACCATCTTGACACGGTGTATCGTTTAAGGAAAATGTTGGGTGCAAATCTTTGTACATATCTGTTTTATCCAGTTTTTTGTTTTTAATTGCTTTCATTTGCCATTGTTTTCTGATTCAGCCTGTGATGCTGGGACTTTTCCGCAATGATTTTATGATGAATTCTTTGGATGCTGCAGTGCCAGGTGAAATTGTCAGTGCTGACAGACTTGAACTAAAGCAAATTGAGTTCAATGCCATTGCTTCAAGTTTTGGAGGTCTTGCACAACAAATGAGCAAATTGCATAGGTTGTTATTGTTTCTTTTTTAGTTGAGAATATCAATACTTGTTCATGTACTTGTGTTGCTGATTCTTTATATTATGTTGTGTGGTTGTGAGAGTTGGACACTCGCTGGTTCTGTCTGACCCAGAAACCATGATGAAATCAGATGTGTCAGGACAAAAAGCACATATTTAGCAGATACACTGTAACCATAAGGCAACACATTCCATTCTCTTGACTGCATCCTGCTAATCTTCAGGAGTTTGAGAACAAACTGATAAGAAGAGGTATTCACCTTGATATTAATTTATTTATTGCAAGAAAAAATACCATTTGCCTGTTGCTGTATAAACACTTTAGAAATAGCTTGGAATAAGAGACTTTGTGGGTTCTTGAGGCTAATAGGAGTTGAACCAGGTCCGTTCCAACGGCACCAAATCACCTTGCAACTTGAGTAAACGGGTTTTTCCATACTTGACTAACCGCATCTCCAATAAAAGATGAAATTTTGTCAAGACATTCAAACTGTGTACTCAAGTCACTGAGAATGGACCAATCGAGACAAAGTCTATTACAACAACAACGAACATTCCATACAAGTATTGAAATATCCTCATTAGAACGGACCAGGTTCAATTTCCATTAGTCTCAAGAATTTTTAATTCCTGCTTCTACTTGAATTTACTTATGTAAGCTATTATTTGAAATAACATTGGACTCTCTCTCTGTTATTTATGTTTACAAGATCTGTTTACCCTTATAGCATGAATGTGGATGTTATATGTTTGTGTAACTGAGGATCCTGTACTTGTAGTACAGGATGGATAATGTTGTTGTAATAGTCCTTGTCTCAATTGATCTGTTCTTAGTGACTTGAGTACACAGTTTGAATGTCTTGACAAAATCACATCTTTCTTTGGAGATGCGGTTAGTCAATTATGAAAAAACATGTTTACTCGAGTTGCAAGGCGATTTGGCGCCGTTAGAACCTGGTTTAATTCCTGTTAGTCTCAAGAATTTTTAATTTATCCTCTTGCTTCCTAATTGAATTTACTTGTATAACTGACTTTACCCTTGCTGTTTAAATGCTTTAGAAATAAATTGGAATAACAGACAGATATTTAAAATAAATATATCATGCAAAAACTATACACCTCACCTCATATTCTAATCATGCAAAAACTATACACCTCACCTCATATTCTAATCATGCAAAAACTATACATCTCACTTCATATTCTAATCATGCAAAAACTATACACCTCACCTCATATTCTAATCATGCAAAAACTATACACCCCACCTCATATTCTAATCATGCAAAAACTATATACCTCACTTCATATGCTAATCATGGAAAAAGTGTGTATACCTCACCTCATATCCTAGTTTGCAAAAAAAAACCTCCTTTAATAATGCCCATAAAAAGTAAAGGTAGGTCCCATGGCAGTGACTTGCTGTCAGGGATGAGGATAACTGTTCATGAAATAAACCGCAGGAACTATTAGGTGGAGGTTCTCTTCTGCTGTCTTTACCTCCCTCTAACTCATGCGTCAGGTAACCATTTACAGCTGGGTAATCTGGAGAAGCAGTCATATCAGGCGAGAAATCATGACTAGGATTATGTTTTGTCAGCACGTGGTTTCGAACCTGACACACTGTAACCCAGTAATAGTAAGCAAGCTCACTATAAACTATGCCACCACGCTCCTCAGTGTCCGTAATAGTACTTTTATTGTACGAGAAGATCAGCGCCTACTTTAAACTGTAGAGCCTGAGGACAATGTCACTTATCTTGGCTAATCTGACATTTCTATGGTTTTCAGTAACTGGCGACAAGAAGTATACATAAATAATGAATACAGAAAATTTATACGTTGGATCAGTCAAGATGTGTGAGGTGTCTACAGGCCCAATATTCTGGAGTAGACTGTCAGAAGATATTGAAAAAAAAAGCAAAGTAAAAAATTATTTTAATAAAATATTTTTTTTCACATTCTTCTGTTGTCATTGTAGTATTTTAAAAAAAAAATGTTTTTCTCAGAGAATTAAGTTTATATTCAACTTTAAAAAATGTTATATTACAATGTGTGTTTCATTTACTCAATTCTCTGCAGATTATCCTTGGGGATGTCAGGCAAAAATTTTACAGATAAACAGGTATAAATGATATTGATGTATGTAATTAAAAATTTACCCGTATCTTGGACATATAATCATAAAGTATGGTAGATGTGAAACAGGTTAAAAGGAGAATAGAAATGGCTAAAAGTACTTTCAGTGGCATGAGAAAAATATTAACACCTAAACATACCACAAACAACAATAAAAATGAAAATTATAAAATGCAACCTGTATTGTACATTGTATGGCTAAGAAACATAGATAATTAACAAACAACTGGAAGACATAATTGATGCCCTTGATATGTGGGTATATATAATAGAGAGCACCTCCTTCTCATAGAAGAAGAACACAATCATAGAGGTTCTCAGAATACTGCATACGTCAACAAAATTATTGAAAGAAATAAAAATAAAACATAAAATATTTTAAACGTATACAAGACATGATACCTTGTTTAAGACCTTACTTGGAGACAAGCAAGCGTTAGGCAGAGATACATGTGGGAGGGAAACATCATAAGTTGGACAGGTTACGGACCAGCAGTGTGTACCATAAAGGCAAGAGACAGAATATGTTAGAGCCAACCTTCATTGTGAAGATTTAAATGTTTAAATATTGTTTTTAAATGTTTTAAATAATATTGTTTTTACATGTAATCAGCTGGGTCAAAGGGCATGAGCCCATGGACCACTGGATCAACAACCAACATGTAATCAGCTGTTTACAAATCCTGCTGTCATAGAGTGATGTGGGGGGTATATTTTTACCCACTTCATTCTTAAAGTGAATAGAGTATACCAGAAAGATAATTCCGTACAACATCACAAGTAACACTTAAAGTTCTGTATTTTTTCCTTCAAATACTCAATACAGAGTAATTTACTAAAATTTAATACTGTATGCAGAGTACTTTACTAAAATTTAATTCTGTATGCAGAGTACTTTACTAAAATTTAATTCTGTATGCAGAGTACTTTACTAAAATTTAATTCTGTATGCAGAGTACTTTACTAAAATTTAATACTGATGTATTAAAATGAAACCTGAGTGTATTCTGTACAAAATGCAGAAAATCTGTACAAGTTGTCAGGTATTTCATGAGAATCAATCAATCAATCAATAAACCCATAACCCTTCAGGGTCGTAGGGGTACCACATTGGATGCTTCAGCACACAGAGTCCTCTAGCGAATTCTATCCTCAGCGATGCGGATGAGTGTGGAAATATCTTGCCCTGTCCATTCCTTGATGTTGTCTATCCGTGTCTTTATTTGTCCTCCTCTGCTTCTTCCACCCTCGACAGTTCCCTGCAGTATTGTTTTTGACAAGGAATCGTGCCTGCATACATGTCCGAACCATGCTAGTTTTCGTCATTTCACTATTGAAAGCAATGGCTCCTGGACACCTGCACGCATCTCTACTTTATTTCTTACGTACACATTGGTCTTATGTTCCCTATAGGAAATTCGTAGAATTCTTCTGTAGCATTTATACTTGAAAGCCTGTAATCTTCTCTCCATGTCCGCAGTGAGTGTCCAACTCTCACAACCATACAACACAACTGAAAGCACCAGCGACTTATACAGTTTGATTTTCACTCTAACACTGATGTTGCTTTTCCAATTCACAGTTAGTTTTGATAAGGATGCTAAAGCCATCTCCAGCCTTATTTTTAGTTCTGCTTTGGATTTACCATCGCTGCGCATACTGGATCCGAGGTATTTGAAGGTATTCACCTCCTCAAGCTTATGTCCATTTTTATGAGAATACCAAACAATGACTGAAAAAAATTCTTAAAACCGGGGAAGTATGTCTTGAAAATTGAATTAGACTACAGTAATACTGTACAGTATAGTATTGTACTGTACTGTATAGTAAATACAAAATTTTAAAAATATATAACCAACAGTTTTGTCTGGAACAAATACATGGAATTGACAAAAAGGTCTTTAGTAAGATATGACAAAAACAAACACAGAATGGAGAATAATAGTCACCCATCGCTGGAAATGACACAGTTTCTGGTCAGACTTGTGTAATTTGTATCTCTCTGGTTTGTGCAGAGATGACTGTAAGGTCCAATTCTGGCATAGAATCCCCTGCTACATTTGGAATACGTGTGATAAGAATTGGAGTTTGTTGTTCTGTCTTTTTGGATATCATTGCTGGTGTTGCTGTTACACTGGGCAATTCTGAGCGACAGATTCCCAGGATGGGGTGTTGATGTTGAAGCTCTTGAGAGAGTATGAGAGAGTCATTGAATCATTTCTTCTGTCCATCAACTATTTTCCCTTAAGGGACTCACTATAAATTTGCTGTTTTGTCAGGCATACCTGGTCCATCTCAGTTGAGTGTCCTTCAGCATTGTATGAATGCTTGGGATATTGGCTTTAGCGATGGGTATCAGGTATTTTATCTTGAGAAGTCTGCAGATACAGAATGTGTGGAAGTGATTTAACACTCTGGAATATCTGCTATACACTTTCCAGGTCAAAACCAGGAATGAAAGTAGACTAAAGACGTGCACCCAAAATGGTGTAGAATAACAGCTGTGCCTTTTCTGCTTGCAGATAAGCAAGTTTCAGAGAGTATTTGGGTGCCACAGAGTAAATTCTGCCCACGGAAATACTACACTGAAGTATTGGCTCGCTCTCTAGAGCTATTTTGCAAGGAACAGTCGAGGGTGGAAGGAGGAGAGGAGGACAGAAAATTCAGGATTGATAACATTAAGGAATGATCTAGGCGCGATTTTTCTACACTCCTCAGAATGGCTGAGGACAGAGTTGTTTGGGGAGCTTTTTGTGTTGATGTATCCAATGTGGCATCCATACAACCCGGACAGGTTATGGGTCTTATTATTATTTATTTCTATTAAAGATTATTCTACAATAATACTCTTGTTTCCAAAATATCTGCTATACTTCTTTTCCTAGATCTGTCAGTTTCCATCACATAACTTCATGCAGTCGTCAAATTAATTTGTTGTTCCATTCTGTCTGTAACAGTTTCTTCCAATCTCGATAAAGACCTATTATTCAAAATTTCAATTCTGTGTATTTATCCCAAGTAAAACTGCTACTTAATCTATTTTATTTGTACAAAATGTTTATTTACAATATGGAAAATCTCTGGAGGAAGTGTGGTGACATTAGAGGAGCTGAGATTTTTAACTTCCTGTCATGGAGATTTAGTTCAAAACTAGTCAGATATACTTAAATCAGAAATTGCAAATTTGTGATTCCAATATTATAATTTATTGTAAATATAGGATTCCAATATTATAATTATTATAAATATATGATTCCAGTATTATAATCTATCGAATGAATGAACTCTTTTGTCAGTTACCAGATAATGAACCAGCTACTGGTTTGGCAATGGGATTGCTGAAGACTTGGGAGTTGTATGGGAATTCAAGGTAAAAGAGCTTTGTATTAATACATAATCTGATGTATTCTTCATTTAGTCTGTTAATGCCAGTGTGTTGCTGGGTTCTGAGCCACTAAAGACGGCTGTTTTGGGCCAATGGTGCAAATAAAATGGTGACATAATGCATTTCCATTCTCTGGACATCATCCTGCTAGAAATCTTATTTTCATGAGCTGCCATGCATCTTATAAGAGGTGACTAAGGAGGTTTTGGAGTGGGGTTGGGTGTCCCATCCCATAGAAATTCACTTTGACCCTAAAGTTATCAAGTGCAAGTACAATTAAAAAAAACTCACAAAAACAAAAACATTTAGAATATTTTTATGGTTTTGAGGTTTTTTTTATTGTTATGTGTTTCTTGAGGAAAATTGTCCTTGTTCTTTGTTTTATTGTTAGTTATTTATTTTTTACATTGATAGTTAGGAATTTATAGTAACCCTTTTTACTTTATTCAGTATAAACAAATGACAGGATGCGACTGTGTCCACACCACTGTGCACTTGTGGAACAGATGAAAATAACTCTGAACATATTCTGCAGAACTGTTCCCAGTATGAACAATTGAGTCATACTGGCTCAACGGCACAGCCCTGCAAGCAAAGATATATGGAACCAAAGAAGAGCTTCAGGCAATAGTGGAGTTCATACATAAGACTTGTCTGACAGTGTAGACATCAAGTAGTGAACATAAGACTTATCTGACAGTGTAGACATCAAGTAGTGAACATAAGACTTATCTGACAGTGTAAACATCAAGTAGTGAACATACAACTTTTCTGACAGTGTAGACATCAAGTAGTGAACAAGAGAAAGAAAGATCATATTCTCCACATATATCCACCCTAGATTTCAATCTTTGTATTAATCATATTTTCCAGATCTGTTATAGTATTCCTGGTCAGTCCAAAGGAGAGAAATGAAGTTGACCAGAGGTGGCTGGAATTCAAAGTCTATGATAAAAATCCTAGAGTACGAATTCTTCGCAGGACATTTTTGGATTTTAATCAGTCAGGTTCCCTGGACGATGAAAGTAGATTGTTTATGTATGTTATTTGTGTGTGTTATGTTTTAATGAATAAACTAATGTAGGATAGATTTAACTACTGTACTACTACACTGTTCACTTCCTGCAGAGGATAATTTCTCTCAATAAATCTCTTCCAACTTGTCCTATCTTGAACTATTTCTTCCTTTTTTTACCCATCCTTTGTGTTTCCTTAACTGACTCTTTCCTTCACTTTGACTTCAGTTTTTCCCTTTTATTTTAAGACAACATAACAAATTTAATAAAAATGAACAGTTCATGATATTTCAAATGACAACAGGACACTACTGTCTAAAAGCACACTTACACCGAATCAGTATCTGTGACCTGCATGTGCGAAGCAGCAGCATAGAACCAGAACACATACTACAAAATTGTTTCAGTTTTGTTGTTCACAGAACGACAATCTTTTTTTTTTAAGTGAGGAAAAAATCACACATACTACAGAATTGTCCCAGTTTTCTTGTTCACAGAATGTCTATCTTTTTTTTTTTTAGTGAGGAAAAAATCTTGTCCTGTCGATTTCTTGATGTTGTCTGTCCATGTCTTTATTTGCCCTCCTCCGCTTCTCCCCCCTTTGATGATTACCTGCAGTATTGTTTTTGACAAGGAATCATATCTGCATACATGTCCAAACCATGCTAGTTTTTGTAGTTTCAATATTGAAAAGAATGGTTCACCTTGAACACCGTGTGTTGCCGGGCCCAAAAGGGGAGCAAAGAATAGCAACTGTTTACCTTCCATGCATGTTGTAAGAGGCGACTAAGGAGGTTATGGGATGGAGTTGGCTGTCCCATCCCATATAGGGTCAGTGACCCAAAGCCATGTTGAAGTCGGATGTGTCAGGCCGAAATGCGCAACTATCGCAGCAATGCTGTACACCATGACACAACGCATTCCATTCTCCGGACTACATCCTGCTAATCTACAGGAGTTTGAGAACGAACGCAGAAGAAGAAGTAGAAGAAGTACACCTTCATACATTTCTAATTTAATTTTTACGTACACAATTTGTCTTATGCTCTCTATAGAAAATTTGTAGAATTCGTCTGCAGCATGTGTACTCGAAAGCCTGTAATTGTCCCTCCATGTCCGCAGTGAGTGTCCAACTCTCACAACCATACAGCACAACAGAAAGCACCAGTGACATATTGATGTATGGTGTGATGAATCCAAGACTTTGGTGAATCTTGACATAAGCAGATATGATAGAAACAGAGTACATATGGGAAAATGTGAATACAATGTTGTCAATCTTCCATGTTTTTAAACTTTTCTTTATTTGTATTTCATTCATGTTGATGAACTATTATTATTTAAATTATCTTTAATTAATTCCACAGCGGTAATGATGAAGTTGGAGTGATTTATTTACGTGACGGATACACAGCAGAGAATTACCCGTCAGAAGCGGTAATATCTTTCTTCCGTTGTTTTTAGTTTATTTCTTGAAATTTCATAATATAACAGTCATTCTATGTTGCTGGGGCTCGAATGGGGAGTTAATAATAGTGACATGTTACCTGCCATTGTATGGTATAAGAAGTGATCAAGGATGTTTTGGGGAGGGTGTTTTCTGTTTCATCCCATATAGGTTAAAAGTGACCCAAAAACCATGCTGAAGTTGGATGTGTCAGGCTGAAAGGCACAGATGTCTCAGTTAAGCTGTAAGCCATGATATAATGTATTCCTATTCCTGGACTATATCAAGTTAATCTGTAGATGTTTGAGATTGAAAGGCATTATTTATTCTGAGGCCATGTGAGAGGAATATGAACCCAACAAAGCGTGTCCACCGCCACCGTTGACAAACTTGGTCTTGACCAATGAAATATGTATGTAATAACAGAAATTTGTTATATGCAGTGCAAACAATAAAGTATAAATATAATTGGGGATTTTGAAAAAGTGTTGTTAAATAGGGAAATGTGTTATAAAAAGATTGATTATGGAGGGATTATGCTGTTGTGGTTAAATAAATAGTCACGGACTAACCAGTGATGGTTGCCTAGATGGACTTGATGGCACAGTAGCACCTATTGGTACTAGTAAAGCAGATACTTCATGTTCAATGAAAAAATCAACTGTCGCTATATTTGTTTTGATCCTCAGGAAGTATGAGCACAACTGCTCTAGTATCCTTTTTGTGAAAATTCTTATTTGTGGTCGGAGGGGGGGAAGGGGGTGGTTGTTTTTCCAGAGTTTCATATCCTACCTGGAAGACTCCATTATAAATTCGGTAAATACATTAAGAAAGATCACAGTCCAGGCCCAAGCAAATATTGGTGCTTAAGTCAGAGATCCCAGGCTGAGAGGCGTGCCAACAACTATGGTATCACACAACATGACTAGATAACATGTTTTCAAAACAAAATTACATGCTGCGTAAACATGTTAAACAGCGAATGAGAAGAAGACCAGCTAATTCTGTCACACCCTAAGACAACTGAAAATTACAAAACAGTCACAGTGTACAAAGTAAGTCTGAGATAGATTGAAACAGTCATGGGGGACTAGATAGATTGAAAAAGTCATGGGGGACTAGATAGATTGAAACAGTCATGGGGGACTAGAAAGATTGAAACAGTCATGGGGGACTAGATAGATTGAAACAGTCATGGGGGACTAGATAGATTGAAACAGTCATGGGGGACTAGATAGATTGAAACAGTCATGGGAGACTAGATAGACTGAAACAGTCATGGGAGACTAGATAGATTGAAACAGTCATGGGGGACTAGATAGATTGAAACAGTCATGGGGGACTAGATAGATTGAAACAGTCATGGGGGACTAGATAGATTGAAACAGTCATGGGGGACTAGATAGATTGAAACAGTCATGGGGACTCTACAAAGCATAAGTCTGAGATAGATTGCTGTGATTTTACAAGGTCAATACAAATAAAGTAAATAGGTTACTAGAAAACTACCAATATAAAATAATAAAATATAGAAAATAACAATAAAAAAAAGAACAATACAATTGTCAATGTGTCAGTCCAATTGGGACCTTTATCAAGACAACAAAAACAGTTAAAAACAAAAAATCATAATGAATATAAACAAAATGGATTTCTCCCACCAGGAAATCAACACCCAGCAACAACAGATCCAGTGCAATACAATTTCAACAAGTGCATATCGATGCGTTCAATATTTCCAAAATAATGAAATACCCAAAGATGAAAGATGCAGAACTAAAGAAAGGGGGACACCAAATAGCACTGCCAAGAACGGGGAGGGGTGGGCAATGGGAGACAAAAGGGGAAAGGACAGATAAAGACAGTGCACATAGGAGCTGGGGGGGGGGTGTCCCCCTTTCTTTAGTTCTGCATCTTTCATCTTTGGGTATTTCATAATTTAGACATATTGAACGCATCGATATGCACTTGTTGAAATTGTATTGCACTGGATCTGTTGTTGCTGGGTGTTGATTTCCTGGTGGGAGAAATCCATTTTGTTTATATTCGTTATGGTTTTTTGTTCTTAACTGTTTTTGTTGTCTTGATAAAGGTCCCAATTGGACCGACATGTTGACAATTGTATTTGTTCTTTTTTTTATTGTTATTTTCTATATTTTCTTATTTTATATGGATAGTTTTCTAGTAACCGATTTACTTTATTTGCATTTAGCTCTATTTGTATGGTTACTGTGGCACTTCCTTTTTGTCGGTATTCATCCGATATTTGGGTTATTTATATTTGTGATTTTACAAACCACCAAGCATGATGATGATTGATTGCCTGTCTCTAAACACAATCAAAAGAAAAAAATTGGTTAAATAAAATGTGCCTCTTATGGTGATGTACGCTTTTTTTAACCATGGACATTAGTCCAAGTTGGTTATTATAGAGTTTTTAACCAAGAATAGCAGAGGTCACAGTTCTGATAAATCCCAGTCACCACGACCTGAATTTAAAAGAAAGAAAGGAAAGGGTCTAAGTCTACTGTATTCAGTAGCATTTTTATGTTGGTACAGCTTGGTACAAGTAGTACAAGTACTAAATATGTAGAGCTTGGTACAACTGAAGTAGGTACAGCTTGGCATAAGTCCTATAGAATGACCTATGGTGATTGCTATGGGAGTACAGCTGAAGTAGGTACAGCTTGGCATAAGTCCTATGGTGATTGCTATGGGAGTACAGCTGAAGTAGGTACAGCTTGGCATAAGTCCTATGGTGATTGCTATGGGAGTACAATGACGTCTGCTCAAATGCATTAACAACCTATAGAGTGAGGTCCCTTTTGGAACAAAGACTGTGTGCTCAATGGAAAAATAATCTTCTTTGACAGTATGTGATTCTTCTTCTTCAGCATTAATTCTCAAATTCCCATGGATCTCTCTTGTTTTAGCACTATTATCATACTAGATTTCTAGCAGGATGTAATCCAGAGAATGGAATTGCATTCTGTTACCGTTTTATGTGAGCAAATGGCCCAGCACCTCAGTATTCGGCAGGAGAATGTGATTCAATCTGGCTATGTGAAATGTATATATAGTCACTGCTTCTGTTCATGTTTTAATTAAGAGTTTATGAGATTCTCTCATGATTTCACCTTATGTGAACCATGTTGAGATTTGAGCAAAGTGACAGCATGAGCAAAGCTGCTCATGTTGCACTGGCAAAGCTATTAAATGTTTTGTGGTACCTATAAATTCAACAATAATTGAAAAGCAATTGTTATTATTGTGTATACATACTTAGTAAAGTCCCTAATATTTTTCTGTGATATATATAATGCTAAGGGGCATGTGGTCAGAATTATACCGGGTGCCTTTACTATTCAACATTTGTTCCAGTATTAATTTATGAGGCTTGTTCAACATGAGAGCTATTTGTGGTCAAAAGAGTTCCAACTCATCAAAGAATTGTACCTTGAACCATAGATGTAGGAGGTGAATGTACTAACCACTGTGCTTCAGGAGCACACATTGTATATAGTGTTTGTGTGTAAATACTTTATCTGCATGATATTTTAGTATGTCTTTTGTTTGACTTCATGCAGGAGTGGAAAGGCAGGCTGACGATTGAGCTTTCAAAGGCTATAAAATGCCCATCAATCCAGTATCAGCTAGTTGGAGCCAAAAAGATTCAGCAAGAGTTAGCTCGCCCTAATGCCTTAGAGAAGTTCATTTCTGACCCAAAAATTATTCAATCACTGCGGGATACATTTGCAGACCAGTATAGCCTAGATCTGGTGAGTCTGTGTAAATATTTTAGTTTTATTTGGGTTGTCTGCATTGACATAGATAAAAAACAGAACAGGGCAGGCAAAGGCAGGATTCATAAAAATGAAGAATATACTGTGTCATATGTCCGTCAATAGAAGGTGAGGAAGAGAGTTCTTCAGAGCTACATAACACTGATTCTAACATATGGATGTGAGTCTTGTCTTCAAAGCTACATGATGGCTGTGTGAGAAAATATTATATAGTCTGACATTGTGACATGGCAACAAGTCAACAATCCTGATAAAGAGCCACTAGAAATAGATAGTTGTGGAGATTTATGATTGCCTACACCAGTCGGCACGTCACTTGATGATATGAATATTCTCCATTGCTATAACAAATAAATGCTGATAACATAAATTCACAATTGATTCTAGTGAAAGTAAAACATAATGAAAAACTTCTAACTTTTCTTGCATACTGAATTGATCATGTATAGAAGTAAGATATAACTGTAGCCTTTTATATGGATGATTTATGACTTTTATTGTTTCTTGTAGGGTCCTGAAGGTGACACAGCAGTAGAATTAGCTCTGGCCTCTCCAGAGAAATTTGTGTTGAAGCCACAACGAGAAGGAGGAGGTTTGTTTGTTTAGATCTCTAGAAATTATGAGCAATACAGATCTTGTATCCATTTATACATTGTGGTGATTTCTTCAATGCTTTTGTACAATATGGGGGTAAGACAAGGATGCATTTTATCACCAAGCCTATTTAATATCTACACAGAGAATATCTTTAAAAATATAGGAGAAATGCCAGGACTCAAGATCAATGGGAAAATAATAAACAACATTAGATATGCAGATGACACTGTTCTTTTAGCAGAAAGTGAACATGAACTACAAAGACTAATAGATCAAGTCAATAAATCAAGTAATGAATATGGACTGGATATAAACATTCAAAAAACAAAAACCATTATAATCAGCAAAAACACAGAAGAACAGGAGGTAAACATAAACATACAGGGAGAGAAACTACAACAAGTAAAACAGTATCAATATCTTGGACACATAGTCACAAATGATGGCAGATGTGAAACAGAAGTTAAAAGGAGAATAGGAATGGCTAAAAGTACCTTCAATGACATGCAGAAATTATTAATATCTAAACAAATTACAAACAAGTTAAAAATGAGAATTATAAAATGCTACATCTATTCCATATTAATGTATGGCTCAGAAACATGGACACTAAATAAACAATTAGAAGACAAAATTGATGCCTTTGAGATGTGGGTATATAGAAGAATAGGGAGAACATCATGGAAAGAGAAGAAAACAAATAAAGAGGTGCTAAAAACACTTAATATGAAGAAAGAACTACTAAGAGAAATAAAGATCAGGCAAATAAAATACTTTGGACACATTAAAAGACATGACACCCTATTGAAGACCTTACTTGAGGGTAAAGTCAAAGGGAAGCGAGCAAGAGGTAGGCAGAGATACAAGTGGGAGAGTAGCATTACACGATGGACAGGTTACAGTCTAGCAGAGTGCACCACCAAGACAAGAGACAGGAGATGTTGGAGATACGTTGCAGCCAACCTTCGTTGCGGAGACGGCACTTGATGATGATGACAATATGGGCTTTCTCTAGAACTTTTGTACAATATGGGGGTTTCTCCAGAGTTTTTGTACAATATGGGGGTTTCTCATAGGATTTTGTACAATATGGGGGTTTCTCATAGGATTTTGTACAATGTGGGGGTTTCTCCAGGGCATTGGTACAATAGAATGAATTTTATACGATGTGGAGGTTTTGCACAATGTTGGGATTTCTCATGGGCATTTGTATAACTTTACAGGTGGTCAGGAAACAGGCCAGTGCACAATTTCAACTGGACTGTAATGCCCTTAAATTAGTTAAATTTCTGAGACATAAATTCCCTTTGTTTTGCATATAATTGCTTGCTAAATTGTTTTATGGAGAAAGTGCCGTACCCATTTTTAACTTCCACTCGGCTCTGTAGATTAGTTCCAAGGGAAAGGAAATGCCAAGATGGTTTAACTACCTAAGGGTCTTTCCTCCAGATGTTCTGTAGGGGTTTACTCACTTGACCCCTTTACTCCACTCCTGTGCTAACCCACTATCTATATTTTTTTTTGAATTTTGGAAAGAAACCTCCCATTTAGAGATTGTATAAACATTGCACAATTTGTTATGTTTATAATACAATTCTACCTGAAGTGATATGTTGGATCCACAAGAGGAATGTATAACTATATAAACATGTCATCTACTAGAGTTATCCTGTTGCATGGTGGTTGGTCTGATGTGCCACAGATGAGACAGTAAGACCTTCAGTATGGAAGATTTCAGTCTCTAGCTTATCAAACTGTTCAACTCTTAGACAAGACATAATAGTCTGTTGATTCCTGGTGCATTGGATAAGGTTTATTGTCTGTTTCTATTTAATTCTTCTATGTGTGACTTCTTCTTTCTACTCTGGGACAAAGATTGTGTTTCTTTTCATAATGTTTTTAGATTTAATTTGTAGTATTCAACCATACTTTATTTATGAGGAAAGTTGGCATATTCTCTAGATGTTCATTCATTGCTAGGGATGTCAGCTTACCATTTCATTATCTTAAAAGGGAGCAAAGAATGGTGACACTGTGACTTGCCATGCATAATATAAGAAGTTATTAAGAAGGTTTTGGGGTTAGCTGTCCCATCCTATAGAGGGCCACAGAGGCCAAGAAGAGATGCTGAAATTAGATATCAGGCTAAAAGTTGCAAATATATAAGACCCAAGGTCAATGTCAGATAAATTTGTCTCCATAATCAACCAATGGAAAATTGGTCCAGGGTTTCAGAGTTAGGAAAAACTTGTTAATAATCATAGGAGCTACTAAAGAAGTCATTAATTACTGTCAGTTTTAGTAAACTGAAAGTGATTTAATGCTTATGATATTATCCATAGAACATTAATCTTGATTGAAACCAAATTTCTTGTTTATTTTTCAGTATTACTAAATAATTGTTGGCAAAGTGTATCTTAGATTTCTTATATTAATACAATTCTAACATTGTTTTTTTATATCTCATTTAGGACACAATTTGTATAATGCTGATATTTCATCATTTCTAACGCAACATAAACATTCCAAGGAACGCAATGCTTATATCCTAATGCAGAGAATATTCCCTTGGCAACAAAAAAACTATTTGGTCAAGGCTGGCGTACCATTTGTACTGTCTGATGTTGTCAGTGAGCTAGGAATCTATGGAGTGTATATTGGGTAAGTAATATGATGGATATTTTGTAATTTAGAGTAGTTATCTAGTTGTGCTGCATGATACCATGTTTACCTGGCATCTCTCGATCTCAGCACCAGTGGTTACTTGGGCTGGAGTATGGTCCTGCTCGATCTCAGCACCAGTGATTACTTGGGCAAGACTATGGTCCTGCTTGATCTCAGCACCAGTGATTACTTGGGCTGGACTATGGTCCTGCTCGATCTCAGCACCAGTGATTACTTGGGCTGGACTATGGTCCTACTCGATCTCAGCACCAGTGATTACTTGGGCTGGACTATGGTCCTGCTCGATCTCAGCACCAGTCATTACTTGGGCTGGACTATGGTCCTGCTCGATGTCAGGGATGGGCCAACCAACCTTAGTTTCCAGCCTCTGTTGGCTGGACTAAGCCCCCATCTCCACTTCAGGGAGTTGGCCTTGATGAAGACGAAATGTGAAGGGTGACACAGAAAAAGGTGACCACATGAACGGTAAACAAGAGTTATAGAGTTAAAGCAGCTTAATAAACCGTGGTGAGTTGTAAATAAAGTCAATGGTCTTTATTTTTTTGCCACCAGAAGGACTGAAGAAAACAATTTTACCACCAGAAGAAAATTTGTCCCGAAGGGGTCACAGGCAAAAACAGGCTGAGAATCACTGATTAGAGCAATTGTAGAGAGTATGTAACTTTTATAATTGATGAGGTAGAGGAATACAGATTGTTGAACATTCCTTGCTTGCTTGTGTTTGGCTGGGACAAGCAAAAAATAGTAAAAATGATCAGCCATGTATGTTGTAAGTAGAGATAAAGGAGGTTTAGGTGTGGGGTTGACCAGAAGTTATGTTTCTTCCTCTTTCATGTGTCTTCAAAAAAAATATTAAATTCCATATTCATTGTGCATGTTGCAGTTAAAATGACCAAATAGATAAAAAAAACTTAGTAGGCATATATTCATTTTGCATTTTTCATATAAAGGTACCATGAGATATACAAATTGTATCTTTCATCAGTTCCAATGACCAGGAGATAGAAAACTATGAGTGTGGGCATATGATGAGAACAAAGATTTCGGGAACAGATGAAGGTGGCATCGTGGCAGGATTTGCTGTGTTAGACACACCTTTTGTTGTTTGATACACTTCTCATATTGTCTAATGTTATGAAATCTAATAAAGGTTATGGTGACTCTACTGTGTACACACACAAAAAATAAACATTCTTTAATGATCTGCACATTATCATTTAGAGCACAGTTTACCTATCACCCTCATTCCCTATTCAACTCTGTGTAGTACATACATATCCATGTAATCCATGAGGAGATTCTAATCCTATAATCCAGGGTTGTAGGATTACTGCATTGTATGTCTCATCACAGAGTCCTTTAGCGACTGAGGATTTTATACACAGATGAATGTCTGTGTGGATCTTGAACCAAATCTCTCGAACATATATTTCAGGATTGCCCAAAATACAAAGAGAAGAGACAGTGGGTCTCGCTAGAGGATATAGATATAAAGCAATAGCTATGGGGCAGCGGCTCTGATCTTCAGGAGACAGTGGACTTTGACTTGGTGATAGCTTAAACTGCAGGTGCTGAATGCAGAAGACCACACAGAGTATCTTCGACCTTGAGCAGACTACAGTTATGCAGGTAACCAGAAGAGACTAGTAAACCAACACATAGTAGGTGTGCTCAGCCTCTAAACGCTGCAGGACAGACACCTTGAGGAGGAGATTTGAGCATTTATAGACTTCTCCATAGAAAGTGGAACCTGGGAGTGAAGCATGGTGTTGTAAGGTGGAACCTGGGAGTGAAGCATGGTGTTGTAAGGTGGAACCTGGGAGTGAAGCATGGTGTTGTAAGGTGGAACCTGGGAGTGAAGCATGGTGTTGTAAGAAATGAGTGGCATATAATAATCAAAAGAGGAGTTATCAACAAACACAGAATTGGAACAATCAGTTACCATATACTGAGTGACATACTGAATATGAGATCTGTATACTGAGTGACATACTGAATATGAGATCTGTATACTGAGTGACATACTGAATATGAGATCCGTGTTTTGCAGGGATAAAAAAAGGGCTGCAAAAAATAGTGATGCTGTTATTTGTCATGCATGTCATAAGAGACTACTAAGGAGATTTTTGGGGCGGTGTTGGTTGTTCAATTCCATAGAGAGTAAAATGATCTGAAGTTTGATGTGTCATGCCAAAAGGCACAGATATCCTAGCCAAGCTGTAAACATGACACAACAAATTAGTTTCTCCGGACTATATCCTGTCAGCCGTAGTTTAGAATGAACTCAAATATTCATAAGAAATATAATTTCTAATTTTTCTATTATTTTATGCATTGCTATTATTTTGTGTACATTTTGTGCCTAGCAGATTAGACATATTTTTGTATGTACCATATGTTTGTATGTACCATATGTATTCATGTAACTGCTACCATAAGACTTTTGTGTTGGAAACAAAATACATAATATAAATGATGACTAAAATAATGGTGGACAAAATAATATGGTCCACTGGGCAAATCTGGACGGCCAAAACATTTTTAACTGACCTGCCAGTATGATTAAAAATGACTACATGCACTGGCCCCTGAGTTATTTAAAAAAATCGAATCACAAGTTTAAAAGGGTTCAAAACACATAGAGGATTGATGTCACTGTACTCGGTTTCCCATAAGTACTCCATCACTCTCAACGAAGTGGCACGCCGCTTGCAGAGAGTACCACTCATAGCACATAACTCCATAGCTTCAGTGTTGTCAGCTGAACAGTGTTCTGAATGAATTAGACTTGTGGAGACATGTTCACTGGGGCCTTTTTGGTGTATATCTATAAGAGGTGACAAAATTTTGACTTTGCACAGAGCAAGTCTTGAATTATCCAAAGTATTTTAAAAAAAATTATTTTGGGGAGCAGAGACAAACATTATTGTGTACTTTGGAAGTTTAAAAGATTTAACAAAGCTTTTCAGATTGTTTAGCTGGCAGATACAGCTGAACAACCCTGAATTTAGGCTGTCAACCTAACAATCTTTCCTGTCGCTATTTACAATTATAAAATAATATAAAGAACAATTAAAATAAATTTTGATTACTGTTTAAAAAAAAACACAATTTAATTATAGAATATATATTTTCATAATAAGCATATACAAGAATAACCTGCAAAGTGCATTAAATGTGATACACAAAAGATATAATATTCAGACTTGCTTGTTTCAATGTTGGGGGGGGGGGGTATTTGTATTATCTATACAGAATATTGGTTGAGAAAACTGCAAGTAGCAAATTTATGTTATTTGACTCTTCTTCTTCTTCTTTAGCGTTCATTCTCAAACTCCCGCCAGATCTCTCTTGTAGCAAGACAATTGTCCTACTAGATTTCCAGCAGGATGTAGTCCAGAGAATGGAAATGCGTTGTGTCGCCGTTTTATTTGCGCCAATGGCCCGACACATCCGTCTTCGGCGGGGTTATTTGACTCAAAGATAACTTACTTAGTTTCTCTTATGCTACTGTCAGATGTAGAGATTTGAAAGAGAGTGCCAAATGATCTACTGTTTTCTTCCTTATTTGGTTGCACTCTTATCTTTGATACTTCAAGAACTCTGGGTATTCCTAGTCTTATCTTTGATACTTCAAGAACTCTGGGTATTCCTAGGAGTGTGAATCCCTGGATCTTTGATTGTCATGCTTGTCAAGGTATATGATCATCTTCCTTTGTGGTGAAATAATTCTTCTTCTTCTGTGTTTGTTCTCAAACTCCTACAGATTGACAGGATATAGTCAGGAGAACGGAATGTGTTCTGTCATGGTTTACAGCATTGCTGTGATATCTGCACCTTTTAGCCTGACATATCCGACTTCAGCATGGCTTTGGGTCACTGACCCTGTATGGGATGGAGTTTGCTGTCCCATCCCATACAGGGTCAGTGACCCAAAGCCATGCTGAAGTCGGATATGTCAGCCAACTCCATCCCATAACCTCCTTAGTCATCTCTTATGACATGTATGGAAGGTAAACAGCGTTGCTATTCTTTGCTCCCCTTCACGGGTCTTGGCAACACACAGCCAAAATTATTCAAATGTGTTGGAACTGCTTCATTGGTGCCTGTTGGATGCGGATACTGTGATTGATGCATGTGGATACTGTGATTGATGAAACACCGAGGTTTGAGATTTGACGAATTCAGTATTAAGTGTGTTAGTAGCAGCACTTGACACCTGCAGGGAGAAACGAGAAGAATGTTTAACCCGCGGGCCACAGGAACCATCAGTATGAATACTCTTCATCATCTGCTAGGGGAGACTGAGCACCAATGGGTTGATCCGGAGTGCAATGATGTGAATCCATAACCAGTAACCTCATCCTCTTCCATTCTATGGATGGTGACCAAACAATGTTTAATGGGCTGTTCTACATGCATCTAAAGAGCGTAGGATTATGGACTTTGAGGATAAAATGATGGACTTCACTATCATCATACTTTATTAAGACAATCATTCAGCAGTCAGTACAATCATACTTTATTAAGACAATCATTCAGCAGTCAGTACAATCATACTTTATTATGATAATAATTCAGCAGTCATTTACTACAATCATACTGATTCTGGTTTGGACCCCATGTTGTCTGCTTATTTTAAGATTAATTAATCTAAATATTAATATACTAATAATTAATCAATAATTCATTTAAATATTCATTTTTAAAATCAATACATGATAAACATAAACTGATAAACATAGCTAAGGGAAATAATAAATAGGGGGACACTGTTTTCCAACAAGAACCATCATACTTTATGAAATATTTAAGAAATTTATAAATATTTAATAATATTTACTACAATCGTATTTCATTTAGCATTACTACAGTCATGTTGTTTAGATTCCTGGGTATTATGAGCGATTAACTCTTACTTCCTTTATGTGAATGCGGTGGATTCTCTGGAATTTTATCTCATACCCAGATTACTCCAACACTCAGCAGTGTGCAATGCTTTGAGAACTCCTACTCAGAAGGGATTGTGTCACTTTTCTACCTTTCCACAACATGCAGAGTTGGAGGCATGACATTCAGCTCACCAGTCAAGCATCCTTTCATGTTAGAGGTGTAAATAATCTAGCTCTGGACCATAGTCCCTGGGACTGGTGGGGCAACCAGCTATGCATTGCCTACCATCCAAGGGGCAATTATGCAGGGCTAACACATTTGCCTAATTCTGGGGCTCTCCCAAGTAATTATCACATCCTTTACAGAGTTGCTTTTCATCACACCCCATGTACCACTTATTCATAGACAGGGCACCACATGTATGTTGTCAGCTAGGACCATGATAAAGGCTGGAGCTCATCTGCTTCTCCCAGCATGATAAGCAATGTTGGGGTCTCTAAATGTTGCACCACAAAGGGAAATGTAATTGTGCAGATGAAATGCAGTGGGCCTTCCATAAGAGGACAGCCTTATTATATTGTCACATCATCTACTGAGAGTTGTCTGTTGCTTAATGGTTGGTCTAATGGGCCAATAGTCAGACCTTCCAAATGTGGACTACAATCATACTCTATTAAATAATTTAGCAGTTACCATTAAAGTAGAATAGTAAAATGTAACATCACATTTAATGTGGTTGAGATAAATGTAACATCACATTTAATGTGGTTGAGATAAATGTAACATCATATTTAGTGTGGTTGAGATAAATGTAACATCACATTTAGTGTGGTTGAGATAAATGTAACATCACATTTCATGTGGTTGAGATAAATATAACATCACATTTTGTGTGGTTGAGATAAATGTAATATCACATTTAATGTGGTTGAGATAAATGTAACATCACATTTAGTGTGGTTGAGATAAATGTAACATCACATTTAGTGTGGGTGAGATAAATGTAATATCACATTTAATGTTGTTGAGATAAATGTAATATCACATTTAATGTGGTTGAGATAAATGTAACATCACATTTAGTGTGGTTGAGATAAATGTAACATCATATTTCATGTGGTTGAGATAAATGTAACATCACATTTCATGTGGTTGAGATAAATATAACATCACATTTCATGTGGTTGAGATAAATGTAACATCACATTTCATGTGGTTGAGATAAATGTAACATCATATTTCATGTGGTTGAGATAAATGTAACACATCACATTTAGTGTGGTTGAGATAAATGTAACATCATATTTCATGTGGTTGAGATAAATGTAACATCACATTTCATGTGGTTGAGATAAATGTAACATCACGACAACCCCCATTAAGATAAATGGGGAATATATTAGGCCCATATTTCTGTGATTAGATGACATGGTGATGATGTTCCTCCTCCACAAGCGAAGATGAGCATGACATGAAAAACAATACATGTGATGAACAAGTAGAAAAACAACAAAACATTTTTGTGATTGTCTAATTTGGTTTAAGAGTTCATAGATGCCCGATGAGTTCAATTTGTGCCAAGAAAGTTCTATTGCAGTGCATGCAAGAGTGTAGAGGGTTTGGGGTAGGAGAGTTTTCGGATTTGTCCTTCTGCTTCCGTCACTTGTAAACTGCCCGCATTGTTCTTTCAAATTTAGTGATGCCAGCAGTGATCTGGGTGTGCCAGGCAGAGTGATCAAGGGCTGTAGTCTCCCAGGAGCTATTATTGATGCTGCAGTGCTTTAGTGCAAAGTTTTTTAGGTGATCCTTGAAGCACTTTTTCTGACTTCCGCTTGAAAATTTACCATCGTGCAGCTTCCCATAGAATAATCTCATTGGAAGGCAAATGTCTGACATATGGATGATGCGGCCAGTCCAGCAGAGTTGGGACCTAGTCAGCAGGGCATGGATGCTTTGCATACGGAACTTTTGAAGGATTTCCATGTCTGGTACTCGATCCTGCTAACATACTCCCATGAGGTTTCTTTGGCATCGAATGTGGAAAGAGTTAAGCTGTCGAGCGTGTCTCGCATAGACAGTCCAGGATGACGCAGCATAGAAGCAGTGTTGGTAAAACTCTTGCGTGATACATGTCCAACTTAGTTGTCAAAATGAGACCACGCCTGATCCAGACATTAGCATAAAGGCTCCCGAATGCCGCACTGGCGCGAGCAATACGCAAGGCAACAAGATGACATGGTAGGGGTGATATGACTAGCATCACATGCTCTTCTTTGCTGTCCCAGATTTGTTCTGGTACTAATAACAAATTCAACCTGTACATGTCACCATGACTGCATTTACAGGAGCTGGGTAATGAAGTCATATCTATGACCCCTCATGAGTATATCACAATCTATGTGACGTGTCCTTTAACAGAACATTGTCCTCACTGCCACTCTTCATTCCTCTCGGTTCTGTACAAGTTGTCCAGCTTCTTCTAGTGTCATATTCAGATGGTCTTCAATGTATGTGTCCATTGTGGTCTTGGTCTGCCTCTTGTTCTCTTTCCTGGAACTTTTTCCCTCCATGATTAATATTTCTAAACCATTGTGTCTCTTTATATGTCCAAAATATGTTAGCTTCCGTTTATAGTTTTGAGGAGCTAATTTTCTTTCTATGTTCAGGTCTCTGCGGACGTCTGAGTTGGTTCATCTTTCTGTCCATATTCTTAGGGCTTTTCTTATAATATATCATTTCGAATGCCAAGATTTTCTTTTCCATTGTGGATATCATTACCCACATCTCGCAACCATATGTTGCCACTGGAAAGATATAGCTTCTTAATAATTATAGCTTTGTTTTTCTGTTTGCTCCTTGTCATAGATTTTCCATCTGTGATGATTTTGTAGGGCCTCTGGTAATGATATATATCACAAAGGACATGCTAATATTAACTAACACATTAACATAAACTGGGGTTGTGGTGGCTCAGTGGTTAACATGCTGGCTTCCTAGTCCGGTATCAAATGTTCAATTCTCAGTCCAACTGGAAAATTTTTTAATCACCAGGTCGACCGAATCTACAGAAATGGGTACCAGATATTATGGGAAAATTTTTAAATCACCAGGTCGACCGAATCTACAGAAATGGGTACCAGATATTATGGGAAAGTAAAGGCGGCAGGTATGAAACTGATCACATCCTGCATGCTGGTCAATGAATAATATGGGCGTAACACCATCAGGCAAAATTAAGGAAAATTTGGCAGTTTTATTTAACATGAACTAACTAATACACTCATTTTACACAATAACTAAATGGATATAAAATATCTACGGCTAAAGATTATTATGTCATACATGGGTTTTTATACACTTGTCTGGTTTGATACTAGTAAATAAATAGTACCAATCTCAAGGATCAAATAGAACTTGAGACTATGTCCATCTCCAAATGGCAATCACTTTGCCAAGGTGTCTGCACCAACTAATTTGACCACTAAACAAATTCAACAATACACAAATAATTATGTAGTAAAAACCTGTCATCGATACAGATTGTAATTTTGTTTCTTTGTACAATATATACTCAATAAATATCCCCATGTGGCACAGTAGTGGCCTGGACTTCAGGGAATAAAGAATAGGACCACTGTCTTCTCTTCATGCATGTCATAGGAGGTTCAACTGCATTTATTCTCCAGTTATTGGGCTCTCTTCTCCATTTATTTCTGGGATCTAAGGAAAGTTAGGGGATAGGTTGACATCCTGTCACCTGTGAAAGCCAGTCCATCAACTATAATTTCTTCTGCAGAACTGTCCCAAATTTTCAATCTTTTGAAAACAAGTATCACATGTATGTGCTCTTAGGTTCATTCCTCAGTTGAGGCAGCTATGTTTTTCAGATCGCAACGGCTCCCAGGTCAACCCAGTTTAATTGGGTACCGGATTAATCCGGGAAGTAAAAATTGCAAGGGAGAGGAGATGGCTACTGCCCTCATATAGCAGAGCCACTGAAATGTGAGATTGCTAAAATCTCACACTCCTATGGCATTAATAAATGCTATGGGTGAATTTAAAAAAAACCAACTTTTTATAGAACACAAGACAAATATATTTGTCCGGCTGCAAATAAAAAAAACTTGCAGGTTATCAAGAACAACTTTGGCAGTGGTGAAATGGTGTAAACTTGTTTGGTTTAGACATGTAATGAGACATGACTCGCTTTCTAAATTTATTTTGCAAGGAACAGTTGAACAAGTAGAGAGGGAAAGAAAATCTTGATAACATCAAGGAATAGTCTGGGCATGATTTTTTTTACACTCCTTTGAATGGCTGAGAATAAAGTTTTTTGGAGTGCTTTTTGTGTTTATGTATCCAGTATCACTACGACCCTGATGGGTTATTGGTCTTATTATTATTATTATTACTATGGGTTTGCACAGCAGTGCCTCAGGCCAATAGAGTAAAACCTTACAGAAAATCAAGAGAGACCCTAAGGCACTAGACATTTTATTAAAACATCTTGCATCTCCTGTAGTTCTGCTTGTTTCCAAGCGTATTGGAATTTGCGCCAACTAATGTGGAGGACCTTTTCCTTGAAAAAGATCAACAGAGCAAAGGGATATAATGTGAATTATCAAAGTACTTTCTCCCTAAAACCTGCCTGGGCAAGCAATTATGTGAAATGTAGGGACTATGTGTCTCAGCAATTAAAATAATTTGAGGGCCTTATTGTCCATTTGAAATTTTACACTGGCCTGCATCCTGACAGTCTATAAAGACACAAAAGGCTATCATTGAATTTACCCACATCACACAACAAAGATGGACAACGACAGCACAAGACAAACATAAACTTGTGACAGCTGAAATGGCATGCTTCCGCAGAATCCTAGGAATATCACTAAGAGACAGAGTGAGAAATGAGGATATTAGATAAAGAACCAGCACCGCCCAATCTTGGAATATATTAAGAGACAACAGATCAAATGGTTTGCACATATCGGCAGACTACCACCAGACAGCATACCACAGCAAGCTATGCTACACAGATGCAGTGAAGGCAGACCTAGAGGCAGACCATGAAAGCGATGGACCACCGAAATAATAGAGGCGACAAATTCCACAATATACTCAGCACACATGAGGGTCATCTCCGGAGAACTCTTCTACCCATGACGCTGAAATGCAATAAAGGGTTTAGCGAATAGATAGACACAACAAAGGCTTATTTTAACTGTACAATTATTTGTTTGCTATATTATTTGTATTAACTGGAACACAGAAGAAATATTTGGATCCACTGGAACACAGAAGAAATATTTGGATCCACTGGAACACAGAAGAAATATTTGGATCAACTGGTTCCATATTCCTATTATGACAAAAATGTTGACACTGATACTGCTACAACAGTATCTTGTTTAAAACAATGCATGTGTAGTGGTTAAGGTAATTGACATAAACTCATCTTGTGGTAAGAGTGCAGTCTCATTTAAATAGATATGGTTTCAATTGCCGTTTGCTGCCATCTCAAACGTCTGCAGTATTATCCTGAAACTATCATATTTCTTGTGATCAATCGTTACTTTTGTTACCCGGTAGTTAACAAATGCATTCAGTTAAACTTGTGAATGATCTAGGTATCACATTTCATTAAGCTAAACTTGTGAATGATCTAGGTATCACATTTCATTAAGCTAAACTTGTGAATTTTCAGGGGAATTTCCTTGTTAAGCCATGCAGGAAAACTATATGCAAAAATAGTAGAGAAAAGACTGAGACCTGTAATAGAACAACAACTTAGTAATACACAAATGGGTTTTAGAAGAAACAGAGGATGTACTGATGCAATATTTATTCTGAAACAGTTGGCAGAGAAGTCAATAGAATACAACCAAAACTTATACGTATCCTTCATAGATCAGGAGAAAGCATTTGACCGAGTAAACAGAGAAAAACTATGGGAAACATTAAAAATGTATGGAGTATGCCAACATTTAATTCATGTTTGTAGAAGCCTCTATAACAACAGCAGTTGCACTATAAGAACAGCTGCATGCTACACAGAGGACTTTATGATTAGCACAGGAGTAAAGCAGGGATGTGTATTATCCCCACTACTTTTTTATTACATACATAGATCATATCTAATGAAGCAAATGAACTGCTTTTTGCAGATGACCAGGTTTTATTCCACAACAGCATTAAAAATCTGCAAGACCACCTAAGCATAATAGACACAGCAGGCAAGCAATTTGGAATGAAAATCAACATAGACAAAACAGAAGTAATGAATATTGCAAGAGAAAAGAACATCAACATACAGATAAACAATAAACAACTAAAACAAGTAGATGAATTCAAATATCTGGGCAGTACATTGAGATATGACAATAAACAAGAAGCAGAAATAAACGCAAGATGTAATAAGGCCTGTCAGGTCATTGGTCAATTAACACCTTAATTAAGAAACAAAGATATTACACTAGAAACCAAGAAAGCGCTTTTCAACACCATTTTCTTACCAACATTGTGTTATCAGTGTCAAATTTGGACATTAGATTCTAGAACAATACACAAGATTAACACCACTGAAATGAAATGTGTGAGACGTATGATTGGAGTTAACTTGAGAGACCAAATCAGGAATGAAGCACTAAGGAAACAATTAGGAATCAAGCCAACAATAGAATACATACAGAAACAAGTTAAATGGTACGGCCACATAACCAGACAGAAAGAGCAAAGTATTATCCAAAAAACACTTAACAAATGATACGAAAACAGGCGACCTATTGGACGCCCTCATAAAAGGTGGATAGATAATGTATTAGAGACACTCGGAAATATAACAGCAGAGGAGGCAAATAGAAGGGAAAAAGACCGTACACTCACTCTCCCCTCAACACCGAAAGGTACACGAGGACAGAAAGAAGAAGAACAAGAAACTTGTGAATGATCTAGGTATCACATTTCATTAAGCTAAACTTGTGAATGATCTAGGTATCACATTTCATTAAGCTAAACTTGTGAATGATCTAGGTATCACATTTCATTAAGCTAAACTTGTGAATGATCTAGGTATCACATTTCATTAAGCTAAACTTGTGAATGATCTAGGTATCACATTTCATTAAGCTAAAGCTGTGAATGATCTAAGTATCACATTTCATTAAGCTAAACTTGTGAATGATTTAAGTATCACATTTCATTAAGCTAAGTCTGTGATCTAGGTATCACATTTCATACATTTATAAAAACCATATTATTGTCAGTTTAATCACAGGAAATTATCCCAGAGTCCCTGATTCCCAGCTTTTTCTGCAAGCTCAGTGCTGTTTTTCTGAAATCCTCTTGAATATCCTTCACTGTCTGCTCATTCTGGGCAAACTCATCAATGAAAGCTGGACGTTTCTGGAAAGCTGATTTTTCCCAAACAGCAGAAGGAGATTTGGTTGAGGTTTCAGCATAGACCTCATGATCATTCTCATCGCTATTTTCATCCCCAATTAGGTGTTCATTCTGTCTCATGCTGTCCAGATCACCCCCAGTGCTGCTAGTTGCTGCTGTAAACACTACAGGCTTGTTTGATGTATTGATAACATCTGTTAGAAGTATAGGTATTGCTTGAACTTCACCCATTGCCATTTTAGTAATGCCATCTGCTGAGTTTCCTCTCCATTTAGCAGACTTGGGTTTACTGCTGACAGGACGTGTTGTTTCATATTTTAGTGGACGTTCGATCTTCTGCGTAACGAAAACTATGATAAAAATAATGAAACAATATAATGAATGATTTCGCTGAAAATGCATGTGTAGTAAATTTCACATGAATTAAATTTGCAGTGATTTCTAAACTTCAGATTTTGGAGAAGTTTTACTATAAAAAGTAAAATTTGAACTTTTAACAAATGTGGAAGTATTTCTGCTAAAGAAAGATTCACTAAGAAACATCATTGTTGTTTGTTTCAATAACGAGGAATTATGAACAATAAAGCTCTTGTATCCATTTTTGCAATGGGGAAATGTCTCCAGAGCATTATTTCATAAGCAGCAGACTCCAACTCTTAATGATGTGCAATGCTTTGAAAGGAAGCCTTGTACTCGAAGGGAGTAGCACTAAGAAACAATAATCTTAATCTCGTTTGTAGTGTCTACACAGCAAGTAGACATAATAATAACATAAACCACGCCAGTGTGTTGCCAGGGAGTCACGAATAGTGTCACAGTTATCTGACATTTGCAGCATCATAAGAGGCAATTAAGAATGTTTTAGGGTGAAAATGGTAGTCTCATTCCATAGAGGGTCAAAGTGATAAAGTGATCTAGGAGACATGCTCAAGTTGAACGTGTGAAACCAAAAGTTGCAGATTTAAGCTGTAAATAATGACACAACACATTCTGTTCTCCAGAATACATCTTTATAATGTGTAGGAATGTGGGACTGAATGTAAAAGAAGAAGAAGAAAGGTAGATATTGAGTACAAGACCTTTGAGGCATCCATGAGGAATGTGGATGAGAAGCCTGTCCCAGAGTGAGTCCTGGGGATAAAATTTATTGGTGATATCATTTATGTTGTGCTGAAAGGTAAAATTATCACAGCTATGCTGTAAACTAGTGTACATTCTACTTTTTTTACCCTTATTATTGGAAAAAAGCAAATGATTTAACTGTTATCTTTCTTTCAAATCAAATCACCCAGGTCTACCCTTGGCCAGAGCCAGAGAATAACTATCACACCACCAGGAAGGTAGGTTTCAACCTATGCCCTGCTCCAAGCCACTGCAACCAAGATAGGGTTCACTGTGCTCATTCCCTGCTGCCAATTGACTACTGGTTATGCCGAACTTCTCTATTGCTCCAGACATGCAACCAAATGTTCAAGTCAAAAGGATTGCCACAGCCTGAGTCACTGTGCCGCTATGATGGGCCTCAGCCATAGGAAAAACAGTGCCTGTCAGATTCCTCCTCCCCAATGCTGTGCAGCACATCCTTGGCTCTCTCCCAACCACAGAGGGTGCATACATATATAAAAACACATTGCAATAACAAAATAAAAGCATGAGAAGCATAAATGTATAGATGACGTGCCATAAAGCTGCTATAAGAAGATAACCTCAATATAACGGCATGTCATCTACTAAGGTTGTCTGTGGCATGGGTGGTTTGTCTAATGAGCCATTAGTGAGACCCACAGATGCAACCACATGCGTCCCCATCTCTTTTCACCCTTTACAGATTTATAGAATTGTGTACCTCATAAGCAATCGCATTAATTTCTACTAAATACAAAATTTTATTTAATAATACAAATATTTGGGACCCTAATACAAAATGTTATTTAATAATACAAATATTTGGGACCCTAATACAAAATGGCCTTTTAATAAGTTGACAAGTATGCACAAAAGCATATACTTGAGTATGATCAGAACAAAATATCCAATAACAGTAACAATAACAGTAACAATAATGAGATAGTAAACAATATTTAATACAAGATGGCCTGATAAAATATATACTCACCAGGTTTTCCAATCTGTTCTCTGTGATTGGTTTTGAAAATGTAACGGCCACTTCGAGGTCGTGATCGCATTATGTCTCCATCTTTGAGAATTGAAGAGCTCACTGGACGGGGTCTTTTTATACCATCATTGTCATTCAGAGCAAACAAGTTACCCTGGACAACATTTAAATAACCAATGTTAGTGCTGATTATTACTCATTTTTCAATTATTTCCCCTTCAAAAGTGCTACACAGAGTTTTGTTTTCCTAGAGAAAATTTGGAGATGGTGTGTACAAAATTGGATAGTCTGTGTTTCAGTGACAACACTTCATTTCTCCCCACATCCAGCCTCAATATGACTTTACTAATGGCTGATTCTCAGTACTTTCATGCAACCTTTACTATCATCTGTCTTTAGTCATCATCATCATGTGCCGAGCTGGCTGGCATGGGTGGTCATGGACCTCCACAGTTATCTATCTTTAGTATTTTGTAGGAGGATCGTTGTTGATTCTGCCATGCCAGGTTTTAAACTGCCTAATATTCTCTCACATGAGAAAAACTATGGTTGTCGCCCTCTATCGCTCTTACCTTTAATCTTGCCTGTTATAACCATGTTCTCCAAACCTCCCTGTCTCATAATGTGGCCAAAAAATGAAGATTGTCTTTTTCTTATATTATTGATTAAGCTCTGTCTCGCATTTAGTACTTCCACAAACATATTTTTTTACTATCATCTGTCGTATATCATATCATTGTACGGGGTGCAAAGGGAACGCATTGCTCTAGGCGGAACCAGGGTTAGCAGATAACCAAGATCCCAAATGTACCTCCACGCGGTGCACCCTGGAAACAGAAATACAGCAGCTCGTGCTGATTCTGGCCAAATCATTTGGGGATTGTGTCCGAGAATGTGGAGGTAGCAGATGGAAAGAGATTTGACTGCACAAGAGACAGACAATATCTCCGACACCACCAGCATCACCACATATAGCGACACTGTCGACATACAGTGAAGCTAGTCAGTCCAGTCCGAACATTGGAGGGGCGGCCAATGTAAAATGCACGTAAAGGTAAATGCATGGCGAGAGACAAATATGTTTCATACAGAGTACAATGAAACAATGAAAGGGCAGAACAGCGCTAGAGGGCAGCGTGAACTGCAAATAGAAAGTGAAAAGTCCCTAGGAAAGGGAACTACAAGCTCCGTCAGCTCGAGACGGGCTTCTAGTTACCAGAGTTCCTTACAGGCAGAGACCCAGACCCATCCATCCGCGTTTGGTAAAGCAAAAGACCTAACCCAACTCTAATGTCGAGCCTTCCTAAACCGGAAATATGCTTGCAAAGAGAAAGGGTTCTGTACCCGATGGGTGTAGGCAAGAAAGGGACAACGATGGCAGTCCTGGCCCAACTCTACTGTCAAGGTTTCCTCTACCGGAAGTACACTTGCAGAGAGAAAGGGTTCCGTACTCGATTCGCTCAGGCACAAAAGGGACAACGATTTAGCCCTGGCCCAACTCTACTGTCAGGTTTTCCTACACTGGAAATACACTTGAAGAGAGAAAGGGTTCAGTACCTGATGGGCTCAGGCGCTATTGGGACAAGGATGCTCAGCTCGAGAACGCCTTGCTCCCAAACTCGTGGTGTGAGACTCGAACTTGGACAAGGGGTACACGATGTCGGTGAATGACACCTCGGCTAAGAGGGCGAAAGAGCCAGGGTCCAACTCCTCTGTTGAGTTCTTCCCCTTAAGGAACCAGGCTCACGGATGAGAAACGGTTCGGTACCCAATGGGCACAGGCACAGCACGTCCAATTACACGAGGCAAGTTCATAGACAGTGGAACACCTCGTTCGAGTTAGACGAGAGCAAAACATCGTCTGGGCGAGGAGTCTCCACTACGCGTGCCTGGAGACAGATATAGAGGCTGTCACAGGCTAAGGGTAGCCCACCCGAATTGTCAAGGCATGCCGAAATCGGATGTGCTAGGCCTACAAGGCGCATAACGGTGGCACAACGTAATCACGCTCCCGGCAGAAATCGCACGGATATCCGTGATGGTTACAATGGAGCGAACGAAAAACAAACAAATATCATTGTACTACTTCCACATCTTCATTACTTCCACACAACATTTACTACCGGTATAATCTATCTTCATTACTTCCACACAACATTTACTACCGGTATAATCTATCTTCATTACTTCCACACAACATTTACTACAGGTATTATCAGTTTTCACTACTTCCACACAACATTTACTACTGGTATCATCTGTCCTCATTACTTCCACACAACATTTACTACCGGTATAATCTATCTTCATTACTTCCACACAACATTTACTACTGGTATAATCTATCTTCATTACTTCCACACAACATTTGCTACAGGTATAATCAGTCTTCATTACTTCCACACAACATTTACTACAAGTATTATCAGTCTTCATTACTTACACACAACATTTACTACTGGTATAATCAGTCTTCATTACTTACACACAACATTTACTACAGGTATTATCAGTCTTCATTACTTACACACAATTTTTAGTCATCTGTCTAGGGTTCAAACCCACCACCCCTCAAAACATTTACTGTCATTGCTATAACCAGCTCACCCAACCAGCTGCTTTGCAACTCTGTTTTTAGTGTTAAAACAACAATATATCACAGAACATTACCTGGGTATATCTCCCAGAATCATTGTATTTGTTTGATGACGAATGCCTGGGCAGAATAGATGATAATGGCCGTCTATTGACATTTGCTGATGTATTTAGTGTTCGTGGCTCATTCAGTGCCTACAATACACATTAATAAAACTGGAATTAAGATCTAAACATTAATTTGTTTATATTTAAAATTTCAATGCCTGCAAAAAAATTGAATGTAGTGGAGCAAAGGGTGAAAATATTTAGTTTTACTGTAAACTTGTTGTACCACATACTAGACTGTCACTAGTACACTGGCTTACAATCCAACAAAATCTGGATTCAATTCATTTAATGCATTTGTACAAATGGATGCTCGACTGACATGGTGAAACACCATCAACAGATTGAACTAGTTGGGTAAATAATAAACGCTTGGTTGGTGTTTAGTATTTAATGCCAGGGAAATAATCCATTAAAACATGAAGAACAAAATTTTATTCTCCCTTTTTTCATATATTTCATCCCACATTCCTGAAAATTGTAGACTCGTCTCCTAGGAAAGAACCAAAATCTGTTACAAGACTCATAATAAAATTTATCAAAGTGGAACGAGCCACAGAGTACAATATCTAAGCTGCATAATCAAGCTGGTTACAAGATCAATTACTATAACTTTCCTGGTCAGACATAAAGTGAACACCGGTATGATTTTCTCCAACCAAATCACGCAGCGTCACTTCCATGTCAACTGCATTATTGACTGGCAACTTCCTATAGTATCCTGCAGATTGCACCATTCTGCTCCCAACACCAGATCCTGCTCTCTGTAATGAAATACAAATATCATAATGATACAATAAATTTGGTAGTTACTGCATTATAGTTTTTAATCAGTGTTGTCATTAAAATATTATTATCATTAAAATATTATTATCATTAAAATATTATCACTAAAATATTATTATCATTAAAATATATTACTATCATTAAAATAGTATTATCATTAAAATATTGTCTATCCCAAGGTGAATTATGGTTTATATTCACACTTATTCACACTTGCCGTTAAGTGTAGGGGTGGGAGTTTAAGCAGTCATTCCAAGGCCAGATGTTTCACCATGGTTGCATTTAGTCTATGTATGTGCAAGGCTATCTTGATGTTTTCTATTCACCGTTTTCTTGGTCTACCTTTGGCTTTACGCCAGAATATTCTTTTGTTATATGCTCTTATTGGTATTTGGTTTGGCTTCATTCTCATAAGGTGACAGAACCATTTTACTTGCTGTGTCTCAATATGTTCAATACATGATATTATACCAAACCCTTTTCCTAATTTCTTCATTTCTTATTTTATCTAGTTTGGTAACCATTGCAACTTTTTTCAGACAATATCATTAAAATATTATTATCATTAAAATATATTATTATCATTAAAATATTATTATTATCATTAAAATATTATTATCCTTAAAATATTATTATCATAAAAATATTCTTATCATTAAAATATTATTATTATCATAAAATATTATTATTATTATTATATATTAATCTCTAATTATTTTTATTCTTCATCGTTTATATTGTAGGATTATATAGTGAATGTCTATTTCTGTTATTACATACATATTTTGTTGGTCCGGACCAAGTTGTTATAATGGGATTTAACTGTATTGACTTTATCAGTAAAATTTCTAATTTTGTAATTTCTAATTTTCTAAGTAGGTTTTTTCAACTCTCATTTAGTATGTGTGGTACATGTCTGAGAGGTTAGAGCGTCTCATAACTGCAAGGTCCAGAGTTCGATCCCTGTAAAGTACTGGGTTGTTTTTTTTCTGTCGGAGTATACATTTTTAAAAACCGACCCTGAACATGACATGGTGACAGCAAGGGCATGCTGTCTTTATCACACAAGCCACTCAAATACTCCCTGTAACTTCCTAACAGGAATAGTACAGTATGACAGTACTTTAATTATTTTTTTATTAGCATAGAAGAAAAGTGTTGCGGAAAATAAAGATGAAATTTATGTAGATTTACATATTTGCAATAAAAAAAAAGTCTGGACTGCCTAGATCACAAGTTCCATAAAAAAATACATTCTTTTCTCTAAAACCTACACCTAAAGAAACTGTTGTGTACAATAAAAAAAAGTTGAATCATCAACAGACCTTGTTGTACTGGATAAACTTTGAGTCCATTTCTTCCACAACTGGATCACTTTTATGATGAAGAGGAAGTCTAGACATTTTCTGTTGGTGATCTTGAAGTACAGCATCCATATAAGCCTGTCTATTCTCAATATATTGTTGCTGGTACTCTCGAATCTCTTGCTGAACTGAAAGATACTCTCGATTCAACAGTTTGATGGTAAGTCTTTCCCAGTTACTCTCCCATCTTGCCTGTTTGACAAAACACAAACAATGTTAGTGTTAGGAAAGCTTAAATGTCAAACAAAGCACATGACAAAATGTAGAAACAAATTTATCCAAAAGAGTTTTAATTCAAGTAAAAATATTTGTAACATGGATTGCTCAACTTTTCTAGTCAGTCTTAAACCATCACATTTATCTACTATCCAGGTCAGAGGCAATGAAAGAGCTGAGACATTGGCAGGAAACAGTGATGAGAATAAAGGTCTGAGTTAATAAGAGCAGTTATAGATAGCATATAAAAGCATTCTGAAAGCATTCCCTGACTGTCCTGAGAAGGACGTATGAGGGTGATCTGCGTTATGTCATGTTTTACAGCAAGCTGCGTTATCTGCACCTTTTTACCTGACACATCCGTCTTTAGCCAGCATTTTTAAACTAAAACATAGTCGTAATGATGTCTCGATTTACCTTAGCTAGCGGTGATGGATGTATGTACAAACTAGGATGAGTCTCTCTTTCATCCGTTACATCTAGGTATTCTGGAGGTTCCATACCTGAAGGCAGATAATTATATTTTATAATATTAATGATGGAAGCACTGTTTAAACAAGATGGAAATTAGCATGGTCTTCTCTAAGTACTCTTTACATTAAGTATATGGAATAGTCTAAGGTCCATGGAAAGGTCATAGTCTTATGTAGGCCTATATAGAATGTTTATAGTATTAAGTAGACCTGAATGGAATGGTCATTGTCTTAGGTCCATGGAATGGTCATGTATTAGGTCCATGGAATGGTCATTGTCTTAGGTCCATGGAATGGTCATGTATTAGGTCCATGGAATGGGAATATTCTTAATTATATAAAATGGCCTAGTCTTAGGTATATAAAATGATCATAGATAGGTAGTCTTAGTAGGTAGGCCTGTATGGAATGTTCATAGTCTTAGGCACATGGTATTGATGGAAAATACCTGTCCAATAGTAGATATTTTCTGTATTTGTACTGGAAATCAATGATAGTTTAGAACTGCAGCAAATTTATGATCCGACAAGAAAAATTGAAAATATAGTAACAAAGTTGTGTTAATCACTGGGAACACACAAGAACACACTCACACTTTGATGTTTTAACAAAAATCTTTGTCAAGAGCACAACATAGCAAATGATGAGGGCCACCAGTTACTTATTTTTTCCATTTCCACCCATATTTGTACAGAAAATACTCAAAATATTTATTGAATGTGTTCATACTGACCAAAACAAAGATGTGAAAGATGTGGAGGATTAACTTCATTGTGCTATTTTACTCCATATGTACTCTGTCCTCAATAGCACGCCACCTGCATGGTCCAACTTTAACTCATAGCACATAACTGCATATTTAATATGTACCGGTAGTGAAGTATGTTTTATACAGAATGTAAACAGAGTTTTGGCTAAAAATTATAATTTTGGGGTATTTTGATTTGAAATATAGAATGATCCTTCTGAAAGTTGACAGGCATGATCCTGGTGGCAGGAGGGACTACGAACCTCTACCAAACGCGTCCACAAGTGACAGATAGTGGAACATCCTCCAGATATGGAAGGTTAGCTGTGACATAAGCCAGATTCCTGCTGGATAAATAAGCAATTGTAGACCAAACTGGTGTTGCTGTATGCCAGGATGGGATATCATGCAGTGTTGATATCTCCACTGAAATAGCCCATAGGCGAGTAACGAGCAGCTTCAACTGGTTACTGACCCCATGTCAGGTTTTGGTCATCCATAGCCAGCAAATAGTGGTATGACCTATATATATGGTGAGTCAACTGTGACATAAGCCAATCTATTGGTTGAATAAGAAGCATAAAGAAATCAAGGTGGCAACTGAAAAACTGCTCAGCACCAATCTTGAATCACAGCCTGTAGTATTCCTGACAGATGCAAAAGATCAGAACTACAAGCACTCTAATCCAGAAAACTACCAGACCTGCAAATACTACTGACTGAACTAGGCGGTCTGTGTAGGGTAGTTATGCAGTGGATACTATCACATTGTGGAATACCTGGAAACGAGAGAGCAGATCGGCTGGCTAAGGAGGGAGCTGCTGATGATGAAGCAGATGTGTCAATAAAGTATCATCAAAAGATCAAGATAAAGTATCATCAAAAGAAACATCAACACTGGATGACTACTGAATTATGAACAAACCAGAACAAGTTATCATTCTGTGTCTCAGAACAGGACACAACCGAATCTGCAGCCACATGTATGCAAAGTTCAAGATTGGCAACATGGCCATATGTAGGCCCTATATGTGTACAGGCACCTCAGACAGCAAAATATAATTTTCAGGAAAACCAGGAATATGAAATGCTGAGGTAAATACACTGGCCCAGAGATACAGCAGTGGAAGAAAATCTTTACAGACCTCAGTAGGAGTTACAGAATACAGTTACCAGGTACGTTTATAGAAGAAACAAAACTTCAGATATAGGCATGTTCCAGGCAAACAAAAGAAGAAGAAATAAAAAGCAAGGAAACTAGGAATCAGAGCAAAAATGTCTTTCTCTGTGGAGCAGAATGAACAATACATTTTATTAGTATGCTTAAAATACTATTTAAAATGACATCAGCAAGAAAACACAAAAGTGAAAAGAACCACTAAATACATCCTGAACTGCTGAAGATGGAAAGTGTCACTCTACAGCACAGGTATCAAAGAAAATCAGGACTATGATCTATGACAGTTTAATCAATCACTCTGAAATCGCTTCTATCAGCAAGTACAAGGGATTTGTGGAGCCAGGCCCTTTATTTTAGCATTGCAGGGCTGAAAGGCTGCAGAAAGTACCTCTCATAGCACATAACTCTATATTTAGTATGTACATTTAATGAAGTACTTTGTACACAGAACTAAATATTGAGAAATAAATTTTAAACACATAAAGTGGAGAGTTCATATTAGTCTTTCATAAGTGGATTTTAATTGTCTGTATATTTCTTGTGTCTCAATGCTGTCATTCTATATGTCTCAAACATTTTTTAAATCTAGATCTAATGCTAGCTCAGTTAGAATTATGAAATCCTAATATGGATCTAGATCTTGCATGTACCAGAAAACCTCTACCTCTAACTTTCTTATATATAAAGAGAGTTACTGGCACTGCACTGTCCCCACTATCTTGGTAGAAAGGGAAATATTTGCAGTGTAAAAATATATAGGGCCTATATTGATGTTTTTTGTTCTATAAGTCCTGCACATAATTGTACCAATTTTGAGAACCTTCTACGCAGAACATTGCCAGATATAAACTAAATTCAGTATGAAACCTGGCAATAATGAATTATTAGTTTGTTGTATCACAAAGGAATCATAGAATTTGGCTGTACTGAAGCAATTATTCAATCACTCAGCATTGGTCTGATAAATAAAAACTCAAAGTTAGGCTACATGTTTTGTTTCCAGGACACACCATGCACAGATACCTAGCTGCTTGGTAAGTTTACCTAGGACTGGAACTTATAAAAGGAATTTTTGATCTTTTTGTACCATTTTTGAATTGGCAGGTTGGATTCAGCATCTTTCATGTGTAGTGGCACAAATACGTTTTTATTTTAGTTCTTTTGATGTCCCAAAGGGTGTTGAAATAACTGCCATCATTTCCTGAATAATATCTCTAAATTATAAGGTTTGCCACATTTGACGTCTCCAGTGTTGAATGTCAAAAATTGGTGGTGGGCAACTTTTCTGAGCTTATGGGCCAGTTCATATAGTAATTTTAAATATGCCTTGCTGGGTAGTAAAAACTGTTTGGTCACCATATTTGGCCCTAGGGCCATATTTGACCCAACCCTGCTTTATATATTAGAAAATATGGAATGTTTCATACATACCAACAATGTTTGACAAATGAACAGTTGCATGCTTGTCACCAGACCAGGATCTAAGAATATGGATACATGATAGTGATACATTTGTATAGGATATAGGGCCTAAATATTTACTACACTTTTATATGGTTACCACTCATCTAGGTTTTATACAGCCAAATTTATAGAAACACTGAAGATATTAGTAACTACTAATGAAGTTGGATGTGTTAGGTCACTGGAGCAAATAAAATGATGACACAGTGCATTTTTGTTATCTAGATTACATCCAGCTGGAAATATAGTAGAACAATTGTCCCCCTACAAGTGAGATCGAGCTGGAAATCTAGTAGAACAATTGTCCCACTATAAGAGAGATCCAGCTGGAAATCTAGTAGAACAATTGTCCCCCTACAAGTGAGATCCAGCTGGAAATCTAGTAGAACAATTGTCCCCCTACAAGTGAGATCCAGCTGGAAATCTAGTGGAATAATTGTCCAACTATAAGAGAGATCCAGCTGGAAATCTAGTAGAACAATTGTCCCACTACAATTGAGATCCAGCTGGAAATTTAGTAGAACAATTGTCCCACTAAAAGTGAGATCCAGCTAGAAATCTAGTGGAATAATTGTCTTGCTACAAGCCAGATCCAGCAGGAGTTTGAGAACAAACAAATAAAAGGCTCAAAAGACAAGATTGACTTAACTGTACAAAGATTTCTAAATGTCTTTATCAAGAAAGAGATATACAAACACAAAATGGAACCACAATATCAAACATAGAGTACATGCAACACTACAGCAATGTTATAATATACAGTACACAGGTCTAGAAAAGAACAGAGATAATAAAAACCATGGAAACATGATGAGAATGTATAGTAGTGTACACAAAGAAAATGCAAAATTGAAAACAAAATTATTACAACCTGTATATTAATAATAAATAGTTTTATCTCAGTGTGATTTGTGACAACATGACAAGCCATAAGTATGGATAAAACGTCATGTAACTATATAACACAAAATGGAGTCGTGTTCTAAAACTGGGAGAAAAAATGAACTGAGAAAAATAAAATGTGTATAAAAAAATAAAAAAAATAAATGTGTATCAAAAAAATAATGTATGGTGGATGTTAACTTCACTTGATTCAAGTGACCTTATGGTATGGGTAAGGCATGTCACCATCGTGAAGCAACTTCTATGGTCCAATGTGCAAGACCAAATGGCTGTGACTGAGATGTCATAAACTCCTCTGTGGCTAGGGTAATTGAAATAGGTAGCCACTAGAGTAATGTTGTCACAACGAATGTCATATAGATGTCAGTAAAAGCAACAGAAGAGTTTAAGGTCTATTCCGTGATATTCTGCCAACTTTCTGTTTGGTTTGATCTCTATCATTCTAGTTTTTTCATCATTTATGCTCTTCTGGACTTCAGGATTTATCTCGTCTAGCCATTATAACATTGATAGTGTCATTTCTTACTTGTGTGTTATGTTGTATCCTTGATAAAGACCTTATGGTCAAAACTATGATTTGTATGTGTTTTATGTGTTACCAGTGATTAGTAAAACTTTATTACCATATTTCAATTTTTTTGTTTTTTATCATACAGCTTCTTGTACATAAATCTATATGTTCCTATCAATGTTATTTTGTTACTTAAATTCTATCTATTATTGTGTTATTTGTTTTTCGTTGTCCATAAATTTTGTTGCTTTTATGGTAGCTATATGCATTTACCACTGGAGATTTCTCAGTAGAGATCAGAAAAAAGAGATTAGCAATGGCCCTACAAAAACATATGGTTGTGAGACATCTGCAATGACATCCTCAATAAAAAAGAAAATATTGGCATTCATAATGAAATGTTATAGAAAGGTTCCAAGAAAATCATGGACAGAAAGATAAACCAATGCAGACGTCTGCAATGACCTGAACATAGAAGACTGGCTGCTTGAAACTATCAAAAAAACACAAGCTAGCATATTTTGGACATATCTTCTTCTTCAGCATTCATTCTCAAACTCCAGCTGGATCTCCCTTGTAGCAGGACCATGGTCTTACTAGATTTCCAGCAGGATGTAGTCCAGAGAATGGAAATGCGTTGTGTCACTGTTTTATTTGTGCCAATGGTCCGACACATCTGACTTCAGTGGGTTTTGGACATATAAAAAGGAATAATGATTTAGAAAGATTAATCATGGAGGAAATACCCCGGTAGTTCCAGGAAAGAGAAGATGTACCGGGTAGATCAAGACTTAGATTGACACATGATATCAAAGACCTTCTAAACATTGCATTGCAAGAGGCTAGGAAGCTTGCATAGAACTAAGAGTCTTACAGAGTGGCAGTGATGATAACTTTCAGCAAAGGACAAGTCACATAGATGATTTGTGTTTACTTATTAATTACATGCCGCTGTCTACAATACGATGCCTTGTTGAAGCCATGCAGTCATATTAACTGTTCGTAGAAAGTGGCCAACATTGATATCATGAGGTTTTCTTGTGATCTTATTGCTGCAGACACAATTCATTCATTCATTTTCCTTAAGTGCTGAAGTTAGTGCATAGGTCAGATCTCTCCAATTCTGTCCGTTCAAAGCTATTCTGTGGAGTTCTTGAATAGTATGGATATTGATTGTTTTACTTAGTATTGTTCTTCTGAGGGTTTCCTTTGGTCTACCCCTGGCTCTTCTGCCTGTTAGTCTCCATGCAAAAGATTAGTGGTGTATTCTGTTATTGTCTGAGTGCAGGACTTGTCCGATGTAGGACCAACAGCGTTTTCTAATAACATTTGTGATGTAGTTTTGATGCGTCTCTTCTCACATTTTTTCATTTGATTTGAATTCGCTCCAGTGGGTGTTAGTTATCATGTGAAGGCATTTGCTTTCAAAACTCAATAGTTTCTTTTCTGAAGATAAAAAACTTTTCCAGCTCTCACATCCATATGACAGCACTTGAATGACGCAGGAATTAAATAAGCGCATTTTTTTAAGTGTGCAGATACAATGGTGAGACATTATTTTTTCAATATTTAGGGGCCTACACATAAAATCCCCTTTGAGTAGGAAGCATCTTCTTAAAACTTTGCATATTGGAGTCTGGATATAAAAGAAAGTTCTGGAGACCCCCACCCACCCCAAATTGCAAATATAATACAAAAAATATCTCATAAATAATAGGGATAAAACAAACAAACATATACAGATTAAAAAATTTACAACAATATACCTTTTAATTAAAGAAACAAGACAGTTGAGTTGATCCGTTAGCTTTTTGTTTTCTGTTTGTTTCATTGCAAGCTCATGTCTCATATGTTGAGTACTAGGTGCAATATTAGAATCCGTCTGGATATCTGGTGAGACCTTTGATCCGAACACACGGAGAGGTTGGTTTTCATATCTCATCATTATATCATGAATACAATTTACAAGTGGAATATTAAAACAAAATCTGGAAAAAAAGTATTAGATATAAATTAACATGTACAGCTCACAAAAATGTGCATTGTTATCGAGTTATAAGATTATAATATAAACTCTTAGTAGACTAAATGACAGTTGACACTATTTCTAAGTTGTACATTTCTGTTAATGAAGGTGTGACAATCTATTTGTCAATTTAATTTGCTAAGAATTAAACTCATAGTAAGCTAATATATGATTCTAATATTTATAATTCAGTTTCTGCAATATTTGACACCATCATCATTATTTGTTTCAAAACTCGTATTGATACATATCAAATATTTGTGGTTCTAAAATGCAATAAATAATATATCAAAATCAACAGCTGCTTTTTTTCTTGATGTTATTGATCTTCCCTTTGCTCTGTATCCAGCTGATCATTTGTTATAAGCTCACAGTAGTAATGGCTCTGGTCCATTCACATAAGGTGACCAAACCACTTTATCTGCTGACGTTCATATATTTGATACAAGGCATTATTCCTACTCTTTTTTTTCTGATATCCTCATTTCTTACTCTGTCCAGTTTGGTGACCATAGCTGCTTTTCTTAAACACTTCATCTCACATGTGATGATTTTTCTCTGTTGCGAGGTTGTTTAAGACCATGTTTCACACTGGTAACAAAGTGATGTATGAAAATTGTAGATTTTGAATTTTTTTCTGTGTTTGACTGCTGAATCGTATATTGTAATTGGGCCTATCTATTGTTGTTGGTGACTTGCTGATTTTCATAATTTCTGTCTTTTGTATGTTGATTTACGCATGGTACTTTTCTAGCTGTTGAGAGTGCATCTTTGTGGATTTGCATGTTTTCTACATCATTGTATAATAAGGCTCAAAGTTTGATCGTCGGCGAACAGAAATTCATTGATTTAATTTGGTTTCGTTATTTAAAAAAAATATTAATCACATCATATAAAAACATTCCATGCAACCAATTTTTTATGCTACACTTTTCATAGTTAAATGGTTAACGCTTCCAACGATGGCCTATATTCATCATTAATATGTAGAAATATTGATTACAGCATTCAAACTCAAACCATTGCTTCAAAAGTATTTATCCGGCCATATTGTTTACACTGTATAGTTACAAGCTCTTTAAGTAATTTAAATACAAATATACCGGAATAAAATTAAATTATGTTAATAAATAAATAAAAACCTAGTTCTAAAGTTTTAAATTACGTATAAAGATTGTTTTATGAAAAATGTGTCCTAAAATTTTGCTATTTCATTTAAAGGATTATAGTTTGTTTTTAAAATTTAGTTTGTTTTGTTACATGTAATAAAGTATAACTTTGAAATTCAACACGGAAGTAAGTTATTTATTCTGTCTGCAAATATTTCCTTAAGTGAAACGTAGCGTATACTGAATTAGAAATACACGTAAGCACAAACGACAATTGCGTGTGATCGCTGTCATTTACTTATATCGTGTATCTAAAGCTAGAATATTAAGTTTACCTGTTGTGATTTAAAGCTAACGTTTTATTTGCAGATAAGTTATAAGATGTCGTATGGTTACGGGCAACAACAACAGCACGGCTATGGTCAGCAATACCAACAAGGGGGCTATGGGCCACCACAGCAACAAGGCGTTGATCCAAACTGGCTTTCTGGAATATTCCAGAGGTAACATATACAGATTCACTGCTATTAACTATTTTCTCTGTATGATATATTTGTTATTGAAACAAGTTCTGTATTAAAATAGTATTTATTGAGAAAATATATGATCAATTAATCTCCCTGCCTACTGTTTACTGTGTAAACAGACTAAATGAAAAACTTGTATCTTCCAACCTATAGTGGCTATAGGCCTGCAATGTGTTCTTTGCAGAATGTTGTCCAAACTAATTGTCTTTTTAACATTGAATTCTCTCAGATTGTGGCATAGACATATTTAGAATTCCTTTCCCAGTTAACCGACAACTTTTTTTCCCCTAGTAAACTTTTTTTTCCCAGTCAGTCATTCCATTAGTTGCTTCTTGCGTAGAGCTGTTTAGTATTGGATGTTTACTTGCTCCATAAATTCATCTGTGATAAGCCTTCTGATAATTGTAGGTTACGAGGGCCATACAGGTGAGCAAAGAATAGCAACACTGATCTACCATGCATGTCATAAGAGGTAACTAAGGGAGCTTTGGGAGTATGGCTGACTTTCTCATCCCATACTCATAGAAAGATCAGAGTGATTCTAAAGTTACACTAAGTCGGATGTGTTGGTCCTTATGGACCAACTATCACAAATATAGTTGGTAATATATCACAGCCAATCTGTAAACCATGACAATACATTATATTCTCAGAACTACATCTTGATAGCCATCAGGAGTTTGAGAATGAATACACATGATTTATATAATCATTACTTTTTCTTCTAAAATAATTATCTTTACAAAATTCCATCTTGCAGTATCTGTATGCTCCAAGCTTTTTTGTAAAGCCTGGAATCTTAGAATCTTAGAAACATGAAAAAACAAAATGGTGAGGCATAATAATAAAATTACAGTTCTCCATAAATGGATGGCCATGTAAAATAGAGGCTTTGAAATGGTAAAATCCTCTATTAGGTAAATGGGTAACAGTAAGCTGAGTTATAAACCAGCATCATAACATATGACTTTCCCATAAGTTCTCAGCTGCCTAGTCTTCTTCTTGTTCGCAGTTTAACATGTCTATACAGCAAATTAATTTTATTCTGAAGACATGTTATCTAGTTGTGTTGCATATTCCATGGTTGCTGGTGCGCCCCACAGCCTGGTATCTCTGAACTTCAGCACCTGTGCTTGCATTTCGTGGAGTTAACCTTGATGGGGAGCTGCCAATTTGGTGGTTGGCCAGAAACTACCAGACTAGCATTGCCTTTGCACTTGCTCAGTAGCAATGGCACTATTCCTCGACCTTCCCAAATCATAAGTCCTGGTACCCTACTTCCTGGTGGCTGGGTGAACCACAGGCCCTGGTACCCTACTTCCTGGTGGCTGGGTGAACCATGATTGTAACTTTTATTTCAAACCACAAGTAACAAGTAAGCTAAAAACCTGGTTCTGCTGGTCAGCAGGTGAGTGACTTAATGCTAAACTACCACATCTCTCCTTTTAGAGACTGATTGATAAACTAAACAAATAGGGACTTTAAGAAACTCTGCTGTAGATGAATAAGGATAAGACAATACATTAAGAGGGCCAGAATTTGTGAAACTGAAAATATCAAATGACATTTCACTATACATAAAAAACAGGAAATGGAAGTGTGTTCTCTTTTGCTGAGAAGAAGAAATACTTGGTTTTACGATCTTGAAATGGGGAATAAATTTACTCAGTGTTTCATGGGTGGATACATGTAATAAATTCCTGGTAGACTTACACTACAGATCATTGCTGCTTTCAACTTCAAGAGCTAATTCCTCATCAATGTCTGATTCATTCTTGTTCTCTAAAATTCCATAAAAGAATTCTATATTAACCTCATCAGAATCATAAGTAGGTCATTCTAAGTTGTCACGAAAATTGAAGGCCATAATAAATAATTCAAAGTTTGAAAATGACTTATTGATCAGAAGACTGCTATTTCAGCCGTTATTGCTGTTAGTCACATGATGGCTAAATTTATAATGTCTATTTAGATTCAAGAAGAATGCTGAGAATACCATGGTCTGCCAGAAAAACTAATGTAGAGGTTTTAAAAGAGTTAAGATCCCCCAGAAGATTTCTCAGGGTATGCATGTTGATGATACGTTTGGTGTAATGGTTAAACAGACTCCTTATTTGGTCACAGGGGCCCAGTCCTACGTGTGCATCAGCTATGTCCTGTGATGTTTACTGCTGTTAGAATGTACTACATACAGAATGGTGTCTCTCTTACAGAACAATAGTGTCTCCCTCACAGAGCTATGGTGTCTCCCTCACAGAGCTATGGTGTCTCCCTCACAGAGCTATGGTGTCTCCCTCACAGAACTATGGTGTCTCCCTCACAGAACTATGGTGTCTCTTTCACAGAACTATGGTGTCTCCCTCACAGAGCTATGGTGTCTCTCTCACAGAGCTATGGTGTCTCTCTCACAGAACTATGGTGTCTCTCTCACAGAGCTATGGTGTCTCCCTCACAGAACTATGGTGTCTCCCTCACAGAGTTATGGTGTCTCTCTCACAGAGTTATGGTGTCTCTCTCACAGAGTTATGGTGTCTCTCTCACAGAGTTATGGTGTCTCTCACAGAGTTATGGTGTCTCTCACAGAGTTATGGTGTCTCTCTCACAGAACTATGGTGTCTCTCTCACAGAGTTATGGTGTCTCTCTCACAGAGTTATGGTCTCTCTCACAGAACTATGGTGTCTCTCTCACAGAGTTATGGTGTCTCTCTCACAGAGTTATGGTGTCTCTCACAGAGTTATGGTGTCTCTCTCACAGAACTATGGTGTCTCTCTCACAGAACTATGGTGTCTCTCACAGAGTTATGGTGTCTCTCTCACACAGCTACCTGTCAGTATAGCTAATAAGCACCAGATCAGTGCCTTTGACATATCAAATGTAAATGACCCATTCCCTGAATGATTGCCATCTTTGAAACATCAAATGTAAATGACCCATTCCCTGAATGATTGTCATCTTTGAAACATCAAATGTAAATGACCCATTCCCTGAATGATTGCCATCTTTTAAACATCAAATGTAAATGACCCATTCTCTGAATGATTGTCATAATGATTCATTCCTTGTCTATAGAACAAAAAACTTTGAATATAAACATATTCTATGCCAGCGGAAGAAGAATCTAGAATACTCTTCCAGAGAAATAAAATCTCAGTGTCTGAGTGCTATCTCAGTTAAAGAAAAATTGGTAGCATATCCTATTCAGGATGTGGCTATCAACCCAGCATTTTTTGGCTGTAGTGATTGTCTAGGCAATATAAATACATTCAGTAGTTTGCCAGTGTTTTCTGAGCAGTCCAGATGCACAATTGCTTGTTGCGGGGATCGAACTCGGTATCTTGACCGTCACAGACGGGCCCTGTACCAGTCCAACACAGAACCGGACAGTTCTCTCTCAGTTAGGAAGCAGAATTGATTGGTTATTTATTTATAAACAAAAATGCTACCCAAAATTGAACATGGGGACTGTCAAGAGATAGGGAGAAAAACCCTTCCTCTCCTTCTCCTCCCTTCCCCAGTAATACTAACTGAAATTACATGTGCTGTGTTGAAAGGAGCTAGGGTTTAAACACTTTAACACTATGCACCCAGCTAATCTCTAAGTTTAAGCTTCTAATTTCTATAGCCAATGTTTACGAATAGAGTAACTGCAGTAGAGTAACCTAGTACAATTTACAGTATAAATAACCAGTCAAAGGATGTCTGACAAAATGGAGACTGCTGCACTAGTGAAACAAAAAATACTCATCTCCTTCACAGAGTATTAAACAATTTACCTATTATTGCAACATGTTTGGAACTCAGCATTGCACACATAGATAGGCTTCATGCTTACCCCTAGCTTCTTTTTTTCTTGTAATCTTCATAGAAGGATATTAAACTGTATTTATAACAGACATTGAGTCCTTGATATATTTCTGTATTCATTGTCAAACTCCTGCTGGTTAGCAAGATATTATCAGAAGAACAGAATGCATTGTTTCATGGTTTATAGCTTGACTGTGATATCTGTATTTTTGTCTGACACATCTGTCTTCAGCATAGCTTTTTGATAACTCTGACCTATGGGATGGGACAGTCAGCTCAAACCTCATAGTCATCTCTTACAACATACATAGCAGGTCATAGTGTTGCTTTTCTTTGTTCCCATTTTGGGTCTCTGCAACAAGCAGATGCGATGACATGCAACTTTGTACATGCCGTTTACCTTTCAGAGACCCAGTAGCTTCTTCAGCGTTCATTCTCAAACTCTCGCTGCATTTCTCTTGTAACTGGACAATGGTCCTATTAGAGAATGGAAATGTATTGTGTTGCCGTTGGGCTCAATAGCAAAACATAGATTATTAGTCCTGCACTATTATTACACACACACACACCCCCCACTTAGATTTACATAATGTCAGATAACATCCTTTGACTTTGCGTATGCTATAATTTTTCTACACTTCTCCGAATGGCTGAGGATAGAGTTGTTTGAAGAGCTTTCTGTGTAGGTGTATCCAGTTTGGCACTCCTATGACTCAGACAGGCTATCACTCCTATGACTCTGACAGGCTATCACTCCTATGACTCTGACAGGCTATCACTCCTATGACTCTGACTGGCTATCTTATTATCATTATTATTATTATGCTGTGGCACAAGAATCAGCTCAACAGGTCTAGTAATAACAACACAATAACAATGATGATAATAGCTTGAGGATTAACTATTTTCTATTGTGCACATGTTCAAGCGTCTGCATGCACTAAATCTTCAAGTTGTCCTTATTTTATGAAGTAGTTAGGTATGTCTTCAATTGAGAATGTATTATCACATTTTAGCGTTGACAAGGACAGAAGTGGGCAGGTAACTGCAACAGAGCTCCAGCAGGCTTTGGGAAATGGTAAGACAGAGACCCTGACATCCACTGCCAAATGTGATACCTTGCACTAGTTCTGCTTTAACTGAAGATTAGTGAAAATTGAAACATAGGATAATTAAGTTTATGAATTACAAACACAAAAACAGCACAGATTTTACATTTCAACTAAAAGGTAATATCAAGTACAGAATATAAGACGTAATTTTATGAAACATCAAATTTGTGTTGTTTTCAGTGATTTGTAAAACTTACTTGTCCTGTGTTTTTTCGCCGGTTGGATCACAATTCCACTGCAGTCCCACCTGTTTCTATGAATTTTTATGTTATATTTTTATTTCAATAAGAAAAATGATTTGGAAATAAAATTTGTATATGGTGTTTAACTCAATAAATACAACATGTTTCAAACATTTTGACTTTCATCATCAAGTTTAATTTGTCTGATTGTGAGTTCATTGTCCATCTTTAACATCAAAATTATTTCTTTGTTTTTGGCAAGAATATCTTTAGAGTACTAAACGTTTAAAAGTTCTAACCTCAGTAGTTTCTGTATTTAATAAAATTCAAACCTGTCATATAAACCATGCTGATGATTTGATTTTATAAGTATAATTTAAAATTCAAACCTGTTGTATACACCATGCTGATGGTTTGATTTTGGTAAGTATAATTAAATGTCTAGATCATGTTTGATGACAGCTGGCGTTTACAAAAATAAATTAGTAGCTTATCCTATTCAGAATGTAGCCATCAACCCTGCATTTTTTGGCTGTAGTGATTTTCTAGGCAATATAAATACATTTAGTAGTTTGCTATTGCTTTTTGAATGGTCCGGATGCACAATTACATGTGGTAGGATTTTAAGCAGGTACCTTGGCTGTCATAGACATGTTCCGTACTATGCCGCCACAGAGCCAGACCAACTTCCATATGTGTTCGTCCTTCACAAGTGATGATGACCATTTGTTACATCTACTTTTGAAAATTCAGTTAGAATTATGTCCATGCTTTATAGTTCGTAGATGGCTATTGAGCCCTATTCAAGCTGTCAATGTCCTTGGACAGTTCAGGCGTGGAATGACCACTGTAGATGGATTTTGGTCTATCTATGACTTTCTAGCTACTCTCCACTGTTGAACTGCTGCATCTCTCCTCTTTTCATGAGATAAGGTGAAAATCAGGGAGGTTTTTAATGAGTCCTTGTAGTGCTTCTTTTGGCCACCTTGGGATTGTGTCCCCTTCACCAGCTCATTATAGAGAATTATCTGTGGCAGGTTATGGTCTGGAATACATACCAAATGACCTGCCCAACTTCCATAAGCTGTCATAGAATCACAACTTCCTGGTTATTTTGATGTTTAGCTGTTCTATTCTCCTTTTGTGGTCATTCTCAAACTCCTGCCTGTGAACAGGCTTCAGTCCAGAGAACAGAATGCATTATATCATAGTTTATAGCTTAACTACAAAATCAGCATCTGTCTGCAAGACTCATCCGACTTAAGCAGGGCTTTTATGTCAATTTAACCTATGGGATAGGCTGCCAATTCCATAGTCACCTCTTTTGACACACATGACAGGCCATATTGTTGCTATTCTTTATTGCTCTTTTGTGCCTGACATGGGTGAGCAGATTTATTGTTGATATTTTCCTTGCTATGATATTAAACTATCAAGTATCATCTCTTGTTTCATCTTCTTTCCTCATCCTCTTTCTCTGATGCTTCATGTTATCACAAGTATATGTGATACATTCCCAGTTTCACAGAAATTTGGTCCTAAACATGAAATTCTTCAAATTCCCCTCTCTCTATTTTTATTCTTCTTTCATTCATCTGGAATGTGCTTATTTCTTCTATAAATGTGTCTGTGTTTTGTAGCTCGTGTGTCTGTGTTTTATAGCTTGTACAGTGGTTATATTTTTAATAAAATGTTTGAAACATGTTACATTAAAAAAAAATATTCCAGAAAATTGTCTGGACAAATTAATATTCAAAAGCAGGAGATTGGCAGTGTTTACTGCATGGATATTTTTATATGTTGATTACACAGTTGTAACTTCTAACACCAAAGTCTCAGTTACTGTGTAATGCATGGCCATCTTGTATGTTAATAATGGCAAAGACTTAGTTATAACTTCCAACACCATGAGCTAGTGTGTACTGCATGCACATTCTTATATCTTTACAATACAAAAACCTGAATTCCTAACTGATTTTAACAGTTGAGACTGCAATAAAAGATATACCAAGAGGTATCCAATTTTGAATCCTTTGCTTTCCGCCGAAGACGGATGTGCTGGGCCATTGGCGCAAATAAAACGGCAGCATAACGCATTTCCATTCTCTGGACTACATCCTGCTAGAAATCTAGTAGGACAATGGTCTTGCTACAAAGGAGATCCAGCAGGAGTTTTAGAATGAATGAAAGAAGAAGAATCCGTTGCTTGATAAAGTCCTTTTGGTTGAAACATTAGTTTTGTATTAGTAAAACATTATTACCCATATTTTCAGATTTTCCCCAAATTAGTAAAAAAATTATTATCCAATGTTTTCAGATTTTCCCCTAAAATTAGTTAGTTTGTTCGTTTTGTGCCGCTGGCGTCACATAGGGCAAAGGTTTTGATTCTCCATCTGTTGCAGTTTTAGTTCTTGTATGGTCTTGCAGCCTATTATTTCCCCTTATTTAATTTTCCTAAAATTAATAAATCATTATTATCCCATATTTTCAGATTTCCCTTAAAATTAGTAAAACATTATTACTCCATATTTTCAGATTTCCCCCTAATTAGTAAAACATTATTATCCCATATTTTCAGATTTTTCCACAATTAGTAAAACATTATTACCCCTATGTTTGTCCTGATGTTGGTTATTATAAGCTATTAACATGTACATACAATGTCACTGTTTTATAGTTTTAAAGTTGGTGGATTATTCCCAAAGAATACACAAGAAACCCTCCTATAAAATATCCCTTTATGACAAATTTGCCTATTAAATTTTTTTTTTCGCAATCCCCAGTTATGCTTATTCTTTGTTCTTTGTATTATATATATCAAATTTATGTTATTACATACATATTTTGTAGGTTGGGCCAAGTTATTATAATGAAATTTGACTGTCGATATCCTATAACACCTCTCTCCAGTTCTTATAAATAATTCCCAAACTATTTCTGTCCCAAACTGCCTTTCCTCAAAACGTGTAAATAAGTCTTTGCCAGATTTTAATAACACAATAACCAAAGTAATACTAAAATCTGTTTGATTTAACAGGCTTATGTTTATAATGTGATAAATTTCCATTAAAATCTTATTAATCATGTTATATGTATAGTCTGCATTTATCAGAGTAATAGAAACATGTCATTATCTGATATTACTGGTTGTCTATGAGCAACTATGTATACAAATAAGCTATCATAAACAAGATAAACACATAAACAAGAACAAATAAACACCATAAACAAGAACAAATGTGGAGTTAGTACTCTGTACTGTTGATATGGAAAACTGCAGTAAAACCGTATACCATATTGGTAGATAAATATAAATTATAAAATTGGCTAAATAGGTTTTATAATATGTGTTTGTAACAAGCAGCATGTTTAAAAAAAATGCTGTTGAAATTAATGCCCTTTTTAGGATTAATAATTATACCAATATTTATATATATTTATATTTTGCTGTGATCCGCAGTATACAGTATAATGAATTTATTGAAATTTGTCCACAAGATAAGTTGATCAGTCTTTTTTTTTTAAAGATCTATTCTCAAACACATAACTAAGACACTTGCTTATTCAGGGCAGAAATATCTTTGTGCTTTTACAAAAAACAAACACAAGCTTGTCAAATCAAAGGAAGTGATATTTATTTTGAGTGTTGGGTTGCCGTGGTGATGTCATATTGCGTAGAAAATTTAGTTTTAATATGTCTCTCTTAGGATTGATACTGACAGAAGTGGTTCAATATCTGCCAATGAGTTGCAAGGGGCTTTGTCTAATGGTAAGCAGACGTGAAAATGTATTGGAATTGTATTTATAATCCTAATCATAAAATTGCTTTTTCAAAATAATTACAGGCTGCTTGTCTAATCATTGCATTTACGAAATTGTATAGGAACTATATTTAAAAAAATACTAATCAGGAAATTGCTTCATTTCTTCTTCTAAATCTGATATTTTTGTATGCTAGGCTTATCGTGTTCTCAAATATTGTTGCAGACAGACAGGTGATTTACTCTTAGTAGTCGTAGAGTAAGATCCCATTTGTACGTGCTGCTTTTAGAAAAACTTTTACAGTGAAAATTCATTGTAACAACTTGGTCAGGATCGACAAAATATGTATGTAATAACAAATTCGCTATATACAGTACAAACGATATAGAATAAATATAATTGGGGATTTTGAAAAGTGTTATTATACAGGGAAATTTGTTATAATATAATGTTATGTTATAATATAGAGGGATTACACTATATTTAAAACCATTTCAGGTGGTTTCCAGTACAAATGAGGATAACTAAGAGCCACTTCAAGTGTCACTTTGTATTTTCAGAGTTAAAATCTACGGCGAATATTTTGTACTCAAATATTGTGAGACAAGTGATTGTCATGTGACTAACATTATGTCAAAATGTTGATGTAATAGATAGACAAGTGATTGTCATGTGACTAACATTATGTCAAGATGTTGATGTAGAAGCACAAAGATTTAGAATAGAGTGTAACATCTAAAGTAATGTAATATGTAGCATCTAAAATAATGTAGGATGTACACCTAAAGTAATGTAGTGTAGCAACTAAAGTAATGTAGGTTGTAAACTTTAAAATAATGTTAGCATCTAAATTGTTGTAGGATGTAGCATATAAAGTAATGTTGGATATAGCATCTAAAGTAAAATAGGATGTAGTACTATAAGTAATGTTTGATGTAGAATCTAAAGTAATTTAGGGTATAGCATCTGAAGTGATGTGAGATGTTGAAAGGATATTTAATTTATAATTGTAGATTTTGTACTAATTTATTTATGCTTTGTAAATTGATATTCATCTGCTGTGTTCATATTTTGTATTGTTTTTCACTGTTTATTTTGTAGTTTAATTTTTGTTTTTGTTTATTTTACCAAACTTAGACTCTTCAATACATATGTAAAGAGTGTGTTATTGTATGGCTCAGAGAACTGGAAAATGATAAAGACCACCAACCGCATGCTACAAATTCCGAACACATACACAGCAAAGTGCAATAAACAAATGGAAGTGGAAGACAAACATAATGCAATACATCACCTCCAAAGATATCAACAGACTTTACCGATTGAGGATCTCATACACAGATGAATGTCCATGTGGATCCGGAACCCAGACTCCGGAACACATACTTCAGGACTACTCAACATACAAAGAGCAGAGACAGCAGAATTGGCCAGAGCATACAGATTTGAGGCAAAAGCTATGGAGCAGCCGCACTGACCTGGAGAAGACAGTGGACTTCGCCCTGATGACATGCCTCACAATATAACATGACCACAGATGCTGAACGCAGAAGAAGAAAAAGAAGAATATGCTACAAACATTTGTAAACAATTTCTTGAGAAAGATATTAAGAAAATAATGACTGGCCTGAACTGGTGTGTTATCATATTCTAAATGTTCACTAAGGCGTGAATAGCAAGCAAGACTCCAGAAAAGTAAGGCTAGCCCATATGTGTCAAACTAGTACAGATTTTTCGTATTCATACAGATTTCGGGCCCAAGAATTTAAAAAAAAAAAAGTCATTTGGTGTTACATCTTCATCAATTACTACTAATCCAGACATTTTTATCTCGCACACATGTATTGACGGAAACATTTTTGTTTTAATTCGTCGGGGGGAGGGAGTGGGGTGTGTTTTTGGTGCTAAATACAGATTTTTATTCAAATACAGAAATCAATTGTTAAAATTACTGATTTATGGACAAATAAGTTGACAGCTATGGGCTAGCCTGTTGAATTCGTGCAAAAGTAGCACAACACTAGAAGACAGCACCATGTGAATGTGAGAATATTGTAACCATAATGAAAGCAATGTTTGAGAATATGTTTTCAGCTGTCTTCCGGTAGCATAAAGTGTGGAAATAAGAAAGCACAATACAATATCATTCCAGTATGAAAAATACATTTTGTAGAAGCTCAAACTTGGATGAGGTGTTCATGATGTCGGTGATCAAAATCTCAGCAAAGAGAACAAACCAACCCTGGTTCAACTTTACTGTTTAGCATTGTCCTACATCATAAACAGGCTCACAGTCGAAATAAGGGTTAATACCAGATAACACATGGCAATGACCATCTAATTACATGAGACAAGTTCATTGTAGCAGAACAGCTTGTGCAAGACAGACACAGTCGACCCAAGTTTAATCCCTGCTTACTGTCTCATCGAAAACTGCCACCCAGTAACATGTTTTGTCCTGCAAAATCCAAAGGATCAGTGAGTAATGAACTGTCATGTCATAGAACAAAACACACACATGCTTCCTTGCGACATAGAAAGGCTGTCACAGGCTAGGAGAGCTTATATGAATTAAAAGCATGCCGGAAATGGATGTGCTAGAACTACACAGTGCAAATCAAATAGTAGCACAACATATTTCATGCTCTTTGGGGAAAAAAGTTTTGATGAAACAGTGGCAGGATCCTATTTGATGAAACAGTGGCAGGATCCTATTTGATGAAACAGTGGCAGGATCCTATTTGATGAAACAGTGGCAGGATCCTATTTGATGAAACAGTGGCAGGATCCTATTTGATGAAACAGTGGCAGGATCCTATTTGATGAAACAGTGGCAGGATCCTATTTAATGAAACAGTGGTAGGTTCCTATTTGATGAAACAGTGGCAGGATCCTATTTGATGAGACAGTGGCAGGATCCTATTTGATGAAACAGTGGCAGGATCCTATTTGATGAAACAGTGGCAGGATCCTATTTGCTTAAAAATCATATTGGGAAATAAAGATCAAGTGGACATGCTTTGAGGAAGGCAGAAAACTACATTTCAAGGCAGGAGACATGGATTCCACAGGGAAAGTGAAGACCTAGAGCAACATAAAGGAGAGAGAATTAAATTTCTCAAGAGACATTGGTTTGATGCAGATAGACAATCGGAAATCTCTCAGAGACATTGGTTTGATATGGACAATCGTAAATCTAAGAACATGGTGGTAGACTGTAGAGAATTCATCCCTGGACTATATTATGAGGCCTTGCGACTGATTGATTGATCTGTTTATTTTTGTGTCTTGAACTTTGTAGCTGAATTTTGCCTTTTTCATATCATTCATTTCTCAGGCACATGGACTCCATTTAATCCTGAAACTGTGAGGCTCATGATTGGTAAGAGCTGACTACATTTTAAAATTATAATAATGTTAGTTTTTTAAATTATAATAATGCCTGTGATAAAATATATGGAAAATCAGAAACTTAAATGGTTCTACCACTTAATGAGACCCAAGAAGAAGGTGGATTAAAGGAGTTACCGATATCCTGAGACATTACAATATTACTGCATATCAAGCTACCAAACATGCCATAGCCAGAAAACCGCCACCATTTAATCCTGCAACGCCTTACAGTTAAAGCAGAAAAAAGTACGGTAGCTAGAACATTGATAGTACTATATCAGAACCAGGACGTGGCAGGTTGAAGATTTCACTAGTAATCCATCAGATCAACCATCGTGCAAACCTCTTGTAATGTACATGTATAAATAACCAAAATGTCAGAGGATGTCTGACAAAGCGAGGAGTGCCGCAATAACAAAATAAATAAGTGATAAAGACTATATTAAGTTAATAATGTTGCTGTCCATTATGCACTCAACATTCTTCCATAGGACCATATCTCTGTCTAATTTTTCCATTATCTTGTTTATTTATTGTCCAAACTGTATGATTATATAGTCTTAAAAAATAAGGTAATTTGATGCTCATTATATTTCTGTGTACATTTAAATCAAATAGGTGGCTGGGACTGTGCATGTAATACAACAGACCAGGTTACAGAGCCAGAGGAAGACAAAGATAGAAATGGATAGATAACATCAAAGACATTTTGAACAAACTTGGATATAGCACAACAGAGATGACACATCTGGTCTTGGAACTTAAACTAAAGCTCCCACCCCTACATTTAGTGACAAGTGTAGTCAAGTAGTATCACCATCCACTTATGGCTAGATAATAGCCAATATTTACATTATTTTTAATATTGTAACTAATATTTTTGTTTGGTTTTGTGTAGGCATGTTTGACAGGGATAACTCTGGCACAATTAATTTCCAAGAGTTCATGTCTTTGTGGAAGTATGTTACAGATTGGCAGAACTGTTTCCGTTCCTATGATAGAGATAACTCTGGCTCCATTGACAGAAATGAACTCAAAACTGCGCTCACCAGTTTTGGTAAGGAAAAATGTAACATGTATCAGTAGTTTATTTTTCTCTGTAAGTTTTCTATTGGGAGTTGCTGTAGCATACTTGTGAACAGCCTAACTAGAATAAAGATCATTTGCTGATGTTTTTAATTGGCAGTTTGTGTTTTGGCTATAAGATAAATCTATATCTATAAGCCTGTAACCCTTCAGGGTCGTAGAGGTACCACATTGGATGCTTTAGCACACAGCCCTCCAGCGTAGGGGTACTACATTGAATGCTTCAGCACGCAGAGTCCTCCAGCAATTTCTATCCTCAGCTATGCTGATGATATCTTGTCCTGTCAACTCCTTGATACTGTCTGTCCATGCCTTTATTTAACATGTAGTCATGGAAGCGGGTTTTCGTATACATCATTGTCACCTTGAACTTCGTATTTTTTACATGTCAATAGTGTATCTAGTGCCTCTGTGGTGTTAACATTGTTTTTACTGTTTTCATTATTTTTCACTGTTTTATATATTCTTGAGAAAGACCTGCGGGTTCGAAACGTTGAAAATGTCTTGTGTATTGTAATTTGTATGTTTTCTTGTTTACACCTCATAACCCCTTAGTTTTAGTGATAGTCCGTCGTGTTCAAATGGAGTTTTCTAAAAACCTGTGCTCAATGTAAACACTATTGTTGTTACGTTTCACGCAGTATTACCTTATATTGAGCTCTATCCTCAACCATTTGGAGGAGTGTAGAAAAATTATGCCCAAACCATCCCTTGATGTTACCAGCCAGGATTTTTTCGGTCCCCCTCTCCTCCTTTCACCTTCAACTGTTCCTTGCAAAATAATTTTAGAAAGCGAGACATATCTTGTTACATGTCCAAAACAAACAAGTTTATGCTGTTTCGCCACTGTCAAAAATAGTTCTTGATATCCTGCGTGTTTATTTGCTTCCGGACAAATATACACATTTTACAGTCCAAAATGTATAAGTATATATTCTAATCTGTTTCATTTACAAAGTATTTTTGTCAAAAGTAATTTGTTTTCAAAATGAGTATTTTTACTTTAGTATTTTTGTATTGTGAAATCAACATTGAGCTGTAACTTTATTTATACTTTTCATTTCAGGTTATCGTCTCTCGGATAGATTTTATGACATCCTTATAAAAAAGTTTGATCGCCAGGGAAGAGGCACTGTGGCATTTGATGACTTTGTTCAATGTGCTGTTGTGTTACAGGTACAGTGGGCAGTTACCATATATTGTTATACTGCTGCTCACATTCTCATGAAAACATTTGAAAGTTTGTGCCTTAAAAAACCACCTGATGTAATGTATTGATTATTTTCATGTCCTCTTGTATTAACCTTGACCTTAGAAATATGTTGTTCTTAATTCAGTATCAATTATCTATTCTTCACAACGATTAATTCCTTTGATCTTTTCAACAACAAACTACAAGAAATGAAATTTTACAGTATAATAGTTATTAATGGCTTAAACAGTTGTTAACTATTGAAACAGGTGCAGAAATTTATTTTTGGAACAAAATAAATATTTTGGGAAAAATTTTACAGACAATAGACGAAGGATAGGCAGAGAGATCGAGACATGAATTCAAAAAGCCAAGTACATAAATTATGAACTTACAACAAATTTTGAAACAAAAATCTTTACCGATAGAAATGAAAAGGCAAATCATAATTTCAACATTCATAACAATATAGTGTTATCAATGTCAGACATGGACACTAACAAAAGAACAAGAGAGAAATCTTATTACATGTGAAATGAGATGTCTAAGAAAAACAGCAAACAGAACAAGAAGATTATTTATTCCTTATTATTTATTATAAATAACCCAAATATCGGAGGATGACCGACAAAAAAAGGAAGTGCCGCAGTTACCATACAAATATAATAAAGTAAATAGATTACTAGAAAACTATCAATAGAAAATATAGAAAATACCAATAAAAAAGAGAACAAATACAATTATTTGTATTTGTTCTCTTTTTTATTGTTATTTTCTATATTTTATTATTTTCTATTGATAGTTTTCTAGTAACCTATTTACTTTATTTGCATTTACCTTTATTATTTATTATATAATTCCTCCCATAATCATGTAAGAAATGAAGATATTACACGAAACTGTTGGAACAACATCTGTCATCAAATATATTGGAAAACAGAGTGAAATGGTACGTCCACTTAATGAGAATGAACACATTGTGGTCAGCAGCAAGAGCATACAACATGGGAATGGAAACAACAAGAGGCAAAGGAAGATCAAGAAAAAGGTGGATTGAAGTTATCAACATTCTGAGATGTCACAATATTACTGCATATCAAACGACCAAATTTGTATGTGCCATAGCCAAACAAAGATAGTCAATCAATCCTGCAATGCATTACATCAAAAGCAGAGAAAAGACAATAGATATATAGAATAGCTTAAAACTTTGGTTCAACTGCATATCTATACGCCCGTAGGCAGCACTGTAAATTAATTATAAATATCTGGTTGTTTGCTGATCCAGCGATCCCTGCGCTCATGCCCTTTGACCCATATAAACATCTAAAACTGAACTGTTTGTAAATGTATATAAGAATAAAATACAATTATATCCCTTGGGATAAATTTTAGGTTCATAAATTCCTTCAGATGACGCAGACATTCATGACACAAGAAATACAATTCTATTTCTTGGAATAGATCTAATGTTTACAAATTTCCTTCAGACAATGTAAATATTAATGAGACATTACAAATTGCATAGAATTGTGGTTTCCCTGCCAAAGACGGGTGTGTCGGGCCATTGGCGCAAATAAAACGGTGACACAACGCATTTCCATTCTCTGGACTACATCCTGCTGGAAATCTAAAATGGATCATGGTCCTGCTACTAGAGAAATCCAGCAGGAGTTTGAGAATGAACGCTGAAGAAGAAGAAGAATTGTGGTTTATGATCTTTTTTCTTTATAAATTTCTCAAAACAATACTGTTATTTTTATCAACTGTGTACAATATTAAACAGATATCCCAATTCTGACTTCTTTAGATTTTATCATTACAGTGGTGCATATGTTTATAACATATTTTCTTATTTAACATTTTTGAAAATTCCCAATAATTTGTATTTTCTTTGGTTTATGTTGTATATAGTGAATTTCTGTTATAACTGGTTCATATTTTGTTGGTCCGGATCAATTTGTGATAATGGAATTTGAATGTATTATTTTTCATTCTAATTACTGATAATATAAACCATTATTTCCTTTCTCTCTATTCAGACTTTGACTAGCTCTTTTCGTGCTTTTGACACTGACCAAGATGGATGGATACAGATCTCATATGAACAATTTCTGACCCTGGTCTTCAGTTTGAGAAGTTAATAAGGAACAATGAGTAACTTCCTTTGGGTTAGAATGAATTTTTTACATCAATTCATGTATTTATTGTAATAATGTTGTTAGTTGGCAAATATTATCTTGTTTAAATACAACATTTATGTCAAAACATACTTAATTATACTCACTGACAGTGTTAATTTCTCATAAATGGTTTTTTAGTCATGCGATTCCACTCTGAGTAGGTTTTTTCCACCTCACTATATTGTATACTTTCCTGATGTTGGGAATTTTTTTTTGGCTAAGATAGCTACAGAACATAGCCATCAACCCAGCATTTTTTGGCTGTAGTGATTTTGTGGGCAATATAAATATGTTCAGTAGTTTGTCATTGCTTTCTGAACGGTCCGGATGTACAATTACTTGTGGCAATGATCAGACTGGGTACCTTGGCCATCACAGTCCACTCTCTGCCACAGAGACGGACTCTAAGAGGTATCTTCTCCAAAACTGGAAAGATTAATGTTTAAAATTCATATTCCCTTGGGAATTGTATGAAGATATTTTGTTGTCGGGTCACAAAACAAAATGTTTATTTGTGAAAGTCTGTTTAAAAATTGCCAAATTATTTAGTGAAATAATGAAACAAATCAGAATCGTTAGTTAGAATTAAAACAAAGTACAAAACAATCTGTATAATTTATTTACCTTTACCAATGGTGAGATGCAGGCAATTCCTGTTCTGTCATTAGTGGTGGATATTCCAACAAATAATGCTCTCTCTCAGTAGCCTTAATCTTTATCCATTATTGTTCCACATGTATTCTTGTTCTTCTTCAGTGTTCATTTTCAAACTCCCACTGGATCTATCTTGTAGCAGGATCACGGTCCTACTAGATTTCTAGCAGGATGTAGTCCAGAGAATGGAAATGCATTGTGTCTCTGTTTTTCTTTTTGCGTCATTGGCCCGACACATCCGTCTTTGACTGTCCACATGTATGTTTCTGTAGATAGTTGTGAATACATGTGATCTAGTCATGTTGCAGGATACCATGGTTACTGATACGTATCTCTGCCTGGATTGCTTGTGCAGAACTGTGGATGTCAGGCATGGCCCGACCAATCTTAGTTTCCAGCCTCTGTTGACTGGACTACGTCCCCATTTCCACTGAAGGAGTTGGCCTTGATGAGGCTTTAGATAGTGAAAACACAAAGGATAATGTATTATTGTTACTGTTACTAATAAATAGTAACAATTTCTTTATCTATGTTCTATCACTGCAGAATACCATTGGACACAAACCAGAACTCTCCAGTTCGAGCGATGTGATGCTACTGTGCGTAATTCTTGCATGTTGTTGAGACCCATAGTCATACACTCTTTGATTGTGGTGCTGCAAAGAGCCTCTCGTGGTCTTTTTCTTATGGTACTGGTACCAATTTGAATGCTTGTAGTGACAGTCTGTTTTCATTCTAAGTACATTTACGATATAAGTCCATCGTTTTTTTTTATTGTTGTAGAAACATACTTTTAGTTAAAAAAAATACTAAAATAAAAATGTAATAAATAAAAAAACAAGGAAAGGAACAAGGACTGTTTCTACATTGCCATCCAATAGGGACTTTAAAAAAAATAGAAATGAACAAACAAGAATAGTTAGAGTGCAACGTATAAAAAGTTATTGTTCCCTGTTTGCTTGTTATTTATCAATTACAATATTTTAACTTCAGTATTTTTACTATTTATTAGTTTTATTAGTAACAGTAACATTAGTACATTATCCTTAGTGACATTGCGTCTTATTTTTGTTGATGCGGCACTCTCCACTTTATCTGATACCCTCTGACAATTTGGTCATTATTTATTTTTGCTGTAAATATATGGTAGTCAGCTGGCCAGCTTCTATTTCTTTGACTGTCCACCACCATAGGTTCTGTAGATATAATGGGAGTCAGCTTTCCAGCTTCTATTTCTTTTACTGTTCACCACCATAGGTTCTGTAGATATAACGGGAGTCAGCTTTCCAGCTTTTATTTCTCTTTGACTGTCCACCACCATAGGTTCTGCACAGGACTTCTTTAAGGATGACTTCCATAAATATGATTGGTTGACACATTTCTGGACTTTTCACATTTTGTTACAAGATAGGATTGTTAACCACATTCAGTATAGTCACTTTTTAGGAAATGTCTAGCAGGATACATTAAGTCTATTCTTTCTCCCAACGAAGAAGAGCTTAGGTGTAACATATGAGAGATGCTAACAATAACTAACGTAATAATTTACGCAGTGTCAATAAGACAATAGGCCATCAAATGAACACTTGCAAGACTAAGAACATGAATTTATTAATGTAATTTTTAATATCGCTCTCAGCAGAGAAACAATTCAGAAAGTTAACGTTTCCTACTTGAGCAGCAAAATGACACAAGATGGGAGATACAGCGAAAAGAAGGTTTCTACTAGACTTGTTTTAGCATCCAGTGCATTCAATCACCTAACACATTCAATCACCTAACACATTCAATCACCTAACACATTCAATCACCTAACACATTCAATCACCTAACACATTCAATCACCTAACACATTCAATCACCTAACGCACATCTGGAAATGAAAAACAATAAGTAAATATACCAAACTATGACTGTTTCACTCCAATCTAATATCTGTATTAACAAATGGTTGTGATAAATGGAAAGTAACAAAGGTACTGGAGAAGAAATTTAAATCTATTTGAAAATAGATGTTTTAGAAGGTTCTTTATTTGCTGGGAAGAATTCACGCCAAACATGCAAATAAGAGAAGACACCAAACAGCAATATGGTTCTACAACAATAAGAACAAAATGGTGAACTTATATCAAGCATGTGCATGGAATGAATGAAAATAGATTGTCATTACAAGCATTAAAATTGGTACCAGTTGGAGAAAGGAAGACCAAGAGAAACATATTTCAGGACAGCTATCAAAAGAGGGTATGACTATGTGTATCAACAATCAAAAGCTATACACAGTAGCATCAAATCGCTCAAACTGGATAACACTAGTTTCTGCTCTACACACTATTTTCAATACTGCGGGAACATAGATAGACAGACAGCATTGGGCACACAAATATATGATTCTTAGTTCTTCCAATGTAACCATTCTTGATGTTTGTGTCAATGTGGAAACAATTCCTGAATGTTTACAAATAATTGTTTTATTAAGTTTTTCCTTTGCAAATTTTCTTCTATTTTATGTACCATTAGTTGTAATTGGAAACTTAAAATTCCTGGAATTTCAGCCAACACAGGTAGTATCTGTATGCAGCATCAAGCTAACCCCTTGTTATGGAGTTAGGTTTAGGGGGCTGAGAAACTAAGCCTGGCCAGGCCCACCCACATCCAAGCAAGACCACAGTCCACTCTAGAAAGTTAAGTCTGGTACAAAGGGAACTGAAGTTTTGCCAATTGTGATCAAACTAGGACAGCTGGCATTGTTGCACTGAGTCAGAGAGATCCTACCGCTCATCGTGGCACATACTTTGTAGAATGTGGGGAAAAGGCTGAAAGGTGAAGTCTTGCAAAAGCCACTCTGACCTGGAGAAAACTGGGAAATTCATCCTGGAAACTGGTCTGAAGATCTAGCAAGCCCAAAAGATCTTGACCACAGAAGAAGACAAAAGTGAAAGAAACCATAGTTAAGCTGTGAACCAGTTAATGTCCTAGTTTCCATTACATAATTCCATGCAGTCTTTTGTCTTCTTTATTATTTCATTCTGTTTGTTCCTATCTTGATTAAGATCATTCGGTCAAAACATATATTTCTGTGTATTTGTTCAACATAACATTTTTTTTAAATACATCTTTTATTATATTTATTTACTGTAATTGGGTAATCAAGAATTTCATAGAAATTAGAATAGATGAAATGCTATCACCTTCAGTCACTCTCATTGCATCTCCAAACTAGAGTTCACTGGCAATTAAAGACATGGAGATTCAGATGCTGATAAATGAAGGAATAGGGAACAGATTGTGAGAGAATTGTACAAGATATGACTGCATATTGAGTTTATTGATGGTTTATGCACCCTTAATTGATAATTGCAGAAGAAATTGTAATCATCAGTCAAATTCATTATAACAACTTGATCGGTACTGACAGAATATTTATGTAGTAATAGAAATTCTACATATAATTGGGGATTTTGAAAAGTTGTTAAACAGGGAGTTTGTTATAAAAGGATACTCTATAGAAGGATTACACTGTACTAAACTGTTAGCTTCAATCATGAATCTCCACAGATGTCAATCAATCCTGACTATCAGTTCAGGTATTAATATTTATCTTATTAAATTGAATATTTAAAAAAAATAAGATTGTAAATGAAGTGGTTTCTATAGGTTCCAGAGACATAAATACTAGTAGTTGTATGACATTCAGTGGTGGAGTGGCTAATCAGACAGCCTCCTCCTTCTAACTTAAGTGTTTTTGGTTGTGGTTCGAGCACAAGTTTTGTCATTTCATGTTATGCTGGCAATGTTAATGAACTGTAAGTGACACCTAAAAATTCTACAGTATCTGACAAAATCAATGTCTTATAGAGAATAGGATTCAATTTAAAAAAAAAGTTCATCCAGAAATTGCACATGTGGAGAATAGAAGGATGGGACTGGAGTGGTCATGATATGATCAGCTGTGCAGCATGAAAAAGGCATAGAGAATTTACTTTATTGTACTAGGATTTCCCCAGATGCACTTCATTCCTCATAATAAAGTGACACGCTGCCTGCCAAGAGCACCACTCACAGCATGTAACTCTGCAGCTTCAAGCGATCATCCTCAAGAATCTCCAAATAATCCACTTTATAAACAAGGCATCATCAGACGGATTTAAACTCATGACTTTTGAGCATATGGTGAATGGCTTAATCGTTATGCCACAAAGATCCACAAAGAATTAAAGAAAGGGAACAAACACAAGTCTGTGTAATCATTGAGCAGATGTGACATCATATGACAAAGTTGTCCGTGTTCTCTGCCAATGTTTCTGATCACCAATAGACTGTTTCAGGTCTAAAGAGCTGGAGGCAGAAGCTAAAGATTGAATCAGGCGAAGAGATTTGTTAAGGGGACCTTTACTCAGCAGGGAGGCTATAAGGTGTATTAATAGTATAACTAACTCTTTTGCTCATGTGTTGCCAGGGCCTGGAAGAGTAGCAAAGATAGCGACATTGTTACCTGCCATGCAAGTCGTAATAGGCAACTAAGGTTTTGGGGGTGGAGTTGACTGGCCCATCTCATAGAGGGTCAAAGTGACCCAGAAGTCACGCTGAAGTCGAATGTGTCATACCTAAAGGTGCATATATTGTAGTCGAGCTGTAAACTATGACACAACACATTCTGTTCTTCAGACTACATTCTTCTAATCTGTAGGAGTTTGATAACAACAAAAATATCTCTTTATTTCTGTAAGGGTTGTCCTGTCGAAATATACATTTATAGCGTGTTTCACTAGCTTTGCCCTCAAACAAATGTTTTTATCTGAGTAACCTTCTAACGTATTCATGCCATTTTTTTGCATACAATGTTATTTTTGGTTAGACCCAACAAATTTATACTTTATATTTGTGCATCTTGTCCAGTTTTTATGCACGAATTAAAATTCTTTGATCTTATTCAGCATTATTTATTGTGTCTCAAAAAAAAAGAAAGTTTTACCACTTCAGACAACACAATACAACATGATACAACTTTAAAACACCCTCTGTCATGTGTTCAATAGTGCCAAATCATGTAATTTCATGCTTAAATAATGCTAAATTATGATGTATAAATCATGTGTAAATGACTTCATATAATTGATTGTAAACACTCTAATTTTTGTAAGTGAGATGTGTAGTGACAAGCAGACTTTTTATCTACATCACAAATAAGCGTAATTTGAAACTAATGAATACAATTTAATGAAAAAAAGGAATTAAAAGGTCTACACCATTTTCAATTTTCACGCACAATTTTAATTATATGCGTTACATATTTGCTGAGATACAAGATTTTAAAGTTGGGTAAAGCTGTTGAAATGTGCTATTGAATAATCTATCAAAATGGAAACATAACAGCAACAATGTGGTGAAACATGTTTGCTGGAAGAAGCGATAAAGGTCGCCAGAGATTCTTGATTAGAAACTGGCTTCACAGCACGCGGGACATTCCCATAAGTGCTCCGCCCTCCGCTCCAGCAGCCATCCCAGTGTATATAGACTCAGAGTCAGGTGTTGATTGCGTAAGCTTCGGGACTTTCCAAAAAATTTACTTTTCCTCCCCTCACCTCTAGATACTCCCATTTCTAACATTCTCTGTATGTGTATGTTCTCAGCCTCATTGACATGATCTTCATCTTGAAATGAATTTATAACTGCCTTCATTAAGTCTGCTTTATCTCTTCTCAGCAATGTGCTGTCTATAGCCGCATTGCCTGCCAATAAGTCGGCTGTCTCATTTCCTCTGACCCCAACATGACAAGGGCAGTATATTCATGTAATGCTTTGGACAACAGAGTTGTTTAATAAGTCCAACCATTCTTTCCTTAGCATGAACTTGATGATAATGGATAAAGCAGAATGTGATTTAGAGGAAGAGTACCTGGGTATAGGAGAAGGGGCAGACCAAGAAGACGATGGACTGACGACATTAAAGATAACAATAATACATCGCTAAAAAAAAAAAGCCACATCGCCCAAGACAGAGAGAGGTTCAGAGAGTTCATTGGGAAGACAACATTCTGGAAGGAATACGTCACATGACACCCACTGTATATACATATATTATATGAAAATAGAGGATTCACCTACTGTGGGTGAATCTAAGTGACTGGTTTAGCAGCTTATCAGAGATGCAGATTTAATTGATGTCAAAAAAGCACTTGAGAAATCATCTATTCCCAGTTTTTAATTTCAGGTCAATACTAGAATGTCATTTTCTCTGTTACATATTTCCATCATCTCTACATTAACCCATTCAAATTGTTGGCTATATATACATTATCGTAGCGGCCGTTCTTGTCAGATTGACAAACGATAATTTCGATTGATGTCAGTTGCTGATTCTATGCAAATAGACATACTAAATTTAGTGTTGACATGATTACCGGTAATGGCTGCATCCAGTGCTGTTTTCCTATTGTTTCTAACAGCTGTCATGGTTTCCGAACTGCGCAAGGTTTGTTATGACCTTCAGTTTTTGCCAAAACTTGGTAAAAAATGGACCCACTTATGATTCAGATGTTGATTCACACTTTTAAAATAGAATTCTAGAGAACATAATGTATCAGGCGTTGATGTAGTATGTAGTATGTATGTACGTTCAGTATGTAGTAGGCCTAGTTGAAATTAGCGACGATCTATACTGCAGGCCTAATTGATGATGGGCTCGCCCCCCCCCCCCCCACCATAGACCTAGTAATGGTTGAGATTAGTCAACACAGCTGATGTATGTCAATATCATGAGAAATCAGGTCCTACAAACATTGATCGAGATAACTCTTTCGAATAAGTTTTCACTATTTCTATGTTTCATTCTTTGAGGATACGTGCAGAAAGTTGTATATGCCAGTATCAACATTTTCTGGAAAATGAGATCCATTTTGGAAGCTGTTTCACCAGATATCTAGGGCTTTCTTTATGTGAGCTAGGATATATGTTTGGAGTAGTTAACAGTTACAGAATGTTGTTGTCATGATGTGCACAGGAGACTGCTTTGTAGCTTTTATTTGAACATTTATCAGCAAACAAATTGACATAAGTAAACAAAGCCAATATGAATTTTGTGCTATTTTTTCCCTCTTGTATTATGTTATGATACATAAACTTATCGTACATGACGTTCACAAAGATATGTTCACAGACCAGTACCTCTACCATTTATCCGTTAATCGGGCTTTGAATCATTAAAATTGATTGCAAATTGTATTTTATATTAATTATCTTGCACAATGACTTCTGATTTGTGCAGTTATTTCCCTTTCCCTGGGAATTAAGCCCAGAGTTTTTCCTGAACGGTTGGGATTGAAAGGGTTAATAGGTTGTAGCAAAACTATTTCTCTTGATACTCTCAATATGGTGCTGTTTTTCTTATCTTGGTAAGGCATGTTTTAAACTGTTTAATAATGTCTGCCACATAACTTGTGAGTTTATGTATTGTAGCTGTTTTTTCTCGACTTAATAATTCGTTTTACTACGTGACAATGAATATTAAAAAATAATGTCATTGAAAATGTAATTGTGTTTTTTTGTTTTGTCTGATCAATAATGTTTTATTTTTGGTTTTAAATGTGCCATTTATCATGAAACTTGAGCTGAGTTTGTAGTGCACCATTTATCATGAAACTTGAGCTGAGTTTGTAGTGCACCATTTATCATGAAACTGAACTGAGTTTGTAAGGGCTAAAAAAAGCAAAGAAAATTAACTTCATTGTACTTGGATTCTCCAAATGTACTCTGCCACTCCCAACAAAGTGGTAAACAGTTTGCCAAGACTACAACTCATGGCAAGTAACTCTGGTGGTAAACCGTCTGTTAAGATTACCACTCGTAACAAGTAACTCTGTAGTTTCAAGCAATAATCTTCAGTGATCTCCAAAAATGTACTTGTAAACAAGACATCACAATCCGGGATCAAAACAATTGACTTCTTGAGTGCAAAACAAATATTTGAACCTCTATATCAGGGAGATATCTGTGAGTTTGCAGGACAAAAGAACATTTCGTCTTCTGTGTTAATTCCCAAACTCCTGCAGATCAGCAGTATGCAGTCTGAACCTAAATGTGTTCTGTCATGGTTTACAGCTTAGCTACGATATCTGCACCATTTGTCCAGACACATCCAACTTCAACATGGTTTATCAATTACTTTGACCTTACATGGGATAGGACACCCGAAAACCTCCTTAGTCGTCTCTTACATGTATTGGCAGGTAACAGTGTAGCTATTCTTTGCTTCCTGGTAACACCGGAAAAATGAACATTTCAATACTAATGTCTATCATAGGACATCAAAGTTGAAAAAAAATTATGGAATTTGACCCTTGGAAGTATGTGTTGACAAGGCCCAAAAGGGCAGCAACAAATAGCAACACTGTGAATATCATAAGAGGCAACTTTAGAGGTTTGAAGGGGTAGTTAACTGCTCTTCCCCCAATCCCATAGATCAAAATGATCCCAAAAACTATGCAGTTGGGTGTGTCAGACAGAAATGTGCAGCTACTTCAGACAAGCTGTAAACCATGACACAATACATTCCATTCTCTGGACTTTATCCTGCTAACCAGTAAAAAATTTGAGAATGAACATAGGAAATTAAGAATGTTGTGAGTTTGTTATATTGAGCAAGTACATACATGGAAGAAAGAGAACTCTTCAGTACTATTTAACAGCCTGTACTGAATGTAAAGTTAGAAAAAGATTTTCAGTATATAACTGCCAGTTATATATAACATTAATTAATTAGCTGGACAACAAGAACTACTGTCGACAATCGTGAAACTTCGATGGTACAAGCACGTGATGAGACATTCCTCGATGGCAAAAGATGTTCTTGAAGGTACAGTGGAGGAAGAAAGAAGACGAAGTGGCAAGAAGACATGGCTGGATAATATTAAAGAATGGACAAGTTTCCAAACTCATCAGGATGGTAGAGGATATAGATACTTGGAGATCTTTCTGCACCGTCTCATTTTGGGTTTATTATTATTATTATTACTGTCAGTACAGAATGTAGTTAGAAAGAGAGATATTCAATACTACATATGATCCAGCACTGAATGTAGAGCTTTTGGAAAGAACTTCTGAATTCTCCCACTATATTAATAGATATTAATTGAAAACAAAATAACACAGTGGAATCAACAATAGCGCATTCCGTTATAACAAATTTTCCTATATAACATTTTTTTCAAAATCCCCAATTATATTTATTCTATATTGTTTGTACTGCATATAGCAAATTTCTGTTATTACATACATATTTTGTTGGTCCGGACCAAGTTGTTATAACGGGATTCCACTGCACATTTTACAGCTCAGAAAATTGGTAGTATATCATATTCAGATGCAGCCATCAATCAGCAATTTTTTAGTTGTAGTGATTTTCTTGACAGTATTTACATCAGTAGTTTGCCATTGCTTTCTGAATGTATGCACAATTGCCTGCTGTGGGATTTTAACTCTGTACCTTGGCTACCACAGATGCATTTTATACCTCACACAGAGCCAGACTCAATTGCACAAAAAATACAGTAAACGGTTACAAAACAGACTTATAATTACCACAAAGTCAAAGAAGATACAAGGATCAGGCGTGGACTGCTGAATGTAAATGTTTAAATAAATTATTCACTTGTTATGCATTGACATTTGCTTTATACGTATCGCTTATATTCTAGTCTGTTCCTCTAGTTTCTACACATTTATGTAACGCCGACTTCCATACACCACTGTCCTCTGCCACATTTTCTCAGCAATTGTGGTCAATTAAAAAGTCTATCATTGAGGCCGTACACACATCTTTGTATCTCAGGAATCCCCATCGAGGCCAGCTCCTTGAAGTGGAGATAAGGCATAGTCCAGCTAACGGAGGCTGGAAACTAATATTAGCAGATGTTTCAATAAAAAGATCTTTATCAAGATAATAAATAGGACAGAGGGAAAAACCAATGATAAACACTGCCTGGTTAAAATGTAGATTGGGTTTGCTTTAGAAACTGCTAAATATATTTTTGGTTTATGTTTGGGTAACGGGACTACCTGTTTTGCGGAAAGCGAAACAAAATATATGACAAGTTTTTCTGTGATTATTTCCCTTGGCTATAATTACTCTTCAGTGGGTGAAAGTAGAGATATTTATTTAGGAGCGTTCTATGGGTGGACATGCCCATTTGTACTCAGATTTCTGCTTCAGTAAATCTCTCAGGGTGTAGTGACTGATGGTTCTTGTTCTTGGTTGGTTGAATGTTCTTTTTTGAAATTGAGTAATTGTAGTGTTACAAGTTGGGAAAGCATGTATTGAATTGACTGATATGACAGAGGTAACAGTGCACAAACTCATCCAATTGCGCTCAAAACTGCAAGACAATAATATACACAGTCAATTAGTCAACAGAGAAATTAAGTGACAAAGTGGTTTTGTTGCTTACAAGAATGACAGGAAGGTGCTTCAGTAATCGTCTGCCTACTCCACTACATCATCAAGCATGCAAATGAAAATATAAGCAGATGGTGGCACTTGGTGACTGAAATATCAACTAAAATACTGATACTCTCAGACCCTTAAAGCATAGCTGCATTAGAAAGAAAAGTCCATGGTAAGATAAGAGTGGGTCTCACTTAACAATTCGGTTGTTCAAAGTATTACTTGGATATATTGACTTTGTCTTACAGAGGTCAGAGGCAACGAAAGAGCAGATGGCGGTCCATGCTGTCGTTGGTGGCATACTATTGAAAATAGGTAGGACTCACCAAATAAGGAATAAACAATGATTGACTACATTGTGAAGAAGATGACACTACATATATGATAACTTGCATATAAAAAGAAGGGCCCATAGAGAACATCTAACAAAGATTTCAAATAGAGCAATGAACCAACATAGAACCAGAACTATCAACTGTTTTATGCTGAGAGATTTACTGAAGTGGATATATGAGCAACTATGGGGATGTCCGGAATGCTCAGAGGATAATCAAGATCTCTATAGCATACAAAGAATGACAGAAATGGGGGTGTCCAGGGGTGAGGGGAGAAAGTGTGTCCTCTCTGGAAAGATACACAGATGACATAATCAACATCTGACTGGGACTTTGAGTCTGCACAGTCTTGGATGGTTACTGGAACAGAGAGTAAAGCAATTATGGGAATATCCTGTATGCCACGATGTTTTCTCATCAAGAAAGTTCTACTGCAATCTCAACAGAAACTGCTGCAATCTCATCAAAAATGATGTTTGACCACAGGTGTTGTTCCAACAGTTCTCTCTCCATTCCTCACATGATCTTTTCTTGCATCGTTTTTTTTATTATTTAACATTTCATTCCACACGTAGTAAACTTTCTCTTTTTCTTTAGTTAGTGTTCGATGTATGACACTGATAGCAAAATATTGGTATAAAGACTGAATTTATGAATTGCCTTTTAGCTTCCATCGGGATATATTTGTGTTTCAAAATTGGTATAAGCCCATAATTCACGTAAATTATGTGATTAATAATTGAAAAGCACACAAAGTCATAAACAGTATGTACAATATTTTTATTTATTAAATAACACATTTAGCAAAAGATTTGAGCTATAATACCAGAGTATTGAATAGAAATAACTCTTCTGTTGGTAGAACTTAACAGATTTCTCCGTCACAGATGTTATATCTCCGTCACAGATGTTATATCTCCGTCACAGATGTTATATCTCCATCACAGATGTTATATCACTTATAATTTATCACTGTTAAATGATGATAAAAATGCTAGATCTGTTCATTCTCAAACGAATGATTCAGATAATAATAACAATATGACCCTTAACCTGTCAGGGTGCCACATTGGATACATTAGCACAAAAAGCTCTCCAAAGAACTCTACTATCTCAGCCTTTTGGAGAAGTGTTTAAAAATCACACCCAGACCATTCCTTGATGTTATCAATTCTGGATTTTCTGTCCTCCTTCCCACCTTCTACACTCGAATGTCTTCCTATCCACCTTCCACCCTCAAATGATAACCATGCTTGCTTGCTAAACCATTTTGCAAATTCCCAGTTCTAGTCATAATAGAGGAGCTCGGTAGCCTAACTTTATCCCAGACAGCAGATTGCTGCCATGGGACATACCTTTACTCATAATGAATTTCCGCAATTGCAGTCTAGACTTGTCATCCAAATCTGCATGTTTATCAATCTTCAGTTCACAGATAATTATATATGCATTGTATACAAGTCTGTCTTTGGGTCAAAGGGCATGAGCCCATGGACCGCTGGATCAGCAACCAACAAGTCTGTCTGCTCTCTCATTTCGACATAAACCAGCATGTCCTAGGCAGTAGATTCATGTGATACCAAGTCGGTTGGAAGTAGTTATAGATACCATATCGGTATGTCGTGCAACGTCACAGAAGTAACAAAGTACCCATAGATTTCCACAAGGCTAATTACACTTGTCAGATATTGGTGGTGGTGAAAGTACGGCAAGCTCTATTTCCTTTTCTGTTATCTTGGCTAATATCATGCTAGGTCTTCAGCCCTGTTGCAATAGCGATCTATTGTCTTTACTATATTGAGATGGCTACACAAAGCTTCAGACTCATCTCTCAGCTGTTTGGCCTGATCTATTGTTGTGGGTCATTAATGACAACCAACTTTAGTAATCAAATGACATATTAATAAAATAACTCACTGGCTAAAAAAAAAACATAGAGGATTGACTGTGTGGTACTCAGGCTTCCGTGGGAGCTGCATTAGCGCACTGGCTTCGCATATGAGTGGTCCTGGGTTCATTCCCCAGTTGAGGCGGAAATGTTTTTCAGATCGCAATGGCTCCCGGGTCGACCCAGCCGTAAATGGGTACCGGATTAATCTGGGAAGTAAAGACAGAGGAGATGGCTACCGCCCTCATTTGCAGAGCTTCTGAAATGTGAGATCGCTAACATCTCACACCCCTACGGCATATTAATAAATGTTATGGGTTACTTTCCTTTTTTTTTTTTTACTCAGGCTTCCCCATATGTACTGTCCCTCCCAGCAGAGCCGCAAGTAGTCTGTCGAGAGAACCATACATAGCATGTACCTCCATAGCTTCAAGGGATTATCGCCAGGGAATCAGAAAAAAAAATGTGAATGTAAACAAAATGTCACAGCCCAGTATCAAACCTGCAACTGTGTGAACAAATGGTAGATTGTTTAACCACCATATCATGGAGAGAAATTATCATAAATAGTAGCATCTGTATTACTAACAGTACATCAAGGTCAACTCCTTGAAGTGGAGATGGGGCGTAGTCCAGTCAACTGAGCTGAGGCTGGAAACTAATATTGGTTGGGCAATTCCTGACATCGAGCAGGACCACAGTCCTGCCCAGGCAAACACTGATGCTGAAGTCAGAGATATCAGAATGAGATGCGCACCAGCAAACAATGTTATCACGCAACACAACCAGATAACATATTTTTTCACTTAACAGTACACACAAAATGGAAACATTCATTCAACTGAACCACATGTATAATTCCTTCTATTTTAATTTCATACTGCTGGTACTGTAGTGTATTTCATTTGAGCAGAATAATTGAATAGTTCAACATCATTTAAACAATAGAATGCTAACGGTTTTATAAAACACAATGTACAATTTACATTTATATTTCTGCAAGATTTTCACGTTGATAAATATATTCAGAACATGATCAGTATTTGATTAGATCTTGTTGCTCATGGAATTGTCTGTCTACTGCCAGCGACAATGCTTCCAAATAGCTGTCAAGTGTCACAGGACATCCCTAGAATAGAAATTATGAAATTTAACAAATTTGTATGACAATTATCCTTACATTAAAGAAAGTTTATGAAGTAGTAAATGATTGACGCATAACCCGTACAAGACATTCCTGTACAATTATTATTGAATGTTTAGTTTCGTTGAATGTTTAGTGTTAAAATTTTGCTGACCAGCAATCCAGGATGTACTTATCTCCCGTTACCAAGGGTGTATGCACATTTTATTAGACATTGACATCGCCATGTTTAAAAATCTGTATAAAATCAAACTCGTTTTGAAACTTACTATGTGTCATAATGAACATTTGCATTTTCTCAATGAATTGGAAAGCCGCATAGTTACTTCCAAAGCAAAATCCTACTTATTATAGACAGGCCTAGATGTACATTACTGTCTATATGTCATGAAATCTCAACAAGAAAAATCAGATTTCTTCACGATTAACACTCATAAACGATGTAATTTACAGATGGTTTCCTCTTCTTTTAATAGTATATAAACACTACAAATTCAAATTTTTTCATGTGCTTTAAATGTGATAAAAAATTTCTTGTTATTTTTAGCGTAACAATGTGTTTAATTTTGTCGAGTTGTTTGTGCAAGGGAATATTGTTCATTTGCATCGAGTGGTAAGTAGGCCTAGAAATTTTATAAATTTTTTCCGTCTTTGACATCCTTAACCTAAATCTCATTTTATATATAATTATTGGCAGTAATATTATGTTTAACGAATGTAAATCAGTGGAACATTGAGTTATTGAAGGTTTTCATTTATGGACCATGTTCTAGAATAATATTTGAGCAATTTTTGAAACATTTAGTAACAATAACATGCACAATTTTATGATTATAAAACGCCCGGAAAAAAATTCTGGCATGACCACTGTAAAGTATATTTTTCTAAAGTATTTGTAATTAAATATTAATGAAGAACTCTTGAAATATGTGTAGACAGATATAGCAATAAATATAACAGTTTGGCATAGAATAATTTTAAAGTTTTATGTGAAATCTAATTTTATCATATAATTTTTGTTTAACATCTACTTCGTATTAAGATATTTGAAAAGTTATCAGATACATGTTTAACCATTGAAAATATATAGAAAATTCATTGCTGAACATTCACGTATATAATACATATTATTGGAATTATAATTATATAATTCATAATAAATTTTATGACATCAGTCATAGATAAAAATTAATGCTGAAAAACAGGCTGGTAAAGTTTGTCCCTGACCCACTAAGAGTTAAACATTAATTAATTACGCCACAGCCTGTATTTTAATTTAGTAGCTAGTATGTTCAAGTAAGTTTGGAAGAGTTAATTTTGCAAGACTAACCAACTTACCACTCTGCCACAGAGGTCAACACGAAGTGATATAGGTCTATTGTCTTTCCCGAGGTGGTTTGTGATTCACTCTTGCTGTTAAGTGTTGGGGTGATTGGAGCTCGAGCTTACATTCTAAAGCCAAATGTGTGACCTCGGCTGTGCTATGACCGTGTCTGTTCAGGATGTCCCTGACGTTTTCTATCCATCTTTTCTGGTATTCCTCTGGCTTTGTACCCTGATCTCATTTGGTTATATGCTTGTACGGGCAACTTTTCATGATGAATTCTCATAATGTGGCCAATCCACTTGATCTGTTCTCTCGCTATGTAAGATATTATACCTATTTATTCCCTGATATATTCATTTCGTAATCTATCAAGCCTGGTGACCCCGGCAGCTTTCCTCAAGCATTTCATCTCATATGTCATTATCTTTCTGTAATTTGAAGATGAGAGAGACCAGGTTTGGTACTGGTAACACAGTGTTGGTAGAAATATACTGTAGATCTTGGTGATAAAGGTATGGTACAGTATATGTGAGTGAAACTCTGAATGATAAAGATACTGCAAAGCTCTCACTTGTATCTCTGTCGACCACTTGATGCCTTTCCTCGACTCTACCCTCAAGTAAGGTCTTTAACAAGGTTTTTTAATATTTACAAAATATTAATCTTTTTGCTTTTTTAAAATTTCCTTTAATAGTTCTTTTTTGTGGTTAGAACCTCTCTGTTTGTTTTCTTCTCTTTCTATGAAGTTCTCCCTATTCTTCTATACAGCCACATTTCAAAGGTATCAACTGTCTGTTAGTTGTTTGTTCATTGTCCATGTTTCTGAGACATACATTAATTTAGAGTAGATGTAGTATTTTATAATTCTCAATTTTAGTTTTATGATTTGTTTCGATGTTAATATATTCTTCCTGTTTTTGAAACTACTTTTAAGATTGGTCTCTCCCTACAGCTGCAAAATCCCCCCTGCAACTCTCTAACAGAAAAACATTCAGTATTTGAAGTGGTTGTTTGTTTTCTTCTTTTAACGTCTGTTTTATACACTCACCTGCAAAAATAAAGCATGCGCCATAAATGGAAGTTTCCTCAGAGTTCTGCCGCTAAGACCTTCACTTTTTCTGTAACAAATGAGTTAAAATGGTTTGTGATAAGATTTTACGAAGACATTTACTTCTATTTTCCAGTAACATTATGTCATAGTATGTTTTAACCTTTGTTACGTCTGAATGACGACCTATAAAATTATGTCATGGTATGTTTTAACCCTTGTTACATCTGAATGATGGCCTATACAATTATGCCATAGTATGTTTTAACACTTGTTACGTCTGACCTTCAAAATTATGTAATAGCATGCTTTTCAATGTTCATTCTCAAACTCTTGTGGATCTATCTTACAGCAGGACAATTAATGGTCCTAGATTTCCAGCAGAATGTAGTCCAGAAAATGGAAATCTGCTGTCGCCGTTTTATTTGCGTCCGTGGTCCGACACATCCGTCTTCAGCAGTATTATGTCATTGTATGCTTTAACCCTTGTAATGTCTGAACTGCCTAAAATAGGCTGTAAAATTCATTCCTTAGTGTTGAAAGAGGTCTTTCAGAACACAGATGTAGCTTTATATGCACTGTTAAAAATATTTCTTTTTGCCAATGGTTTGTTCACATTCCAACTAACATGTGGTAATGACAAGTGTTTAACTGTGTACGGAAAACATGGATGAAATCTTCAATAAGTCCAATGTTCATCCTGACAGATTTGGTGGTACCACATTGAAAGTGAATGCAAAAGATCTTTTTTCTGATCAAGAAGAACAGAGAATATGTAGAATATTAACTAAATAAATTGTGTATAGGCTAAAATGTCAGGATCTATGGTGACATCGTACAGAGTGTGAGACTGCGACAACCAAGGTACTGGGTTCAAATCCTGCCACAGACAATTGTGTATCCTGAATAGGACATGCTACCATTTAAAAAAAATAGGCTACAGGGATAAAAAGAATAATAAAACAATAAATATCATCTTAGTTTTTGTTTTATGACATGAAATGACCCCAGTAATGTTTTTGTGACACGATATGATCCTACTTATGTATTGTGACATGAAATGATCCTACCTTTTGTTTTATGACATGAAATGACCCCAGTAATGTTTTTGTGACACGATATGATTCTACTTATGTATTGTGACATGAAATGATCCTAGTATTGCGCATGCGGTTGTGTCTGTGGGTCTCACCAATGGCCCACTAGACAAACCAACCATGCAACAGAAAACCTTAGTAGATGACAGGCCTTTATATTTAGGTTATCTTCTTATAGAAGCTTCATGGCACGTCATCTATACAATCCCGTAGTTGTAACCTTCGATAACAGTTACCATGTTGTTCCAACAGGCCGACTTTGTGCTTGAACTAGCTACGGGCACAGCATGGGTGGGCGGAACAACAAAGAAACCTGTCGCAAGGGCCAGAGTTGTGCCCTGATGTCAACATGTTTCGGCGGCATTGGGCTTGAAACACCATCGAGTCGAATGGCTGCTGGAACAGAGGGCGGAGCACTTATGGGAATGCCCCACGTGCTGTGAGACCAGTTTTCTAATCAAGAATCAAGTATCCTAGTAATGTTTTTGTGACATGAAATGACCCTAGTAATGTTTTCTGACATGAAATGACTCTACTTATGGTAAAAATAAAAATGTTTGGTTAAAAGCCTATACAATCAGACATTTTCTGGTAGGAAATCTGAAAGTGACATCTTGAAATCCGACAGTGACATCTTGAAATCTGACAGTGGATCCTGAAATCTGACAGTGACATCTAAGTGCTTTAAACAGAATGAATGTCAAAGAAATAGTAGTAACTGCCAAAGTATCCACTCACTTTGCAATGTCATAAACCTTGAGACTGCTGAATGTAGCACTGTTCTCCATGAACCTGGTCACCTCCAGAGCTCTGATATCTATCAACTGATGAGTGGGGCTGATGATACCACACTAGTAAGAGAATAGTAAACATATCCACAGTTATATATCTAAAGTACCAATAATTAACCCCCAGCAGGCTGTAAGCGACAATTAGCACCAAACACAATGTATTTTTAATAGCTGTGGTTGCTATGCAGCTCTTCCAACATGGAAATCACGATTGTGAACTAACATGATTCATCCGGTTAAAGCAGAAATTCCTATTCTTCTTCTTCTTCTGCATTCGTTCTCAAACTCCTGCAGATTAGCAGGATGTAGTCCGGAGAACAGAATGCATTGTGTCATGATTTACAGCATTGCTGCGATATCTGCGCCTTTCGGCATGACACATATGACTTCAGCATGGCTTTGGGTCACTGACCCTATATGGGATGGAACAGCCAACTCCATCCCATAACCTCCTTAGTTGCCTCTTACGACATTCATGAATGGTAAATAGTGTTGCTATTCTTTGCTCCCCTTTCGGGCCCTGGCTACACACAGGCAAAGCAGAAATTGAAAGTAGATACAATTAACTTCCTTTTCCATTTATTTTTTATAGATCAATAGGCCATGTTTTAGATATGTAGTGACTACTTGTTTAGCTACATATATAATCTGTCAAAGTCATTCAAACTGGCAGACATTTTTGAGGATTATTTATAGTAGGACTACAAATTTACATCATTACATTCAGTAATCATTCCGTTATTGCCATATAAAACAACTATACAAAAAGCTCCAAAAACAACAAAAGTGATTGTGTTTTCCACATAACCCCCATAAATAATATGTAGAGTCAAAAAATAATACAGTGGCATAGGAAAATAATGAAATTTTAACACGAGTGCTAAAGGTTAATAAAACAGACCTGGCAGAGGAATAATGTTGTCAAAATATTTTTAATGCCTTTTTTCATTGCTACTTATAGTAGATGTAATTGGATGTGTTGGGCCACTGACAAAATAGAAAAATGATTTAACAAATCTCCGTTTTGTGAACTACATCCTGTTAGAAATCTAGCTGGAATATTTTCCCGATAAAAGAGAGATTCAAGCAGGAGTTTGAGAATGAACATTTACAAAATTATTAGAAATCAAATTTGATCTGTTTTTATACATTAGGGTTAGGGTCATTCTTCTTCTTCTTCGTTCATTCTCAAACTCCTGCTGGATCTCCCTTGTAGCAAGACCATTGTCCTACTAGATTTCTAGCAGGATGTAGTCCAGAGAATGGAAATACGTTGTGCCGCCGTTTTATTTGCGCCAATGGCCCGGCACTACCGTCTTCGGCGGAGGGTCATTATTCATTACAGAAACTAACTTTGTATTCAGTTGACAATGTTAATGGCATACTGTTTCAACACCACAAATATACAACCTTCATAAGTTCCCGTAAACATGACATGTAGATGGTGTAGATCGCTCGAGTAGAAGGTGGACCAATGAATTGCTTGATGTCAGCACGATCAACAAATGCTAAATCTATGGCGCCAGTTATATTTGACGTTGTCAGAATCAGCACATTTTGATATCTGAAAGAATGGGTAGCGGTAATTCATGAACTTGGTCCTTGATTAGAACAAATTAAAAAACAAATCTTTGCAAACAGAAATTAATTAAAATAATTATTAATGATTAGCCAAACTGACTGATATCATGCTCAGCCACTCCTTGTACAAAAAAATATATCAACACATGGCAAGAACTCTCATAAAAAACCAACAAGATAAATCAATAAACAGCAACAGAGCATACAGTCTAGAATATTTCAAATAGTCTTTTATAACATATTCTTCTATATAACAACACTTTTATAACATATTTCCCAATATAACAACACTTTTATAACATATTTCCCAATATAACAACACTTTTATAACATATTCTCCTATATAACAACACTTTTATAACATATTTCCCTATATAACAACACTTTTCAAAATCCTCCAACTATATTTATTCTCTATTACTGCTACTGTATATAGCGAATTTCTGTTATTACATACATATTTTGTCGGTTCGGACCACATTGTTATAATGGGATTCCACTGTATTTATACTATACAACTCCATGAACATTTATCATTACCAGTGTTGCCGACCGGAAATGGAAGCAAAAAATTAGTGACAAAGTTACCTGACATGGACATTATTAAAGATGACTAAGTAGGTTTTGGAAGTGGAGTTGGCTGTCCTATCCCATAAGTCAAAGTGACCCAGAAAATGAAGTTGGGCGCATCAGGCCTAAAAGTGCAGGTGTTGCAACCAATCTGTAAACCATAATGCAGCACATTGTGTTCTCTGGACATCCTGTTAATTCTACATCTTGCTAATCTGCAGGAGTTAGAGAACAAACGCAGAAAGGAGATGTGGAGAGTGCTGCAGTGACAAAACTAAGAAGCGATAATAACTTGTTCATGTATTATTGATACTGGCATTATTATGTTTCCGTAATAATAAATAATGACAATAAAAATAATACAATATCACAGTTGTTATGCAATATTTAACCAACCTTCTTATCTGATCCAGTTGAGTAAGTAGAGCATTGACAACCCTGATAGCATCTGAAGGTTCAACGCCATTCATTGAACTCTTCCTTGCAGCAGTAAGACTCTCAACCTGTGGAAAATAATGTTGAAGATTTGATTGTTTCAAATAAACAAAATAATGATGAAGATTTGATTGTTTCAAATAAGCAAAATAATGATGAAAATACTGACCTCATCAATGAGAACAAAGACCAATGTTTCAGGATCCTCAATGAGCTCTTGAATCTTCTGGAACATCTTCATCACCAGCTTACCACTCTGACAAACAAATATTGACTCACTTTATTATATTATTTCTGGAACATCATCACTAGCTTACCGCTCTGACAAACAAATATTGCACACACTTTATTATATTATTTATTAATAATAGATTTGTCACTTCCTGAGATTACTCTGTTTAAAGTTTTGCCCGTCATATTTTATATAGACCCTATCATCAATACAATAGTGAAGTCAGATGTCGCAAATGAAATGGCTACACAACAACACATTTCCGTTCACTTGACTATGCCGCTGGAAATATAATAGGACCGTTGTCTGCTATAAGAGATCCAGTGAGAATTGTAGAATAAAGGCAAAAAAATGTTGAAATCATAAATACAAAACAAACCAAATGTTTACAAATTGAATATTTTCTGTTTATTTCACACTCACTGTGTACTTCTGATCATTCGTCTAACAACAAGGATGTCAATATAGTGACGATGCACAAAATTACCTGAACCAAACAGTATGTCCAAGACTGACCAACTAAAATGTAATCAAATTATTCGCTAAGCAGTTTTTATTACATTCAGCCTGATTTTTTTTAATACAATATTTTGTAACATATTCATCACTGAAACAAGAAAAAGCACTTCTAAATATATTTTAATTAATGTATATATATATTGTCTTTCCCCAGGTGGTTTGTGATCCACAATTGCCGTTATGCGTAGGGGTGATTGCAGCTTGAGCTTGCGTTCTAAAGCCAGATGCGTGGCCTCGGCTGTGCTATGACCGTGTCTGTACAGGATGTCTCTGATGTTTTCTATCCATCTTTTCCATGGTATATATATATATATTAATATATTTAGTTTCTTTCTTAAAGTGACCACTATTAACTAGATATATTTTTCCAGTGGCAAAACATGGCTGTGAGATGTGGGCAATGACATGGCTGTGGGCAATGACATGGCTGTGAGATGTGGGCAATGACATGCACAATGGAGAAGAAAATATCAACATTTGAAATGAAATGTTATAGACAGACCTGAACATAGAAGAAGACTGACTCCTAAAAACTATAAAAATATGCAAGATTTATAACCTATTTTGGATATATAAAAAGATGTTAATATGTCTGAAAAGTTTATGTTTTTATACCTTGATGGTATTTAGAATATTTGTTTCTGATATATATATTGTTTCACGACCAGTCTTTCTGTTCAAAGCCTTCTCTGTATCATTCTGTAATTGTTGGTTTTTTTTGTCTATTGCTGGTCATTCTCAATCTCCTGCTGGATCTCTTTTGTAGCAGGACAATGTTCCTACTAGATTTCCAGCAGGATGTAGTTCAGAATAAATAGATACGCTGTGTTGTCCTTTTTATTTGTACGAATGGCGAACATCAGACTTCTATGGACCTTCTGTAGTATTTCATCTTAATGACATTTTTGTGTGTTCATGCTCATATACTGAAGTCTCCTACAGATAATTTTGACCCAAGAAAATGTAGATACAAATGTTGCAATAGATACCTCAGAAAACCACTTGGAGAAAAGACTATGACTATTAATTTCAACCAACTGGCCATGTGTGTATCGGTCAGAGAGCCTGATGCAGAGTTTCTGGGCCAGAGCTTTACACAGTGAAGTTTTCCCAGTGCCAGGTGGGCCTGTTGAAGAAATAATGAATTAACAGGCGGCCTTGTTATAAAATAATAGGAAAAACTTATAGCAATAAAGTAGGCATATTGCTTTAGAAAATTTTTTAATAACATTTCATGCTTGATGTGGTCGGAAAGGCACCAGACAATTCCACCACCATCTTGCCATTTTGGTAGGCAATGAAGCCCATCTTTGTCATTTGTTAGGGAAGACTGAGCACCAATAGGTCTGCCTGAAGTGCAATGATGTTGGTTAACAACACATAACTAATAATAATAAAAAATATAACGGTCAGGGTCTGATATGATGCTTACCATGAAGAAGGAGAATCCTGTTGCATGCGATGACATTAGTGTCCACATGTTTGTCTGAGAACATAAGTGTGGTGGAGGCATAGTTCAGCAGCTGAAATACACAAATAAGTTCCATCATTTCAATATATCAAACGATATGTTAAAATACAGTGGTAGTAAATACAGACTGTCAGGCATCAAACAAACACGGAATAATAACATCAGCATTTCTACAAAAAAGTCTTCACCAGGAATATAGATAAATGAAGAAAAAAATCCATAAACAAACTGTGGCAAGGTCTGTTGTGTAAGAAATTGTGGTGGGAGATAATGACATGTTTTCTGCAAACATGAGCAAGAGAGATACATTAAATCACTAAAACTAGTGATCACATGTGCAAGATGGGTCTATGAATCTGAACAATAGGTGTCAAGCACTCAAAAAGATGGGCTCATATATAAACAAACAAATGTGAAAAATTTTGTAACATTGTGTCCAGTGATTAAATCACATTTTAAGACAAACCTGACAAATGTTGAACATGGCAAGTTACTTCTATTTTCTTTGGAACGTTTAAGGATGTAAAAACTTGTTGACTGTATATCACAAGAAGAATACTCTATCCGGCCTGCAGATCCTAAATGGTTGCCCACCTGATGTACATGCATGCACACATTCAGAAAACAATAACAATTTCTCAAAACATAACAAACAATCTCACCCTCAGTTTAATAGCATCATCATAGACTAAAGTGTCCCATAAACCATGAAAGTCTAAAGATGGCAAAATCCAGTGGTTGGCAGCAGAAATATTATCATCATCCAGTTCTTCTGTCCCTGCTCTGTCTGTGTTCACTTGAAATACGTGGATTTGAAGGTTGCAAGTGCAGAGGTCAATAACCTATCAATAATACAATAGAATGCTGTTTACTATAAGATAGACAATATCAGTTTGTGTTAACTTAAGAAATATGGTGGAAATTATAGTTGCAAGGAGAGAGTGATGAACAAGAATGTGTGTCCTTTCTGGGAAGATCTCATAAACTCCCCAACTGATTGCGACACGAGCATAAATACTCTTAAATGGTGAGCTGAGCACATAAGAATGTTCACAGGACTAAGATGCTGGTTCCTCACACTTAGAGGAATGTTCCCAGGACTAAGATGCTGGTTCCTCACACTTAGAGGAATGTTCCCAGGACTAAGATGCTGGTTCCTCACACTTAGAGGAATGTTCCCAGGATTAAGATGCTGGTTCCTCACACTTAGAGGAATGTTCCCAGGACTAAGATGCTGGTTCCTCACACTTAGAGGAATGTTCCCAGGACTAAGATGCTGGTTCCTCACACTTAGAGGAATGTTCCCAGGACTAAGATGCTGGTTCCTCACACTTAGAGGAATGTTCCCAGGACTAAGATGCTGGTTCCTCACACTTAGAGGAATGTTCCCAGGATTAAGATGCTGGTTCCTCACACTTAGAGGAATGTTCACAGGACTAAGATGCTGGTTCCTCACACTTAGAGGAATGTTCCCAGGATTAAGATGCTGGTTCCTCACACTTAGATGAATGTTCCCAGGACTAAGATGCTGGTTCCTCACACTTAGAGGAATGTTCCCAGGACTAAGATGCTGGTTCCTCACACTTAGAGGAATGTTCCCAGGACTAAGATGCTGGTTCCTCACACTTAGAGGAATGTTCCCAGGACTAAGATGCTGGTTCCTCACACTTAGAGGAATGTTCCCAGGACTAAGATGCTGGTTCCTCACACTTAGAGGAATGTTCCCAGGACTAAGATGCTGGTTCCTCACACTGATGGGAATGTTCTCAGTGCTAAGATGTTGGTTCCTAATCAAGAGTCAACTAGACCATGAATTCATTCTGACTCTCTGCATCAAAGCATCCAGTGGATGTTACATCAGCAACTACACATATGTATAGTATTACCAGCCGCTAAGAAAGAATTGGGTCTGACATCTGACTGAATAAAGTTATAGAATGCAATCATAATATTTGAAACGGTTCAGGAATCTACTAAATATAACACTAGATTTAAGATGAACATTTAGTCAGTACAGGACCAAAAACACAATTTTGCATGTCTTCTTTCACCAGATATTTGCACTCGTGAAAACTGTCACAAATTTTTCCCTGAATCATTTATTTATTATTCTTGATTCTTCATTAGAAACTAACATCAAAGCACACGGGACATTCCCACAAGTGATCAGCTCTCCATTCCTGCAGCAAAACAAAAACTTGCAAGATGAGAACAAGTATATCAGACATGATTCCCTGTCACTTGAAGTTGGAAGAAGCAAAGGGTGAAAACAAATAAAACCATGGGAAGACAACTTCTCAAGATTTTTCCGCACCACTGAAGATATAAATGGCAGAAGACTATGTGTTCACACATCCAATCTAGTACCCCTACAGCCCTGACTGTGTGTTGTAGTACCCCTGTGATCCTGAAAGGGCTATGAGCATATGGATAGATATGCTATAATTAATAATCTACAAACCTTCTTTTCTACTCCTGGAATTTCTGTATCACATAAAGCAATGTACACGACATTCTGTGCTAGAAACTTGTCTTGAAACTCCCGAACCACAAAATCACCAAAAGCTGTCTTCTTGGCATGCAGAAAGTCTAACACTTTCTCTTTGATATTGGATGTCCGAACCGTACTGAAAAATAAATCTTGCAATCAAATGACAATGCTATATTGTGTTGCTTATGTAGAGTCAGCACTTGTCACATATAATAGGGTTAAATACAAGTACAGACATGATTAGACAAGGAAACAATTGTACAATCAGGCAATTAAATTAAATGCCATGTTTTTTTATTCACCTGGAACATGCTTATATCTGAAGTTTTGTTTCTTCTATAAACTAGACTGTGTTTTGTAACTCATACAGAGGACCATAGAGTTTTTCTTCTACTGTTGTTTCTCTGGGTCGGTGTATTTTCCTCAACATTTCATTATTGAAGAATATGCTCTGGGTTGGTGCACGGCACCCTGAATGGTGCACCTCTTTGCTGGTTGCCTCTGTCTTCAGCACCTGTACTTGCTAGGGCTGACTGTAGTCTTGCTTGATTTTAGAAGAGCCTGGCCAGTGTTTTTATTTCCAGCCTCTGTTGGCTGAACTTAGACCCATCTCTGCAGCAAGGATCTGGCCTCGATGAGGAGTGTCATGTCAGGTATGAAACAACATTCTAGTCTAGATTTGTGCAGAATTAAACAGAGCAGCTGGGAACTGTGAAGTGACGTGATCAGACGACTTAACACTTTGTTCACCAGCAATCCAGAGCGTACTTGTCCGCCATTACTGAGGGTGAACGCAAAATTTTATACATTGACATCGGCGTCTTAAAAAATTCGTATAAAAACGATCTAGCGCAAGAAAGCGTTATAACTTTCTATGCGTTATAACGACTGTTTGCACCTTCTGATTGAATTTTCAACCGAAGACGGATGTGCAGGGCCATTGGCGCAAATAAAACGGTGACACAACGCAATTCCATTCTCAGGGCTACATCCTGCTGGAAATCTAGTAGGACCATGGTCCTGCTACAAGGGAGATCCAGCGGGAGATTGAGAATGAACGCTAAAGAGGAATAAGAATGAATTTGAAAGCTCCAGAGTTATTTCAAGTGCAAAATGCTACTTATCATAATGCTAGGCCTAGATTTACATTAATTTCTATATATCATACAATATTTCCTTCAAAAACTCTGATATTTCTTGATAAAAACTCACTTACTAAGTCTATATCGTTATTCCCGACTTGCCACCATTTTTACAGAACATAATTTCCCGGAAACACTATTTTTAGCACATTATTGCAATGGGTATTCCCATTTTTCGGATCTATCATAGCACATTCGACTATTGTCGAACTTGGTCAGCAAGGTTCTGTAACGGAAATTCGACTAGCGTCGAAATTGGTCAGCAAAGTGTTAACCTTCAGACTCACTAATCTGTTATTGCCTTTTTTATCTTGTACACTCAAAGAGCCATGCTGCGCAAAATAGAAAAGTGCATGATAAGGAAGGAGTGGGCTGGTGCCACTCACAACAATGCCCAAAACATCACATCAATCTACTATTTAGATCATATGGGAATCAGACACAACGAAAGAGCTGACATATTGGTGGGTAAAGCTATAATGGATGACAAATGATAGAGACAGCATTGAGATAATTAGAACAGCCATGGGTACCAGTAAACTATAAAATGATGAAGAGGATGCTGAAAGAGAAAATGAATATGTACAGAGGATAATAGAAAATGAGCGTGAACAACAGAAAACAAGAAGTGCTTCCTCTTCGGAGAGATCAGAAGAACCCACAACCAAGAACTGGAAGGGATGTTCAGCTTATATACTCTTAAATGGCTGATGGAATGACAAGCAGAGCACTTATGGGAATGCCCCTTGTGCAATGATGATAATTCCTAAGCAAGAATCAGACCTTTCGTCTTGCAATTACCAATAACCATTTAGCGAATAAAAAAAATAACCATTTAACCCCTTAGCTGCGGAGGCATCCTTAAGGATACGATGAGGGGTTGCCACCATTTTGCTGATATCTTCTTCTTAGTTTCCCAGGGAAACAATTCGTTTGGTTACTTTATTATATGCTTCCATGTTGATTTTTTCCTTTGGAAGCTAATAATAAGAGGAGGATCGCAGCAAAATAATGGTGGCTTTTCATTGTATCCTTAAGAATACATCCGCAGCTAAGGGGTTAACAGTATGTCTCATCACTAAACCTTCAATAAAGTCACAGCCTAAAGCATGTGTCTTTTTTTTTTTAGTTTTGCCAGGGCAGCTCGTATGAAAAATATATCTTATCCAACGTGCAAATTCATCTCTTCACCCTACTGTTTTACTACAGAGAGTACGTCTAGAGTTACAAACCCCTCTCTTCACCCTACTGTTTTACTACAGAGAGTACGTCTAGAGTTACAAACCCCTCTCTTCACCCTACTGTTTTACTACAGAGAGTACGTCTAGAGTTACAAACCCCTCTCTTCACCCTACTGTTTTACTACAGAGAGTACGTCTAGAGTTACAAACCCCTCTCTTCACCCTACTGTTTTACTACAGAGAGTACGTCTAGAGTTACAAACCCCTCTCTTCACCCTACTGCTTTACTACAGAGAGTACGTCTAGAGTTACAAACCCCCTCTTCACCCTACTATTTTACTATGGAGAGTACGTCTCAAGCTACAAACTCCTCTCTTGACCCTACTGTTTTACTACTCCAGAGAAAGAACAAAGTTCCTACATCTAGAGTTGAGTAAGGTTTGTCAGAAGATGGTTGCATATATCTAACCAGTAACCGCCTAACAGTCTTCTATTTGGTCATGGTTTACTTCTCTAGCCTCACGCGCTATATACGGCGTCAATTCACAAGGCAGGTGGGAATTTTTTATGGTTGTCTCTGTCTCCCTTAGTCTTTGACTTTCCCCAAACCAGAAGGCAATCTGGCAACAATGATGTATTTAACAGTGAATGGCAGAACAAATAATACCTGCAGAGTGACTGATGCACCTCCACATGATAAACATTTTGGTCTTTAGATTCTATAATTCTGGATTCTGATGATACTGGCAGAGCATTCTGGAGGGCTATGATCTGGTTAGTGTCCATTCTTTCCTGAGATTGCTGTTTAAAATATAATTTAAGGTGCAAATTTTTTTCCCATAATATTAATATACAGCACAAATAAATGACATTCTTAAAACATCACTGAAGCCATATAGACATATGGGTTATTTGGTCAATAAATAATATAAACTCTTTTATCTCTCATAGGGTTCTCCTATTCTGCCATACTGTATTTAGAATAACTATACAAAATTACAGTTTTAGTAGCTTACCGGCAGAAAGTGTCTACTTAACTGGCTATTTTAGCAGTTTTCTGGAGATAAGGAGTTAATTAATAAGAACAAAAGTAGAACATTCTTTTTTTCTTTCCCCGTTATACCCCTTTATACTTTGCAGTTTCACGGGTAAAAGAGTTCTCCGGAGACTGCCTTTTTGTGTGCTTCATATGTTTGTTTTCATTGACTTTCATTTCTGTAATCCATATTTTGCATGGCCTGTCTCTGTATCCATCGTATCTGTATAGCATTGCTTTTTGAGGGACACTATCTGATAGTAGTCTTCTGGAAGCATGTGAGAACCACTTAATCTATTCCCTTCTTATGTAATCCAGGATTAGCATTGTGTTTGTTAGTCTTCTGATGTTTTCATTTTGTCTCTTATTGTTACTCAGAGAATTCTACATAGACAAGTAATTTCTGTTGCAACAAGTTTTCTTTCACCTTTTGTTGTTAGTGTCCATGTTTGACATTGATAGCACGAGTGATGGTACGATGATTGTTTAATACAGTGCAGTTTTGATGTTCATGTTCACAATGCCACCAAATGTTGGCAAGCTTTTGTGTGATTGGATGCCTGTATATACAAGCTTTTGTATGATTGGATGCCTGTATATACAAGCTTCCGTATGATTGGATGCCTGTATATACAATGGTGGAATATATCTTCTACATACACATCCCCTCTGCAGAAGGGTTCTTCTCAAAGTATTGCATACTGCTAAGAGTTGAAAATCTTTTTATTCCTCCTTCTATCAGTTTCCTGTGTTCAGAAGTCTATAGAGGCAGGAGGGCAGTTTCCATGAATTGAGTCGTCACCAAGTCATCACATTTGCCCCACAACTTCACTTCCAGATCTGTCTCTTGAGGCCATATTTTTGTCCTCAAGTCATTGACTAGTGGACATGCCTGCAGAATGTGTTCAGGAGTCTGGGGACTCTTTTGACATGGACAGTTTGGAGTCTTCTTATAAAAGAAAGCCTGTTTTCTCATTCTTGTACTAATTCATTAACATACTGCCAGACTGGCGAGCATTGTACAAAGTCATAAGAATTAGAATAAATATTTTGCATCGTACAACAATCTCACGATAACAACAAATAAGCTCTTATTCAAACCAACATGCGGTATCGCTGATGTCCATTTTAAAATATGGTAGTCATAATTTAATGCAGAAGTAAGATGTATTGAGCAATTTGCTGAAATAAAATGGTGACACAACACATTTCCATTATCTGGACTACATTCTGCTAAAAATCTTGTATGGTCATTGTCCTGTTATAAGAGAGAAATCTGGATGGGGTTTTATAGCTAGTGTCAGAGTAGCCACAGAACACAGCAGAAAATACAGAAAACATTCGGTATAAGGATGGCAGTCGAGGATGTTACATCAGCACTCAAATGGCTCTATGAGTCCATTTACTAAAAGTAAGCAGTCACTGTGTCATAGTGCAGCTTGGAAGATAAAAAATTGTATTTGTGGGTGGCTTCTTATATAGTACGTTAAAACTGAGGTATATGGATGCGAGAGAAGACCAGTTTGCATTCAAGGTATCAATAAACAAAATGGTTTCATGAGCACCTGCTTGATGTAGACATCATTATTGGTAATACATGTAGGCTGAAATTTGGAGAGTTTGGTAGTAGTAGAAGTAGATGCCTGCAAGGCATCATCTAGATAATCTTCAACCAGTGAGCCACAGGAACCATAATTATGCATAGGCCTACTAATACTATGTAGCATACCCATCAACATCTACCAGGGGAGACTGAGCACCTACAAGTTTGTTAGGCGTGCAATGAAGATAGCTCATAATCATACCATAGGTCTAATTATTTTAAAATAATAAAGATAAAGTCAAGACAGAATGAGTTGACTCTGTGAGATGCTGAGACCATGAAAGAAATATGATGTTACTCTTTACGCCTAAGTCTAAGCTAGTGAACTGTTGTTCATACTATAAAACTTTTATAGCACATCTGATTAGGCCTATAACTTATAGTATAAGTTATCAAATGAGAGGCCCCGCCAAAGACGGATGTGTCGGGCCATTGGCGCAAATAAAACGGCGACACAACGCATTTCCATTCTCTGGACTACATCCTGCTGGACATCTAGTAGGACAATGGTCCTGCTACAAGAGAATTCAGAGGAGTTTGAGAATGAACGCTGAAGAAGAAATGAGAGGCAAAAACTAATTGAAGACAACAAGAATGCAGAACAGCGAATCAATATAAAATAAGCATAGGGCCTAAGCCATAACATAAGCCAAGTATAAAAAAAAAGCAACTTTAGCAACTATCAATTAATTTAAATAGTAAAAATACTGTGTCAATTACGGTAATATTGTCTAGTAATTATTTATAATGCAGCACATATTCCACAGACGAAAGATAAAAGCATAATTCATCATGACCAGGTTAAAGCAGATCGAACATGCCATGATTGATGATAGGGCCTATATGATATCATCATTCATCATGACCAGGTTATAGCAGATCGAACATGCCATGATTGATGATAGGGCCTATATGATATCATCATTCATCATGACCAGGTTAAAGCAGATCGAACATGCCATGATTGATGATAGGGCCTATATGATATCATCATTCATCATGCTGCTGCATGAGAACTTATAATAACATTTTAAAATTAGGGCCTATAGGTACTTGGACATCTGGGATTAGCATGTTTGGAAAAATTTGCATAGGCTATAAATTTCTTGTGACTTTTACTACTTTTTAGTGATGTCGTCACGTGTCATGTTTTAAACAAGATTTATTAAGTTCTTTAACCATTTTTCTTTTTATATATGTAACTTTTAAAGATACATAAAACAGCAGTAAATTTTTTTAAACATCAACATGTTTTAATTATACAAATTGGCCACCATTTTGAATATTAATTAGTTGTACATGCTTCCGATAATCACAGCAATGTGATCAACAGATGCAGCTTAACTTTGCGAATTAAAAAATATATAATTTTGTGATATTTTATTATGTTTAATAGATATTTAATTTATTTTCATTATAATTATGAAAATTAGCAGCCATTTTGAATATCAATTAGATCTGTGACCATCTGAACATTGCAGAAATGTGATCAACATAAACGTCTTGTCTTCACGAACACAAAAATGTATAGTTAACTATAGTTTGTGGTATTTTATATTATTGAAAATAACAAAGATAATTCAGAAATTATCAGCTCAGCTACACTTTGTGGTCACAAGTTTTATTTATATTTTCCTATATATTTCATGTAAATTATTTTGATGTCAAATTAATTCGGAAAAAATTTGTAAAACTTTTTTCAGGGTTGACGTACAGACTTGATTGAAGTATCGTTGAATTGAAATTTTTAAGGGCTATCCAACTATATTATTTGTAATTATGTAGCATTATTTTGTCCAAGTACCTACTACAAGTCTAATCTACTGAAAGTACAAATTTTACACATCTACAAGGAGTATGAAAGAGCTTATAACGTTATTATTAAGTATAAAGTATAATTAAGCCTAAACACCGTGACTGTTATGTTGGTACGCCGTTATGTTATATTTTCAACCTCACACACACTAGTGACTAGAATACTGAGTTACTAGACAGGCAGACTAGAAGTCTACCTACCTCAATCGATTTGTTTCTGGCAGTTTCACTCAGAGTAACTGGGTAAGAATTATAACATATATTTGAAAAGTAAAATGTTGTGAATATGTAAATTTCTCCGCAACTTTTAGTATTTATAGTTAGTATTTACGAGTAATAAAATAATCGTCTATTCACTTTAAACTTCCCGCACAGGGTTGCCAGATTTATTGTTAATAAAACGCACAAACCGCACCAGGAAAAGGCCAAAATAAGGCCATACTAATTTACACTATTTTTTTATCATTATCATCATCAGGTGCACGGCCGGCTGGCGTAGGGGATCATGGCTCTCCACAGCTCTCTGTCCACAGTATTATGTATCAATGTCGTTGCTGTTTCCTTGTCGTGCCAGGCTGTGAAACTGTCTAATATTTTCTCACGTTGTCGTCCTCTTTCTCTGTTGCCTTCAATTTTGCCTGTTGTGACTATGTTCTCTAAACCTGCCTGTCTCATGAAGTGGCCAAACAAAAGAAGATTTCCTTTATCTATTTTTGATACATTTTTGAATTAATAGTTTGTTTACAATTTTCTGATCCATTAGATGCCTTTTCATCAATATATTTTCCCCCAGTTACTATTGTATTTACGACTGCTATCATGTGATTTCCATTTCTTTGATGACGTGGCCATTGGTGAAAACTATAAATTATCTGTTGAAACACATTATCAACACACCAGCTAAACAAGGAATGCTAAATAAAAACTAAACACAAAATCCAACACAGAAAAAAGCGAGAAGTCCAGCTGACTTGGATAGTAGTGTAATCCCAACTAGGTTTTCATAATAAAGCATCTAACATGCAGGTGCTAACATGTACCACAAATTTCTAAGTATTTTACAAGTTTTTTTTACTGCACTGCTCTGTTTTCCCTTTTAAAGCAACGATTTGAGATTGCAAATTTTTATTTAAGGCTTTCCATTTGGTTTTTGGCAACAATGAACGCGAATGGCTGACTTTTCCTTTCCCCTCTGTTGGTCAAGTAAATTCAAATAGGAAGCGAGAGGATAAATTAAAAAGTCTTGAGACCAACGGTATTTGAACCTAATCTCCGTTGGAGGCATAAAGCAACTCTAAAGAACACCATACTTAAAGAAGGAGAAATAACAGGCGACAAGACCATACAAGAACAAACTGCAGGCAGATGACCGCAGCACATGGAGAATCAAAACCTCTGCCCTATGTGCCGCCCGCGGCACGACAGGAAGGAAAAATGCCTATATATGCCTATATATATATATATATATATATATAATCATATGAAAATTGTATGTTCGTCCTATTTATATCTGGATGTGTTATTTGTTTGTTCATAAACTGACATACAAGATATATATTAAGTTTACAGCTACATGTATATTTAAAATGTATTCTGAACTCGGGAGTTATACAACTGCGCAGTCTTGTAACCGGTGCAAGACATTGCACATTTTCGTTAGACTCCACCTTATTGGGTCTGCTGGAGACTTACTGACGTCGAAAATTCACAGAGCGTGCTTTCAGATCCCAAAGGATTCTTTATCTGGTTTTAGACACAATGACACAAGATGACCGTTCTCATACTAGGGATAAAAGCTAAGCATAAACTGTAAAAAAAAAAATTCATACTTTTTCGTCGATATATAACCTTATTACCAAATGTTTATGTTTTTGTTTGTATTTTATTGAGATAACTCAGTTATTTTTGTATGAAACCTTACATACATTTTGTTGAAGTTTATTTCTGGTTACACCCGGTGTTAGATGAGTTTTTACCGGTGTTGGGTGAGTTTTTAAGCTAAAGTAGAAAAACGCATATAAGTCATCATACAAAAGCACGGTTTGCAGATTGGATTACACCAAAAATAATTTATCACCGAAATGAAGAGAGAGAGAGAGAGAGAGAGAGAGAGAGGGAGAGAAATCGCATGTAAATATTGAGTTTCGAACTCTCTACTTTAAGACGGGACCGGGAGTATGTTCATGGATTGTAATGTTGGAACGGGACAGACATACAGAAAAGTGGTAAGATAAGCTAAGATAAGTGACACTCGGTAAGATCATTCAGGGACGTCCTGATATATTAGGATATATAGATATTAGTGGATCAACACGCAGGACTATTGTGTAGAAAGACTTTGCTTATGCGTTTTCGTATACGTTTTCTAGTTATGATATCGCTTATCCGATTCCCGGGTTTGCCAATCCTCACTTTTTCTTTTAGCTAAACTATCCAATCTCAGGGTTCCAGATAAACTAATGCCTATCCGCTCCTCGGAAATGCCAGCTTACATTTTTTCTATTAGCTAAACTAATGCAAATTAGTCCACTGACGGGAAATCTAGATAAGGCTTGTTAATAACGGACTGTTTTTGTGACGTCGTAACATGTCCTTCTGTATATCTATATGTCTGTGAATATAAATAAAAACAACAACGCTGGAACTAGATAAATTCACAATGTGAGGTCTGAACTAAAAGCTAGATCTCTGTCCAACGTATCGCGCGTGTTTAGAAAGTGCAAACTGTAGGAAAAACCTCAGTAGCGCTAAACCAGCTCATCGATACAACGACAACCGAAACATTAAATTTTCATCTACACATTTCATGTTCTAAAATTTGGTAGATTTACGAAATATTTCAGACATTCTTAATATATGCGGAATATAATTTAGAAGACTTCATTTTATACACACAAGGTGAGAGTGTTCACTTTCAAACACACAAGGTGAGAGTGTTCACTTCCATACACACAAGGTGAGAGTGTACATTTAGTTTAACGGTACTGTGTATATATAAATTGTTTTAATTGTGCTCTCTCTCTCTCTCTCTCTCTCTCTCTCTCTCTCTATATATATATATATATATATATATATATATATATATATATATATATATATAATCATCATTAAGTACCGTATCCGCAACGAATGTGGCTGCAACAGAACTCCAACATCCACTGTCTCTTGTCTTGGTGGTACACTCTGCTAGACTGTAACTCGACAATCTCGTGATATTACTCTTCAACTTGTATCTCTGCCTTATCTCTTGCTCCCCTCCCCTCGATTTTACCCTCCAGTAAGGTCTTCAACAAAGTGTCATGTCTTTTAATGTGTCCAAATATATTTTGTTTCATCTTTATTTCATTGAATAATTCTTCATATTAAGTCTTCATATATCATGTTGTTAGATTAGACGAAGTTCTCCCTATTCTTATATACATTCACATCTTAAAGGCATCAATTCTGTCTTCTACTTGTTTGTTCATTGTCCATGTTTCTGAGCCATACATTAATATAGAATAAATATATAATTTTATATCTTAATCAACAATATAATAAAAAGGCAATCTTCTTTTTTTTGGCCACTTCATGAGACAGGCAGGTTTAGAGAACATAGTCACAACAGGCAAAATTGAAGGCAACAGAGACAGGGCAACAACGTGAGAAAATATTAGACAGTTTGACAACCTGGCACGACAAGGAAACAACAACGACTTTGATACATAATACTGTGGACAGAGAGCTGTGGAGAGCCATGACCGCCTACGCCAGCAGGCATGGCACCTGATGATGATGATGACATCATTTTATAATTATCATTGTTAGCTTCTTTGTAATTTGTTTCGATGTCAATATTTTTCTCTTGTCACTAAAAGTACATACGGTGCCGATGTGTATATACAACACATTCACCTATATCATATCAGGTGATACTTTCTTTCCAGAACGTTGTCCTTATCGTGGTTACTCTGAACGCCTCTCTGTCCCGGGCGAGCATGCATTGGCCAGGGACATGTTCATACATTTTTTGATATCGCTAGTCCATCATCTTCTTATCCTTCCTCTTCTCCTCCTACCTGTAGCTCTGCCTTCCAGAATATTGACATCGAAAATATATATATATGTATATATATATATACATCTATGTTATAAAAGCTCATAAGCTCATTACGTATATATATTTATATATATATCGCGTGTTCATGTATAACATCGTGTATGCGTGCAGACTATGCTGTAGGCATATCATAGAATATTTAAAAGACTTTGAGTGGTTACAGTGTGTGGTATAATGTAAATGATAATGTAGGATTTAGGGAAGGGGTGGGCATGTCTATCTCTTCATCTTTCCCTCTCTGCGGAGTTTGTGTACTCAACAACTATTTTCCATGTTGTTGTTCTACATTTAGCTATAACATTCAAATCTTTCCATGTATTATCCATCCTTTATTTACATGTATCTAATTCCTTTCTTCGAGTAGACATATCTCGTGGTCTTCCCTCTTTATTTCCTTTTTCGCCGTGGGTTCCAGAACAATGCCCGTCTTTAAAAGTTTTCTGTTTATCTTCTTAGTGTATTTTCTGCCCATCTCCAGCATCACTTTTTGAGATGCATCTATTGGTGTCTGTTTAGTTATTTCCATGTGCTCCTCATTGCTAATCTTATCTCATTTCACATCTTCTATTCCTTATTACTGATCTTATCTCATTTCACATCTTCTATTCCTCACTAGTTTATTTATTTATTATTATATATCTAGCTTCCTCTTCAGCGTTCATTCTCAAACTCCCGCTGGATCACTCTTGTAGCAAGACAATGGTCATACTAGATGTCCAGTAAGATGTAGTCCAGAGAATGGAAATGCGTTGTGTCACCATTTTGTTTTTGTCAATGGCTAGACACACCCGTCTTCGGTGGAATTATATATAACTTCACGAAAAGAGAAGAAAATAAGCAGGTTCTGATAATATTGCGCATGAAAACAGAACTATTAGTAGAAATACAAATTAAACCCATAATGTATGTTGGACGTGTTATGAGACTGGTTACTTTGTTAAAAATCATTGCTTAAAGAAAGAGTCGAGGAGACGCGAGCAGGAGGTAGGCACAAAGTGTGAGGGAAACATGAGATGGACAGGATACAGTCTAGAAGAGTGCACCACTAAGGCAAGAGGCACAAGTGTTCTACAGGGCTCATGCTTTTTGACCAAATGCCATTGTATGATATCTGCGTGTGTTTGTGAGATGTTTTGTTTCATATACGGTATTCATTTTATTTGGTCTTGGTTGAAGTCAGGACCGTGGGTAGATGTTCTCCGTATGATGCAAGTCTTAGAAATGAAATAACTCAAGTAATGCATGTTTAAATAACTTTTAAATTGTCGGCTTCCTTAGAAGAGGGGTTGGTCCACGGTTCTGACTTCTTTACACGCGGAAAATAAGCCGAGGTTGAACCAAGCAAATCATCATCAGATAAAACAGTTGTCAAATATAACTTGGGTTACGCCGTAGAAGTTTTGTAAACACCACATTCTTAATTTTATTACAAACCACCGTAGATGGCATTTAATATGTAAATTCTAGTTATACTACAATAGTTTTTCTGGCTATCTGTAACACGATACCGTGATTAATTGATCTCTCCGGAGCCTAAAACATTTGTAATGCTCTTTAAACACTTTTAAACCATGTTTGTCTATTTTGAAAGTTTGTTTGACCGACCCTGCAAGTTATTCAACTATTCGTTGCGTAAAATATACTGGAATTTATTTTCCATGCCATATTATAAATTTAAAATGTTCTGCTTTTAATAACGGTTTGATTATTCAAAGTGAACCAGGAAGAGTATATAACAAGTGTACTTTTGGCCCTTGGCAATATAGATCTTTTTGCTAATGAGAAAATAAACCTTTTTCAAATGACTTGAGTGACTATTCCCTTGATTGTCATTGGCTTTCACACAAAGTATAATCATAATGACCAACGAAAATTAGGGGAATAGTTTCACATGAGTCATTAAGAAGGAGTGTTTTCCCGTTAGTCAGTAGGTCTTGTATTGTCGACAGTCATGGTTTAACAATACAGGATGTTGGAAGTGGAAGTAGTATACTTTGATTTACTTTTCTAGCACCGTAGACGGATTTATCGGGCCATGAGCGCAAATAAAACAGTGACACACCACATTTCCATTCTCTGGACTACATCCTGTTGGATATCTAGTAGGACCATGGTCAAGACAATCAGTGGGAGTTTGAGAATGAACGTTTGTAGAAGAAGAATGTTTCAATTTTCATCTCTCATAACTTTGTTTGGGAAATATTGACCTCTCCCACGATGAAATCGGATGTGCTGGACCGAAAGAAGCAAACAGAGCAGTTCTGCAACGATGTAAAAGCATATTCATGCTGTCTTGCTCAAATCATGCGACCAGAAAATTCATGATTATATGAATTCGAACGCAGAAGAACAGAAGAGTGCTTCTCCATTTTACTTCGCAAGTTCTCGAATCTGTGACTTATTATCAATGATAAGTGAGACTTCTTCACAGCTGTGTAACAATAGTACTTACGTAGTGCACAATTGTGTAACAATAGTACTTACGTAGTGCACAACTGTGTAACAATAGTACTTACGTAGTGCACAATTGTGTAACAATAGTACTTACGTAGTGCACAACTGTGTAACAATAGTACTTACGTAGTGCACAATTGTGTAACAATAGTACTTACGTAGTGCTCAACTGTGTAACAATAGTACTTACGTAGTGCACAACTGTGTAACAATAGTACTTACGTAGTGCACAATTGTGTAACAATAGTACTTACGTAGTGCTCAACTGTGTAACAATAGTACTTACGTAGTGCACAATTGTGTAACAATAGTACTTACGTAGTGCACAATTGTGTAACAATAGTACTTACGTAGTGCACAATTGTGTAACAATAGTACTTACGTAGTGCTCAACTGTGTAACAATAGTACTTACGTAGTGCACAACTGTGTAACAATAGTACTTACGTAGTGCACAACTGTGTAACAATAGTACTTACGTAGTGCACAAGGTCGGTCAGATGCGTTACGATGAAGAGCCAATCTATCAGACTATAACTCTCTGTTGTTAAATATCTGCTGTGTAATGTCTGTTGTTAAATATCTGCTGTCTTATACTTCTGTGATAGCGACACTATTTTTTTAACTGTTTTTACAGTTTGTTCGATTTGTCTTGTATTTTCTTGAAAAAGATCTTAAGGTTGAAACGTTGAAACTGTCTTGCGTACTGATATTTGTATTTTTCAATACCCATACCCTATAGCTTGATAGTCTGCGAAGCTGATCGATCTTGTGTTGTAAGTAGTATCGGATAGTTGAAGAGTTCACTGGTGTCTTTGTGTAGCATATTCTATGCTGAATATAGCGATCAACACCTCATCTTTTGATTGTGGTACATTTCTACACAATATAAATACGTTCAGTCAGTGGCGTAGCGAGAGGGGGGGGGGCGGAGGTGCGGACCGCCCCGGGCGGTATCATCGGGAGGGGGCAAATTTATTTTCGTCCAGGCTTTCACAATCACTGCCATATTTTTTTTAAATTCACAAGGGCGGAAAATTATGTTTCCGCCCCGGGCGCCATTGACCCACGCTACGTCACTGCGTTCAGTAGGTTGTAATTGCTTTCTGAACGGTCCGTATGTATGAATGCATGAGGTGTAAATTGAACCTGGTGCGTTACCTATCATAGACGCGCTCTGCATCTTCCCACCACAGATCTTGCTTCATGTGTTTCAGGTGACATTTTTTCTCTAGAACGTGGTTTTCTTTATAAATGTTCTAAGATTATCTCGTTTCTGGGCGAGTTGATCTGTGGAAGCCAAGATGGAGATAACACGGAAGTATCCCGGGTTATCTTCATATTTAGCTGTGCCATATGATGGTCAATAGCGCCGTTCTTACTCGTCGTTTTTGTTGTTGTGAATGTAGTCTTGATAAAGGCCTTTTAATAGAAACTTCGATTTGCGTGTGTCATTATATGTGTTTCCTGTGATTAGTTCGTTACTCTGTTCTAAGCTTTGCCTGTTGGATTTTAGTTTTTTTGCGGTGTGCATATATTATCGATCTGCCACAGACTAGAGCGTGTTTAAACATTCTGAGATGTCTCTTACCTGTTGTCGTCTTGGACGACCTTTACCCCAAGACCTTGTCTTGAGCGTCCAAGACGTCCGTTACCCCAAATGGTTACCATTAATCATTATAAATTTCTCCACGATGTTATGTCTCTTCATGTGGTCAAAAACATATCAGCCTTTTTTGTTATATTGATGTTTAGGAGCCAACCCGCTCCTAAATTATTGTTATGTTATGTTCCTTCAGGGCTATAGGCGACGCATAGAGCAGAAACCATAGCTTTACATTTCTGTCTTTGTGTTGCCAGGTCTTTCAATTGTTGCGTGTTGTTTAGGTTCATTGACATGCCTTCTCTATTAATGTTTCTTCGTATAGTTTCTCTAGGTCTCCCTCTTCCTTTTACTCCAGGTGGCACCCAATATAGTGACTGCTGGGGAATTCTTAGGCTATTCATTCTGAGAACATGGCCGATGTAAGTCCAACGCCGTTGCCTAAATTATTGCCATGCGTCAAATTAGGAACAAATTGTAATTGTAACTATACGTTAATTAGGAGCAAAGTTACGTTTGGAAGTTGTAGTTTTACGTAAAATTATAAACAATGGACGGACGACAGTTGGAGCCATGCGTTAAATTAGGAGCAGATGAATAATTACATATGTAGTGATACGTTAAATTAGGAGCAAATGACGAAATACAGCTGTAGCCATAAGTTAAATTGTAAGTGTAAGTGACGTGTGTCTGTTGTGACCGTTTGTTAATTTAGGAGCGTGATGAATGATGTTTGACTGAAATTCAACTGTGAAAAAGGTCTAACAATATTACAAAATAAATGAACGAAGCACTTGAAGTACGAAAGTACTAAACATTAGACAGGAAAGGGAAATAATGCTAAAAGGAAGCTTTCAGTCTCCACACTGTAGTATAGATTTTTCTTGGCTTCGCAAGTGCTCATTAATTGAATAACTCAAGCACATACCTCTCTTTCAGTGAGATGAGCTTGCCGTGTGGACGATTAAGTTTCAGTCTCCGGCAGTGACATAGAAACAGGGTTGGGGGGGGGGGGTTTCTATCTATGTATCAATATATTGTAATTTCGACATGTGCCGCTTAAGCGTCATTGGAGGGGAGGGGGTGTTAGAGTCTATATTTGGCAATTTCAGTCGCATTGACCATGGTCAGTTTGTGTTTTTGTAAGGTTTCTTTGACTGAATCCACTCATCTCGTTCTTGATCTTCATCGTACATTATATCCCAATCTTGTACGAAGAACTGGTTGCGTTGGTTCTGTTCTCATTGACTGGATGTACTGGTTCTGTTCTCATTGACTGGTTGGGTTGGTTCTGTTCTCATTGACTGGTTGCGTTGGTTCTGTTCTCGTTGACTGGATGTACTGGTTCTGTTCTCGTTGACTGGATGTACTGGTTCTGTTCTCATTGACTGGATGTACTGGTTCTGTTCTCATTGACTGGATGTACTGGTTCTGTTCTCATTGACTGGTTGCGTTGGTTCTGTTCTCATTGACTGGTTGTATTACTTCTGTTCTCGTTGACTGGTTACTTTGGTTCTGTTCTAGTTGACTGGTTACTTTGGTTCTGTTCTAGTTGACTGGTTACGTTGGTTCCATTCAGACTTTTCAGAGTTTAAACTTCGATAAATGGACCATGATATGGAAAAACGACCGTGTGTTGCTGGAACCTGAAAGTGGAGCAAAGAATAACAACACTGTTTACCGTCCATGCTTATCATAAGAGGCGACTACGGAAGTTTTGACGTGGACTTGGCTGTCCCGTCTCATATAGGATCAAAGTAGCTCAGATGCCATGTCGAAGTCGGATGTGTCAGGCGGAAAGCCGCAGATAACGCAGCCAAGCTATAAACGATGAAACATGACATTCCGTTCTCTGGATTACGTTCTGATAGTCTGTTGTAGCTTAAGAAGACACAGAAGTAACTGTAAACAGAGCTGTAGGTATGGACAAGTCATAAATGGACAATATCAGGTTACATACCATTTGCCATTTGTTGAAGGACTCGAGACTTGAGTATACTGACGCCGGTTCAGTAGACTTGAGTATACTGACGCCAGATCAGAAAATTACAAATTGTGTGTATGTGTGCGTATATAAGTGTATGTATGGGAAATGGTGTTCTTAAAAAAAGCTGGCACCTCCATTTTGTGAAACGTTTTTATGATCCTTAATGGGTTTCCTATTTTATAAACGGGTGCGGCTAGGTTAACCCTAAACCTCCCGCCCCCACATTATGTACGGGTTTACGTGAGCTTTATGAGTCATACTTACGCATGCCCCCCTTCTATAAATAATAGGTAATGACTTGAAAGGTTATTGAACGTAAAGTATTTTGTCTCCTAGAAACTGATATTTTTAGACAGAATACCACTGCTCTAGTTTTAATAATTGCCGAGCAGTAATAGAATCGCATATACGTGAAATCACATATCACGTAGTACACATGAAATCACATATCACGTAGTACACGTGAAATCACATATCACGTAGTACACGTGAAATCACATATCACGTAGTACACATGAAATCACATATCACGTGGTACACGTGAAATCACATATCACGTAGTACACGCGAAGTAACAGCATATAAAACATTTATTTGACAGCAAACATGTTATGACCAGACAACTTGAAACCACATTATCATCTAATTTAAAAACTGCATCGCAAATGTATTTGTTCATCGGTGAAATCCGGACTAAATTGACGTGGCCCTTTAGAGGGTTGTTAAGCAAGCGAAATTTTAGTAAATATTGGTTAAGATGAGAAATATTGTTGCCACATAAATTCACACGCTCATGCCTGGTGCATGTGTCAATAAGTGACATTCTTCCGGGTCAATTACGTTAGTTGAAAAATATAAGAGATGTAAATTAACGTTTAAACACCCCTCTAAAGAGTCACGTATACATATATATTACGGATTTAAACAGGAACATCACATGTTAATCGGTATCGTATTGCTTAAAAAATAACATAAAAAATATTGTAAAAAAAAACCAACTGCAAATTCAAATAAATCTTGAATTCTAAATTCGATTTTACGGTCGATTGTTTCGTTAAAACGTAAACAGTGCTGTTTTTATTTCTGAAAGTGAACATAAATTATTTGGATGTAGAAGGTACGGCTCCATATTTACATATTTACGGATGTTTTCGAATGGGAGTTCCAAATGTGGTGGAAATAGAAGAAGATGCTTTATAAACTTGGTGATTATGGAATTTAAACTGTAGTGTCTTATACATGATATGTGCCAACTATTGTTATTTGTAATACTGTGACAACTCCCGTCTGTCAATTAAGGGTGGACGAAGAAGTGGTGGGAAAAGAAAAATATAATTTGATAATATTCAAAAGTGTACACGGTTCAGCTTCCCCAGACACAAAAATCGGACTATGAACAGGGAGACTTGTTGGGATTTGTGTGTTGATGTTTCTAAAGTGGTACCCTTACGACCTCCAGGTATTATGGTTTTGATGATGATGATGCGCTTGGAAATGAAAGAGAATGTAGGCTAGTGGATACATCCGATTTGATTACCTGCTGTCAATCAATTAGAGATCAAGTCAACAGTAGAATACATTCAGAAACAACAAGTTAAATGGTTCGCCCACAAAACCAGACAGAAAGAGCAAAGTATTATCCAAAAAACACTTAACAAACGATACGAAAACAGTCGACCTATTGGACACCCTCGTAAAAGGTGGATAGATAGTGTATTAGAGACATTCGGAAATATAACAGCGGAAGAGGCAAATAGAAGGGCAAAAGACCGTACACTCACTCTCCCCTCAACACCGAAAGGTACATGAGGACAGAAAGAAGAAGAAGAAAAATCAATTAAGAAACAATGACATACAGGAATATTCCCAAAAGTGAGATAAAAGCCAGTATTAAGTTCACAGAAGTGAGATAAAAGCCAGTATTAAGTTAACAGAAGTGAGATAAAAGCCAGTATTAATTTCACAGAGGAGGCATTTAAAATACAACATACCTAATCGATCACTCTATCAATTATAGAAAGAGTAATCGATCAACATAAAAGAGGAATCGTGTGTCATTGTGTCCTGACGGGTTTATTGAGACGGGTATCGCGCACCATCTATGGGACTGTCTGGAAATCTGTGATGATAATCCTCTTTCATAAAACGTGTCTGGTACTCGTAATCTAATCATCTCTAAAAGAAAATAGAATATAGACGGTTGCGATTCCGATACTTATGTGATGATGTATAGAACATGGTTCAGAATTAAGTGCTCATATCAAAGGGAGTTAATTGGGGTACACTTCTGTACAGTGCCCATCAGGGTGTGAGGTACACATCTGTACTGTGCCCATCAGGGTGTGAGGTACACATCTGTACTGTGCCCATCAGGGTGTGAGGTACACATCTGTACTGTGCCCATCAGGGTGTGAGGTACACATCTGTACTGTGCCCATCAGGGTGTGAGGTACACATCTGTACTCTGCCCATCAGGGTGTGATGTACACTTCTGTACTGTGCCCATCAGGGTGTGAGGTACGCATCTGTACTGTGCCCATCAGGGTGTGAGGTACACATCTGTACTGTGCCCATCAGGGTGTGAGGTACGCATCTGTACTGTGCCCATCAGGGTGTGAGGTACACATCTGTACTGTGCCCATCAGGGTGTGATGTACACTTCTGCACAGTGCCCATCAGGGTGTGAGGTACACTTCTGTACATTGTCCATCAAAGTGTTTGGTACACTTCTGTACAGTGCCCATCATTGCGTGAGGTATACTTCTGTACAGTGCTCATTAGGGTGTAAGGTACACTTCTATCCAGTGCCCCTTAGAGTTTTACGTACTAGGACGTTTAGTACTAGGAATGTAGGCAAAAGGTAGGTAAAACCACCGTCGTACCGATTTTTCCAAGATCACGGCGTAGGTCATGATATCATAAAAAACGAGGGAAACTACACACGGAAACAGGCGAATGTCCATTTTTGAGGAATGATCCCCACTTATTGAAAACGTGAGGTAAGGTCCCCACTTATTGAAAACGTGAGGTAAGGTCCCCACTTATTGAAAACGTGAGGTAAATTCCCCACTTATTGAAAACGTGAGGTAAGTTCTCCACTTATTGAAAACGTGAGGTAAGTTCCACACTTATTGAAAACGTGAGGTAAGGTCCCCACTTATTGAAAACGTGAGGTAAGTTCCCCACTTATTGAAAACGTGAGGTAAGTTCCCCACTTATTGAAAACGTGAGGTAAGTTCCCCACTTATTGAAAACGTGAGGTAAGTTCTCCACTTATTGAAAACGTGAGGTAAGTTCCACACTTATTGAAAACGTGAGGTAAGGTCCCCACTTATTGAAAACGTGAGGTAAGTTCCCCACTTATTGAAAACGTGAGGTAAGTTCCCCACTTATTGAAAACGTGAGGTAAGTTCCCCACTTATTGAAAACGTGAGGTAAGTTCCCCACTTATTGAAAACGTGAGGTAAGTTCCCCACTTATTGAAAACGTGAGGTAAGTTCCCCACTTATTGAAAACGTGAGTTAAGTTCCCCACTTATTGAAAACGTGAGGTAAGTTCCCCACTTATTGAAAACGTGAGGTAAGTTCCCCACTTATTGAAAACGTATCTAAAACCCTAGTATGGTTACAAGAAACCACAAGAAAAGTTGTGAACCAACACAGAACAGCATCAAATAGATACAACATGCAGAAGGACGTAGTGAATATGAAATCTGAGCACATATGGACGTGCTAGGTGTACGGTGATGATGATCTGACGACTAACTAACTGTGAAATATTTCATCAATTTTATACTACAACCTCACTCACATTTCGTGACATTCATTTATTTACACTGAATTTTACCAGTCTCAATAACAATTCATGATTTATTCATGCATCGACACTGAATATTTTATCAGTCTCAATAACAATTCATGATTTATTCATGCATCGATACTGAATATTTTACCAGTCTCAATAGCATTTTATGATGTTTTTTTAATGAGTTTTGTATTTTCAAAATTTTACTAATCTGTCACATTTCATGATTTATTCATGTATTGATACTGAATATTTTACCAGTCTCAGTCACAACTCATAATTTATTCATCTGTTGGTAGTACACTCATTCGTATTTCATGATATTTATCTAATCTATTTATAAATCAATTTGAATACAGTTTACCTGTCATTACATCAACATACTGCAACATTAACATCAACATTACATCAACATACTGCAACATTAACATCAACATTACATCAACATACTGCAATCTGCCTGCGTGTGGTAGATGATTGTTAATAATAGCTACGGACGAATCGGCGATAACAAAGTATGCTCTCAGCAAGATTTGTTATAGGACAGATAACAATAAATGATTGCTGCAGCAAATATTCTCTCTCAGATTAGACAATTTAAGCGTAAAAAAAAAATAATATAAAAAATGAAAGAATGAACATGAAATATTTCATTTGTCGTAGCATGATGGTAGCTAGAACTGTGTGTCTGCTTGAATATCTTTCACCTATAACAAGGACACCGCAATGTTCACGGGGTTTTTATCGAGTAATAACATTTTCAGCCATTGCAGATTTAGATCGATACTCATGATTGGATCATTTAAAAAAAAAATCATGGTGGTTGGTTGGAAAGGAAAGCTAACTCTGTGTTGGTTTCGAGGTGTGTAAGAAGAAAAGATGGTTCCCTGGACTACAGCAGGACTTCTTAACCCAGTTCTCGCGACCACTGACGATCATGAGTTAGTTCCCTTTACATATTAAACTTTGTTGTTCAAACTGAAACATATGTTGTTACTGCCCATGATCATTGAGGAAAAGCAGGGGGTTGGTCTGTGCACGGTGCAATGAAGAAGGGTATAGTAAGCAGTTTTCCGTCCTTCCAGACGATAGTGTTATTGTTGTGATACAAGGAACATAATCTACGACCCATGGCGAGGATAGATGTGACTCACAAGACCAATCTGAACCGCAGTCTTTCACAGTATTTACAAGAAAAAACATACATTGTGTGCTGGTGTGTGTCTTCATAGATGTGCAACCTTTGAACTAACTGATATCACTTTCTCCTTTGTCTTTATATAATTCCTGGTCTTTTCCCTCTATGCAAAACTATCCATGACATCTGTACCAATGATTGCGCACAAATGCCTGTATTATACATATCATGTTTGAAATCTAGAATGTAGTTAAGTAACGTGAGATAGAAATTATAATTAAATACAGTCACACAGATTCTGCATGCAGAAATCAATTTACAAGCTAACACTTGAATACAATCACACAATTTATACGCCAGCACTTGAATACAATCACACAATTTACATGCTAACACTTGAATACAATCACACAATTTACATGCTAACACTTGAATACAATCACACAATTTACATGCGAATAATTGAATACAATCACACAATTTACATGCGAATACGTGAATACAAGCACACAATTTACATGCTAACACTTGAATTCAATCACAAAATTTACACGCCAACACTGAATACAATCACACAATTTATATGTTAATACTTGAATACAATCATACAATTTACATCCTCACACTTGAATACAATCACACAATTTATATGTTAATACTTGAATACAATCACACAATTTACATGCTCACACTTGAATACAATCACACAATTTACATCCTCACACTTGAATACAATCACACAATTTACATGCTCACACTTGAATACAATCACAAAATTTACACTCCAACACTTGAATACAATCACACAATTTACATCCTCACACTTGAATACAATCACACAATTTACATCCTCACACTTGAATACAATCACACAATTTACATGCTCACACTTGAATACAATCACAAAATTTACACTCCAACACTTGAATACAATTACACAATTTACACTCCAACACTTGAATACAATTACACAATTTACACTCCAACACTTGAATACAATTACACAATTTACTTGCTAATACTTGAACGTAAACGAAGTTTCTAGTGTTTATTACTATCCCAACTCCATGTAAATTTTCCGTGATCTCCGAAAATGATAAAACATTGTACTATGTTTTCCATGTCATTTGATAAGGGCATCTTCCCGGAGTTGTGGTTTAGTGGTTCGATTTGTGCTGCAAAGTGCTAAAATTAAAGATAAATTGTGATTATCGCCTGAAGTTACGGAGTTATGTGCTATGATTGATACTCTCGGAAGATCGGTCTGATCCTTGTAGGTAGTACTGAGGCATTGAGGCACGTATTAATGTTAATTGTTTGTGGTTTGGTGGAATGTACATAGATGTGCAGTATGTGTTATTATTGTACGTATGTCGATCGATCGGTCTATATTCATAGTAATCTGAGAAATATACAAGATGGATGCTTTGTATAAAATCACCTCTTTTTTTAAGAATGCTGTGTGGTTGGATAAGTAAAGCGAATTGACTGGTAGTTGTGAGGCGATTGGTGCCAGTTGAACGAGCTTTTAAGAAATCTCGTTTGCTGACTTATGATATTTTCCCCCCAGAAGTTATCATTATGCGAAACAAGATGAAGAGGAATTATAGAAAATATTAATGGAGAGTTGCAGTAAGCAATCTGTCTGCTGCTAAAGTTGAATTATACATGTCAGGAAATAGGGAAAGTCAGTAAAGCAAGAATGCTAATTTTAGTATCTCGTTAACTCTATCACTATAAGGCTTTTCAAGTCTTGTCATAATAGAGTTAAATGTCACTATGCAAATGGGGATTTTATCAGTTTAGCACAGCTACTTGGTCTAAGTGTGGAGGCTTGCCGGACGCACAAAATAAATAAATGTGAAAGCAGATACATTATTGCTACAGTGAAGACGCTGATGCTGGATGTAATAAAGTGCACATAAAAATAATGACAGAAATGCTGGTGAACATAGATGAAAAAAGACAGTGGAAACATCCGAAATTCTCATAATTAAAATCTGACTAGGAGTTTGGGTTTTCATACTCTATGCTGCTGGAACGGATCATTTGTAGATAAGTACCGTCTCGTGTACCATGATCACCATCATGCGACATATTATTTCCAGAACATGGTCTTCCTTATGAATTCTCTGAACACTGCGCGATTATGGACGAGGTGACCGACCGTAGCTAGAGACATGTTTAAGCAATCTGATATATCACTCCCCAATCGTCGTCTTGGGCGCCCTCTTCCCAATTTCTCACTAACTCTGCCTTCAGCTATTAATCTTTCCATTCTGTTATTATACCATGATGCTGGTTTATAATCAAGATTTCTGTAGAAGCTTGACCCGCCCCGAAGTAGAGGTACCTTGTCATGCAAGAGTGTGCATCTAGAAATGAAGCTATTTGTAAAGGGGTATCATGTTGCAATATATTTATTGACTTCAAAGTTTTCTATTGTACATTCGTTGTGCTGATGCACGACCAGGCACCAGTAGAGACCTAGGTGCAGAAAGTAAACATGACATGAAAGGCTGAGTTTTAATAATTTCCATGAATTCCGTTGGTCGACCTTGTCTATTTTGGCATGCGACTCCTGGTATATAAATAGTGACCAACGAAAATCACGACACTAATCAAAGCCGCAGCGAATGAAGTCTTGTTTACTTTCTGTACAGAGGTTTTTACTGCCGTCGGTCTCAGTTGTTTACAAATAAGATGCCAATCTTAATGACATCTTAATTTGAAATCTCATGAAAGCCGTTACTTTTTGGCACCAACTTTTGGTGTCAAACGAAATATAGTCTCTGTCCAGCCCTTGTTGATTCGTTTTCTAAAACAAAACTACTTTAATGATTATGCATGGGAATCAAGCAAGCTTCCGCAACATTCTGTGTATCGTAATTTGCAAATGTAATTTGATTTATCTTACCGGAACTTGGAGAAGGCCTGTGATCTCTTCTGCTAGCAAGTTGATACTCACAGAGCGGAAGTCGCGCGTGAATTTACCAGGCAAGTTCTTGTTTTCGATCATGTAACCGTATCAGGTTTTCTGAGAATTTCTTTTTAGGAGAGTTCTTGTACTGTTGGATATGAAACCAAATCCTTCTCCAGAATTCGAACCCACAATTGTCTGTGGGACACTGTATGATGTTACTTGTAGTTAAGTTGTATATTGTTTATTGTCTATCCCCAGGTGAATGATAGTTGATTGTATTCCTACTTGCCGTTAAGCGAAGGGGTAGGAGCTTAAGCTGTCATTCCAAGACCAGATATACAGTTGTGGTTGCATTTCCATGTTTGTTCAAGGCAAATTTAATATTATATCATCATCATCATCAAGTGCCGTGCCGAATGGCATTGGCGATCATATCTCTCCATGTACATCGATCTCCCATATATGTCATCATCTCTGTTGGCGTCGTCAATCGAAGCCATTTAGTTAAACTGTCCAATATCTTTTCTCTAGGTCTTCTCCTTGATCTTTTCTTTTTTTTATCTTTCCTATTGTCACAATATTCTCAATGCCTTCTCTTCTCATTATGTGCCCAATAAATGTTGATTGTATTTTTCTTATATTATCAATAATGCATCTTTTAACATCCATCCTTCTAAGATATTCTTCATTAGTAATCTTTGCTGTCCAAGGAATGCGTAACATTCTTCTAATAAACCACATTTCCGCTGCCTCCAATGATTTTTGTGATGTCTTATGTATTGTCCATGCTTCACTTCTATAGAGTAGCACTGGTTCAATGTAGCATTTGTGGACACGTTGTCTAGTATCCATCGATGCTAGTTACTCTTGTTACTAATATTAAATAGTAACATTAATAGTTTTCTATCCAACGTTTTCTTGGTCTACCTTTCGCTTTACGCCTGAATATTCTTTTGTTATATGCTCTTATTGGTATTTGGTTTGGGTTCATTCTCATAAGGTGACCGAACCATTTTACTTGATGTCTTTCAATATGTTCAATTCATGATATTATACCAACTGTTTTCCTAATTTCTTCATTTCTTATTGTATCTAGTTTAGTAGTAACCATTGCAGATTTTCTCAGACACTTCATTTCACATGTAACGATTTTCCTCTGCTGCGAGGCTGTCAAAGACCATGTTTGACATTGGTATCAGAGCTTTGGTATAACAATTTTAGATATTTATCTTTTTTTAAAATTTCCATCTTGATCTTTGAGTGAAGAAGTAATGGTGAAAAATGGCAAATCACTGTGTTTGCTTTCTGACAACTTGTTTCTATTTCTTTGTCTAGTCTTCCACTTTCGTAAAAAATGCTGCCTAGATACTTAAATAGTTTGGCTTGTTTCACGTGTTATCTATTGTTATATTCATTGGTGTTGTAGATTTGCTAATTTTCATAACTTCTGTTTTGTTTTGTACGTTAATTTTCATGTTGTACGTCTGACATGCTAATAGAATGCATTAATGTGGTTTTGAAATTTTTCGTTATATATGTATATTAGACTTTGATCGTCGGCAAATAATAGTTCGTTAATTTCAGTATTAAGTTCCTTATCAGGTTTATTTGCAATGTTTTTCTATTTTTTTGATGTGTTATTCTTTTATTATTCTGTATATGTTGAAAAGTAGAGGTACATGTACGCAGCATTGTCTTACTTCAGATCTTGTTTGGAAAGGTTCCGTTCCATCTGTTGTTTTTACTGAGCTTTGGCATTTTTGATATATCGCTTTTATAGTATCTAATAGCTGTTCTCTGATGTTATAAATTTCTAAGGTTTCCCGTAGAATGTTTCTATCTACTCTGCCTTTTCCTGGTCTACAAATACTGTGTTTAAATCTGGATTGTTTTCGATTGCTATTACACTAAGTTGTCTCAGTGTAAATAGTGCGTCTAGTTAAGTAGTAAGCCTAGCATATTACATGTGGCCAAGTCTGTTGATAAGGAGAATTTGTTGTATCCAAGTCCACGCTATAGAAAATTAGAACATAACTTTTGGTACTAGGAATTTAGCCACAAGGCTAGTAGCTACCTCCCCTCTGTTTTTAAGTCTCCACAAATGTCCCCCCAAAAATCTCACGAAAATGAAAGAATTAGGTAGGAAAATGAACTAAATCAGATGGCAAAGAAAAGTAGCAAACAGAACAAGAAGAGATCATGTGAGGAATGAAGAGATTACAAGAAACGTTGGAACAACATCTGTGGTTAAATATATTATAAACAGAGATTGAAATGGTTCGGCCACTTGATAAGAATGAACCCTTATTGGCCAGCGGAAAGAGCATACAACATGAAAATGGAAACAACAAGATGCAGAGGAAGACTAGGAAGAAGGTGGATTGACGGAGTTATCAACGTTCCGAGACGTCACAATACATAGATGAAGACCTACCACCAATTGACAGGGAAGAAAGAGCAAACGCTCGCAATCCCGGGGATCGAATAAGTTAAGTAAGCGAAATCACAAACATGAAACAGTAGTAAAAGTAGTTCCCCAAAACATCTCATATCAAATAGCATATACCAAATAACAATGTTGTATTACAAATAAGAAACAGCAGTAAAATTAGATAGAAAAACATCGCATTGGTTTATTATGTAGAAAAAAATTAACACAAGAATGCTCCCTTCATTTAGTTGTTTAATATAAACGCAAAAAACAAACATAATGAGAGATGGTCAGGTCCATACAGAGTTGAACACTCTTAGCATTGGAGAATGGCAGATCCCAGAACATAGATATGTAAATGACACAGTTCTTTTAATATATAATTAGTGGACTGTATGTGGAAGATCCAAGCTCCTACTATTTACCATTATGCAACATTGAGCTCTCAGTAAATGACATGGCAAAATAGTGAAGAATTTCTCAAGTGGAAATCTCACATTTCTTCTGTACCATTACATTTCCCATTGTGGTGTAATACTCAGATAATCCATTATTTCACAACACGATGGTAAATTCAAATGAGCTCCAATTCTGAAAATAATCCTAGCTTCCATTGTGTTTTCGTGTACATGGTGCGCAGGCTATGAACATGTGACACATGGTGCCCCGGCTATGAACAGGTGGCCCATGGTTCTCCGGCTATGAACTGGTGGCATATGGTATGTGGTGAAAAGCAACTCTGTTCAAAACGTAACAATTCCCTGGAAGAATCAAAGAACGTGGCAATCCATGAAAGAATCAAAGAACGTGACAATTTCCTGGAAGAATCCAAGATCGTGATAATTCCCTGGAAGAATCCAAGAACCATGTAAACGTTTTACCCATACATAATTGGAGAGCTCCCTTGGATGACGGGGAACGTATATCAGTCTGCTCAGCCCATATCAATGACCATAGTCTAGAGCTGGGCTACAATAGACACTTGATAAATAGGGATGCTTGGCACTGGAGCTGAAGCCCACGACTCTAATTTTTTATGTAGATAGAAAAGCAACTAACCCTAACCCTAACCCAAACTCTTAGAATGTACCGCCCACTGAGTAGGAGACTTCTTATCCAAGTATTGCACACTACCGAGAGTTAGTCTTCTAGGTAAGAATACAGCTCTGAGAGTTAGTCTTCTAGGTATGAATACAGCTCTGAGAGTTAGTCTTCTAGGTGTGAATACAGCTCTGAGAGTGTCTTCTAGATATGAATACAGCTGTGTGAGTGTCTCCTAAATGAATGAATACAGCTTTGAAGAAACCTTCCTGTTGCACGTAGGAAGTAAGAGCTAATCGCTCGTAATTCCTGGGTATATACCGATACAACAACAACAACTAGCGAGAAAGGTCTCAAACAACTGATTTTATCAGCAACAAGAACAATATACTGAAGTCCAGCACTTGTGTTTAAATACAGAAAAAAAGCAAAAACCGAGATAACAGTAACTGTCACGCCTCCATCAAACGTCGCAACTGATAATTATGAACTAGAATATTACGTCAATTTTGAATATTTCGGGGCTAATATAAAATTGAAGGAGATTGTGCTGCAAAAATCAAGAGAAGAATTGTAAAAGTGATTTCAAAAGGCAAATTAAATTAATTTGTCAAGGCACCAGCTGTAAATCTAAATGGCATCTAATTAGAGAAAGCATATTTTCAGTAGCAATTTACGGCTATGAAACATGATACTTCATCAATCAGTGGCAAAAACAATTGTTACATTTAAAATGAAATGTTGCAGAAAGATTTTAATAATATTATGGATAGTGAAAACTAGATGAATTACGAAGTGGGAAAAAAACACATTAAACGTTGAAAATTGATGGCTACTAAACAACATTATAACATGAAAACTAACTTTTTTGACCACTTAAATAGACATGGAAAACGTAATAATGGAAGGTATGGTTGAGTTAAGGGTCACCCAAGATGACGATGGATACGATACTTCTGAGATTAAAAATTCCGTTGCTGCCACTGGTCAACTTGCACAGAATCGTTAGAATTTTACATTCTTAAAGAAGGCTACATTAAAAAAAATATGTTACCCGAAATATTAGTAAAATGTGTATAGTACACCAAAATATTATTAAAATGTGTATAATAAGCACAAAAATGTATACAATTTGTATATTCGTACATAAATTAGTAAAATTTGTATATTCGTACATAAATTAGTAAAATGTGTATATTCGTACATAAATTAGTAAAATGCGTATATTCGTACATAAATTAGTAAAATTTGTATATTCGTACATACATTAGTAAAATGTGTATATTCGTACATAAATTAGTAAAATTTGTATATTCGTACATAAATTAGTAAAATTTGTATATTCGTACATAATTTAGTAAAATGTGTATATTAAATTCCATTGTTAGTAAAATAATACATATTATATATATTATTATATTTATAAATATATATCATGTGACATTCTTGTCAGAACGTAGTCTTGCTTATGATTGTTCTCCTCCGCTCCTTGCGAATTTGATCCAGATGATCTGTCTCCACGCATGTGGTTGCGTCTGTGGGTCTCACCAATGGCCCACATGACATGCCGTTATATTGAGGTTATCTTCTTATAGAAGCTTAATGGCATGCCATCTATACAGTTATGATTTTGTTTTGTTGTTTAAATGTTTTTCATGTTTGCCTGAATATATATGTATGCATCCTCTGTGGTTGGGAGGGAGCCAGAGATGTACTGTGCAGCACTGAGGAGGAGGAAACTGACATCACTGTTTTTCTATGGCTGAGGACAATCATAGAGGCACATTGACTCAGGACGTGACTATCCTTTTGACTTGAACATCTGGTTGCATGCCTGGAGCTATAGAGAATTTCGGCATAACCAGTAGTCAATTGGTGGCGGGGAATGAGCACAGTGAACCATATCTTGGCTAAAGTGGCTAGGCGCAGTGCATAGGTTGAAACCTACCTTCCTGGAGGTGTGATAGTTATTCTCTGGCTCTGTCCCGGGGTGGGCCGAAAATCTACAGACTTCCCAGCAATATAATGCAATCTAATGGCATTAGGTCAAAGGGCATGAGCCTATGGACCGCTGGATCAGCAACCAACCAACCATGATCTGTCTCTGCCAGTGTCATCTTGAAACATTCTGATATGCCTGTTGTCCGTCTTCTTTGTCGATCTCTGCCACTGTTACTGTTGACCATGTCCTCAATTATTACGGCTCTGTGGCGGAATAGTACAGAGCGCATCTGTGACGGCCAAGGTACAGAGTTCGATCCTCGCCACAGCCATTTGTGCGTCCTGACTGTTCAGAAAGCAATGGCATACTACTGAAGGTATTTATATTGCCTAGAAAATTACTAAAGCCAAAAAATGCTGGGTCAATGGCTACATCCTGAATAGGATACGCTACCAATTTATAACATTGTCTTTTGATATTTCCAAAGTATCACATCTTTCTTGTTATACTTTTATTAAAAAGCCTGCCCTCTTCGACGAGGAGCGTGATAGCCTAGTTGATAGTGAGCTTGCTTATTATCACCGGGCTGCAGCGTGTCAGGTTTGAAACCACTTCCGAGCAGCAAAAATCGGGGTCGCAATTTTTCGCCTGAACAATCGCTCCTCTGATCGACGCAGCTGTAAATTCTTACCCGATCCATGAGTTGGAAACGGTAAAGACAACAAGGAAGAGAACTGGGTATGACACATAATATTTGCTACGGCTTTGTACATGAGTAGTTATCGTCATTTCCGACGGGAAGTTGATGCTACGGAGCAAATTTTAACGTTACCTCTTGGATATTTACCCTACTCATCACTTCCTGATTTGATTTTTATCTCCGTCCACGGTATTTTCGAAATATATCCGTCGCATCTAATCGCGAAGGTAGCTAATTTATTTACCGCTGACTTGCTCAGTTTCCATATTTCGAAACCATAGATTTTCCAATGGGAATCTACTTGATCTAACTAGTTCTCGTTTTGTTCTGAAGTTGATACCGTGCAAAAAACTATATCGTATAGGCTTATTGTCATGTGACGTATTCCTTCCAGTACGTTTTCTTCCCAATGAACTCTCTGAACTTCTCTCTGTCTTGGGCGATGTTGCTTGCATTTTCTAGCTATGTATTCATGTTATCTTTCATGTCGTCAGTCCATCGTCTTCTTGGTCTGACCTTTCTCCTCTTCCCAGGTACTCTTCCCTCAATTATTTGTCTTTCTAAACAGTTGTGTCTCTTTATTTGACCAAACAGGCGTAGTTTTCTTTTTGTTATTGTGTTTAGTAACCAACACTCTGGAATATTCAGTGTGTTTATAATATCTGAGTTTCTAATTTTTCTCCTTCCATGATATTCTAAGTATCTTCCTCTATCATTTCAGCTCGAAGGCGTTGATCTTCTTTGTCGCTGTTTTACTTAGAGTCCATGTTTCACAGCCGTATGTTGCAACCGGAAAAATAAAAGGCTTATTACTTTACATAATCAATAACAACAATGGACATCTTCTGAGAAATGATAAATCCTTATTTATCCAATACAAAATCATTGGAAATTCTAGCAAATAATTTAAAATTCGTTCCTGAAGTTCTGGAATATTTCAAAATTATTGCTGTAATGACCAACTTTCGTGCTTGCAAAACCCTTTAACAAACATGTTGAACTATTTCTTGTAGCATTTATCGGCGCCGTATTTAGATCTAATCCATCATTTGGACATTTGCACTGGCGTCATAGCAACGATATTGCCAGGGTCTGAAAAGTGGAGAATTGAAAACATAATTTTGCAAATTGTATTTTATAGAAAATTGCTTGCATTTTTAAAGAGGATTTCAAGATTAATAATGCGTTCGATATATATATATATATATATATATATATATATATATATATATATATATATATATATATATATATATATATATATATATAAAATTCTAAAAGAGTTTAATAAACAAGTTCCGGCGGAACAGTACATTCGTTTTGTGCAATGAAATAAAATATATTTGCATTTTGTTTTAAATTTAAAAAAAATACATGTCTTCAATAAATAAGGATGAGTAACATTTTGCAGAACCTGTGCGTGCGCACACTCGGACAAATACACGGATGTCTTTTGATCGATGTCAAGTCTGATTTTCAAAAGCGCACAGTTAGCAATTGAACATCTTTTGGACGAAATTTATAGTACCGAGTTTTTCTTCTGCAGTTTTCGTTCTCAAACTCCTGCTGATTATCAGGATGTAGTCCGGAGAACGAGATAGTTGTGATTATATCATCAACTGTATAAAAAGATGGTTAGTTAGTCTTCTTCTCGATCGCAGTTTATAATATATAAGCAGAAAGTTCTGATGGCAAGTTGTGATTGCGTAATATCATGGTTGCTGGTGCGCCTCTCGGTCTGGTATCTCCGACTTCAGCATCAGTGATTGCTATAGCAGGATTGTTGTACAAGAGAACAGTTTTCTTGTTGTGATACGTCAGAGAACAATTTCCTCTTTGTGTGGTGTCGGAGAACAGTTTTCTTTGTTGGTTCGTGTCGGAGAACAGTTTTCCCTGTTGTGCTGTGTCAGAGAACAGTTTTCCTTGTTGTGCTATGTCAGAGAACAGTTTTCCCTGTTGTGCTGTGTCAGAGAACAGTTTTCCTTGTTTTGTATCGAAGAACAGTTTTCCTTGTTGTGCTATGTCAGAGAACAGTTTTCCTTGTTTTGTATCGAAGAACAGTTTTCCTTGTTTTGTATCGAAGAACAGTTTTCCTTGTTTTGTATCGAAGAACAGTTTTCCTTGTTGTGCTGTATCGAAGAACAGTTTTCCTTGTTTTGTATCGAAGAACAGTTTTCCTTGTTTTGTATCGAAGAACAGTTTTCCTTGTTGTGCTGTGTCAGAGAACAGTTTTCCTTGTTGTGCTGTGTCAGAGAACAGTTTTCCTTGTTGTGATGTGTCAGAGAACAGTTTTCCTTGTTGTGCTGTGTCAGAGAACAGTTTTCCTTGTTGTGCTGTGTCAGAGAACAGTTTTCCTTGTTGTGCTGTGTCAGAGAACAGTTTTCCTTGTTGTGCTGTGTCGAAGAACAGTTTTCCTTGTTGTGCTGTGTCAGAGAACAGTTTTCCTTGTTGTGCTGTGTCAGAGAACAGTTTTCATTGTTGTGCTGTGTCGAAGAACAGTTTTCCTTGTTGTGCTGTATCGAAGAACAGTTTTCCTTGTTTTGTATCGAAGAACAGTTTTCCTTGTTTTGTATCGAAGAACAGTTTTCCCTGTTGTGCTGTGTCGAAGAACAGTTTTCCTTGTTTTGTATCGAAGAACAGTTTTTCTTGTTTTGTATCGAAGAACAGTTTTCCTTGTTTTGTATCAAGAACAGTTTTCCTTGTTTTGTATCGAAGAACAGTTTTCCTTGTTGTGCTGTGTCGAAGAACAGTTTTCCTTGTTGTGCTGTGTCGAAGAACAGTTTTCCCTGTTGTGCTGTGTCAGAGAACAGTTTTCCATGTTGTGCTGTGTCAGAGAACAGTTTTCCCTGTTGTGCTGTGTCAGAGAACAGTTTTCCCTGTTGTGCTGTGTCAGAGAACAGTTTTCCTTGTTGTGCTGTGTCGAAGAACAGTTTTCCCCGTTGTGCTGTGTCAGAGAACAGTTTTCCCTGTTGTGCTGTGTCAGAGAACAGTTTTCCCTGTTGTGCTATGTCAGAGAACAGTTTTCCCTGTTGTGCTGTGTCAGAGAATAGTTTTCCCTGTTGTGCTGTGTCAGATAACAGTTTTCCCTGTTGTGCTATGTCAGAGAACAGTTTTCCCTGTTGTGCTGTGTCAGAGAACAGTTTTCCCTGTTGTGCTGTGTCAGAGAACAGTTTTCCCTGTTGTGCTGTGTCAGAGAACAGTTTTCCCTGTTGTGCTATGTCAGAGAACAGTTTTCCCTGTTGTGCTATGTCAGAGAACAGTTTTCCCTGTTGTGCTGTGTCAGAGAACAGTTTTCCCTGTTGTGCTGTGTCAGAGAACAGTTTTCCCTGTTGTGCTATGTCAGAGAACAGTTTTCCCTGTTGTGCTGTGTCAGAGAACAGTTTTCCCTGTTGTGCTATGCCAGAGAACAGTTTTCCCTGTTGTGCTGTGTCAGAGAACAGTTTTCCCTGTTGTGCTGTGTCAGAGAACAGTTTTCCCTGTTGTGCTGTGTCAGAGAACAGTTTTCCCTGTTGTGCTGTATCGAAGAACAGTTTTCCTTGTTGTGCTGTGTCGAAGAACAGTTTTCCTTGTTTTGTATCGAATAACAGTTTTCCTTGTTTTGTATCGAAGAACAGTTTTCCCTGTTGTGCTGTGTCAGAGAACAGTTTTCCTTGTTGTGCTGTATCGAAGAACAGTTTTCCCTGTTGTGCTGTGTCAGAGAACAGTTTTCCTTGTTGTGCTGTGTCAGAGAACAGTTTTCCCTGTTGTGCTGTGTCGAAGAACAGTTTTCCCTGTTTGGTGTCGAAGAACAGCTTTTCTTGTTGTTTGGCGTCAGAGAACAGTTTTCCTTGTTGTGCTGTGTCAGAGAACAGTTTTCCTTGTTTGGTGTCGAAGAACAGCTTTTCTTGTTGTTTGGCGTCAGAGAACAGTTTTCCTTGTTGTTTGGTGTCGGAGCACAGTTTTCCTTGTTGTTTGGTGTCAGAAAACAGTTTCCTATGTTGTTTTGTGCCATAGAATAGTTTTCTTGTTGTGTTGTGTCAGAAACAGTTTTCCATGTTGAGTTGTGCGAAAAAAACAGTTTTTCATGTTGGGTTGTGTGAAAAAAACAGTGTTCTTTGTTGTGTTGTGTTAGGGATCAGTTGTCTTGCTATGGTGTGTCAGAGATAAAAATAAATAAGCAAAATATCGAAGGATGTCCGACAAAATGGAAAGTGCCGCAGTAGCAAGACAAATAAGAGGTAAATACGAAGTAAAGTATACAGGTTACTGAAGATAACTATCAATATAAGATAATCAAATTATATTGATTGTTTTATATTGATAGTTAGTTATCTTCAGTAACCTGCATACTTAACTTCTTATTTACCTCGTTGTGCCAGGGAATAGTTTTCCTTCCTGTATGGCATCAGAGAACATTTTTCTTATCTGAAGCCATCTTGACCATCCTTGATAATTTCATATGTGAATTAATATGTACGTAAATCGTATGTAAGCTGTGCCTTCAGATATGTAAATCGTATGTAAGCTGTGTCTTCAGATATGTAAATCGTATGTAAGCTGTGTCTTCAGATATGTAAATCGTATGTAAGCTGTGCCTTCAGATATGTAAATCGTATGTAAGCTGTGCCTTCAGATATGCATTGGAAAATCTTGCCTGAGCGATAGCTTTTATTGATATCTCGACAATATTTGGCTCAAAAGCTCGATCCAACAGGAGAACATTTTATCTCTCCTAACAATCGAGATGCACTAGAAATCTCAGTTACTGTCATTAGGCGTTGTACAGAAGACCAAATGCGACTTTTTTTTGGATTTAGAACTGTTTGATAAACATTTTATAGACTCTTAAACCAGATGGTCTAAGTACCGTTCAACCATACACTTGACAACCATTACCGGATCATCGTGCCACACGTTTCAGCTAAAAATTAATATTATTCCGTATCATGTTGTTTGTTTTGTGATCAGACATGCTATTGATCATTTTTATATATCTGGATAGTTCCATGTTTTTCATTCATTATGTTTTCTCTCGCTCTTTGTATCTTATCCATTGTTCGAGGTCCAATAACGTCGTGTATATTTGTGCGTTGTATATTTGTATGTTATCCATTGTTCGAGGTCCAATAACGTCGTGTATGTGCGTTAATGTGTGTAGTTTACTAAACTAAATTTAATGTCTATCTCAGTGGTTCCAAATCTTTTCCAGCTAACGCCACACATGAACATTTTGGAAAAAAAATCATAAGGTAGCAAATGGGATTTGAACCAGGTCTGTTAAGACAACACATATTCGCCTCGCAACTTGAATCAATAAGTTTTCCGTATTCGACTGCTGCGCATCCATATACACCCAGTCACAATGCAAAAGTCTTACACTTCCTTTTAGATCCAGATTTATCCACACAACCACTTTTGCCACAGAGAGCTGGGACAAGAATTCAAAAAGTCAACTACGTAAATTATGGATAGAATGTAGGACATGAGAATGAAGGGTTGTGTTGTAGGACATGGGAATGAAGGGTTGTGTTGCAGGATATGGGAATGAAGGGTTGTGTTGCAGGACATGGGAATGAAGGGTTGTGTTGCAGGACATGGGAATGAAGGGCTGTGTTGCATGAAACGAGTGACATAACGGAATTCAAAGAAAGGATATGAAACAACAAACAACAGAGTAGGACATACACAGTAGGACATACTGTATAATAGATATGATCCCCCATATATGTAGACCATGGTTCTATCGTATTGATTAGTCGGGCCCATAGATACATTTTGGTTAGGGAATGTGAGGTTTCTTCGTGTTTCCATTTTATCTCATTTTGGGAACTGCCGAGTTCAATCAATTGATTTAAAAAACGTAGTAATGTGTTGTTGAAAAATGTTCCACTTCGCCAAACCGAGTTACTGTGAGTGGTAATCCTTTCGTTTATTGTGTACACTTTTACACTTTTACACGGCCAAGCAGCGGACATATTATCACAACATTTGCTATCAGGAGTATGAATTCACATATACGGTTTAGGAAATAAATTATGAAATGTGTTTTACGTGGGAAACATAACTTATAATTTCAAGTTTCATCATGTGAAATATATCTTCACTTTAAGCTCCTATTTCACAACTGTAGCAATCAATAACGCTATGCAGGTATGGAAATCGGAACATATACTCTTGTGCAGTATTTGTGTCCATGTTTTATGCCGTGAACAATCATCATCATGTGACATATTCTTACCAGAACTGGTCTTCCTTATGGATTCTCTAAACTCTCCGCGATTCTGGGGATTCTGCGACCTGCCGCAGCTAGAGACATGTTTAAATAATCTGACATATCACTGCACGATCGTCGTCTTGGGCGTCCTCTTCCCTTGTCTTTTACTCTGCCTTCAACTATTATTCTTTCTATGCTGTTATGTCCTTTCATATGACTAAAAAAAACAACTGTTTTGTTAAGATGTTGTTAAGGAGCCAGCTCTCTTCGATGTTTATTGATCTTAACACTACTTGATTTGTCTTTTTAACTGTCCATGTTATACGTAGAATTTCTCTGTGTCATCTCATTTCAAAAGCAGCGATTCTCTGTGCTAATGTTTTATTTAATGTTCAGGCCTCACAACCGTATATTACCACTGGAAATACGCATGTTCTGATCAAACACAGTTGGGCTATGCTGATGGTACCATGTAACAGGACAATGGTGCTACTAGATTTCATTCTCAAACTCCTACTGGATCTCTCTCGTAACAGGACAATGGTGCTACTAGATTTCAAGCACGATGCAGTCCAGAGAACGAATTTGCGCTGTGTCGCCGTTTTGTTTGTGCAAATAGCCTGAAACATCCGTCTTCGGCGTTATAGATGTCTCCACTGATTGAAATAGACCACGATACATGGGAAGAACTTGCACAAAATAGATATACATGGCGTTCTAAAATAAAAAAGAGCGCATCATCTTGTGAAAAAACAAAGAAATGCAGCAGCTCAACAGCGGAGAGCAGCTAGAAAGTCACGGATAGACCAAGATCCGTCTACAGTCGTCATTCCATGTCCAAACTGTCCAAGGAAATTTACAGCTCGAATAGGGCTCATTAGCCATCTACGAACTCATAATCAAGGACATAACTAATGCAATATTGGTTATATCGATGGGGTCTTTGTTACCTCTAATATTTTATGGTAGTGTTTCCTGATATAACCTAATTGGACTTTGTCCGCTGGTTGAAAGGGGCACGCCTCTCCAAAAGAGAGGCAAACTCATTAACTACCAGGACATAACTAAATTTGAAATTTCAAAAGTGGATGTAACAAATGGTCATCATCACTTGTGATGGACGAACAACAGATATCTTCACACAAGGACTAGACCCGCACCACACGTTAACAGTATTTCCGTAGATATTTCTCGTGCAGACCCAATACTCAATAATATAACTATAAAATAGGTCCTCATATGCTAGTTTTGGCAGATGGTTCTATGTATCATCAATTCTTTTTATATATCCAACTTTCGCAAAGTGACAAATGACATGTCACATTAGCCAAAATGAGTGACGCTGTGTGAAATCAGCATGCGGGACAATTCCTGTGAAGGACTTGTTAAATATTGTACCTGAAACCCCCAATATATTTATTAACAGCCGACTCTTTATGTGACGTTTCATTTACATATCCTTCTGTATATTTAGATGTACATGTTTTAACTCGTCTGACTAGAACATTTCTTCTCAATGCATTACATACTGAACAGTTGAAGCCTTCTGAATATAACATGAGGCTTGGAAGAAATATCATCATTAATTGCCCACTCAACGGTTGAAGCCTTCTGAATATAAAATAAGGCTTTGAAGAAATATCATAATTAATTACATACTGAACAATTGAAGCCTTCTGAATATAACATGAGGTTTTGAAGAAATTTCATCATTAATTGCCCACTCAACGGTTGAAGCCTTCTGAATATAACATGAGGTTTTGAAGAAATTTCATCATTAATTGCCCACTCAACGGTTGAAGCCTTCTGAATATAACATGAGGTTTTGAAGAAATTTCATCATTAATTTCCCACTCAACGGTTGAAGCCTTCTGAATATAACATGAGGTTTTTAAGAAATTTCTTCATTAATTGCCCACTCAACGGTTGAAGCCTTCTGAGTGTATATTGTCATTCTTCATCTTCGGCCATTTATTTATGATATATTTCGCCAGCCAATTACAAACACCATTAGTCGGATTGGCGTTACTCAATGACGTAAATTAGGTTAGCACTCAGGCAAAATAAACGATGGTCACGGTCTATCAAATAAAATGCGTATTCTATCGCTCGGTTATCTACCTCGTCCTTATCGCTTCATCCATTTTATCTAGAAGTTGCCCGTTCTTGAATAAATAGACTCAGGAAATATCTGAATATCTGTTTATCTCTGAATCAGTCTTTCATCTCTGGAGCTGATCTAATTAGTCTGTCATCTCACGTTTCTGTTCTGTGAAAAATCTCTACTGTATCCTGGCGGTTCACACAATAGTCAAATACTTGCACAACGCGGGCGGTATATAAAACAAAAATTTAAATTTAAAAAAATCTAATTATTTTGTCAATCATCAATTTTATTTTTTTCCAAGAATCTTTTGTTTAATTATCTTTAATTTTCCTGTCCAGAAATCTTCTTCTTCTTCTCGTTCGCAGTTTGACATGGCTACACAGCAAGTTCTGTTTAAAAAAAAAATAAATGCTGCTGTATTTGAAAGCTCCTCAGTGCTCCCATACATCTTTCTGTGGATATCCATCTCTGTGGGCCAGTGTTCTTCCCTTAACTGGTCTAGTGTATTGCAGTCTTGCAGAATATGTTCAGCGGTCTGTGCTGCCTGCCCACAAGAGCACAGAGGTGATGGGACCAGTCTTAGTCTATTTAAGTGGCTGTTTAATCTGTTGTGTCGTGTTCTGAGGCGGGGAAGATAATAACATGCTCTGCTCTGTCGGGAAAGTGGTAATTGTCTTTTGGGTGGTCGACTTTCCTGATGAGGTCCTCTTTCATGGTAGGTGATTTCTTGGTCTTTTTGTTCCTGTGTTGCTCCATCCTTTGCCAGTCTGTCTGCCTCTTCATTTCCTGGTATGCCACAGTGGGATGGTATCCACTGTATTACTACCCTTCTTTGGATGCTCACTTCTCACATGGCTTTCTTCAGGTCTGACAGTTTATCGCTGTCCATGGCTTGTAGGACAGACATAGCATCAGTAAGAAATACCACCTGCTGTCATTGACTTTTTGAGTTTTTAATTATTTCTGCAGCAATGTTTAAAGCCTGTACTTCTGCAGAGTAGTTGGAGCAGAATATTCCAGTTACACTATGATAGGTCTTCACCATTTACATTTACATGTGATACCGGAGTCCAGTAGCACAGATTAGTAGCACTGCCCCATTTATCTACGGACTTGACATATAGAAGCAAATCTGGTGAAAGTACACATCCCTGTCTGACACCTTGTTTTATCTATTAAAATGATTCAATTTCGTTACCCACTCATATAGTTCATGTTCGACACCAATATATATTCATGATTATTCTTGTAAATTACTGTAAATATTCACATTTTACATCATGTGATATAACATAAATATATTTAACGTTCGCAAATGTCTTTTATGAGGCTGCTGCACATGAAATACGTAAAGAAACGGCATTGCTCGGAGTTCAGTGTTGATTGCAACCTTTGCCATATTCATCAATGTGGATCTCTGGGGTTGATTGCTACCTTTGTCAGAGTAATCAATTTGGAAGTCTGAAAGTCAACCAAGGAGAATAACTTACAGTCTGATAGAAATTAGAATAATTTTCTATTGTCTTGTACAACATCAATATTCTCGTTAAAGATGCAAGAGAAGTCTGAAGTGATGACGAACATAGTGACATCATAATGTCAGTTGAAAGGTTGCCTCTCTACAATGGACATGTACAAAAGTGGAGAAGCGCTCTGCTGTTAACTTTAGTGTATCAATGAAGGGCTGCTATTCTATTCAGTCATCCACAAACGAAGGTCGAGTTCGGTCATGGCAAGTACATAACGCTCTTGACAACTTATTAACATAGAAAAAGACAATACGTTTGTTGTTCTTATTTCGGTCACGTGTTTAAGGTTTTCATATGATGCGGCCACGTATAAGATATGGGACTGTTCATAAATTACTTTAACAAAACAGGAGGAGTCTGAAAAAGTTTAACAGTTATTGAGAAAGGCAAGGGATTGGGTGTGGCAAAAGTTGACGTTAGCAATACTATTTTTTACAGACCAATTCAATTGTTTGAATTAAAAATTTTCTTTTTCTAAAGTGAAACAAATCACGTAGTATTTTTAAGTATGCTGTTAATTTTTTTTTACTGCGGGGAAGGGAGGAGGAGGTGCTTACTTTTTGACATAATTAAGCAGGAGGGGATCCCTGAATTCTGGACAGTTCTTGATAAAGGGGAGTTGGGAGGGACGGGGGAATATTGGCAAAACATTGTTAACATTATTTATGGACAACCTCTAACACTGCGTCTATGAATGAGTTTAATATGCGTATTTATAGACACCCTCTAACACTGAATGTATCAATGAGTTTAATATGTTCATTTCAAATGACACCTTATCTCTTTCAGCTCCAGTGCGCCCCAAGACATCAACAGAGATTTTCATCAAATATTTACGAGATCTATGTACTGCAATAAACAATTAACTTCATATTTGAAGCTTCTTAAATGGCAAATTGAAGCTTCTTAAATCGCCAATTGAAGCTTCTGCACAGAACATCAGGCACGGTGATTCCTTGTTGAATGTCAACCAATCAGTGGATGTGCATTAACAAGCTAACAAACTTCATATTTTAGCTTTATTTATAGCTTGTAAACATTTCTAGTTCAGTGACCGCTAACCCAGCATAATAACAGTGATTGAAGCAAATATTCATATCAACAGCGATTCTAGCAGGGAGATATCAGTTTAACAAACATATGCACACATTCAGATAATACACTGAGTCGATAATTGCCAGATTTGGTTATGACGATCCATACATTCTGTTTTAAGTTAACCAACAAGCAGGAAACTTGTCAATATAACACTTGTGATCAATAAAATAGTTAAATATTAATAGCCAGACATTCTAGACTGAATACGCGCTGGTGCCAACCTCTGTTTGACCACTCCCACCCCACATTTTAACCAATTATTTGGCGTTGTCAGAAGTTCTTATTGACTGTTTAAGTTATATCCCGAAATTATATCTATTGACTCACCAAGATGTGGCTGAATTATTTAGCTTTACACCAATATTTAACTGACTTATTTGACATCACGCCAAGATTTAGCTGACTTATTTGACTACACACCAAGATTTAGCTGACTTATTTTATTACACGCCAAGATTTAGCTGACTTATTTGATTACACGCCAAGATTTAGCTGACTTATTTGACTTAACGCCAAGATTTAGCTGAATTATTTGACTTAACGCCAAGATTTAGCTGAATTATTTGACTTCATCTGACATTCTATCAGACTATTTGATAACACCGCAAATACTAGCAGAGTATATGATTCCAAGACAAGTTCAAACCGACTTGGTGTTTTAACATAAGTTCTATCTGACCCATCCCCCAAGTTGTTGCCAACTATCTGACCCATCCCCCAAGTTGTAGCCAACTTTTTTACCCTTCCACCGAGTTTTAGCCAACTATTTGACTTCTCCCACAAATTGTAACCAACTATTTAACCCCCCCCCCCAAGCTGTAGAGAACTATTTGACTCCTCCCCCAAGTTCTAGACAACTATTTTCTCCTCCACCAAGTTGTAACCAACTATTTGACTCCTCCCCAAGTTCTAGACAACTCTTGTACCCCCATCCTTTCTCTACATCACGGTATATATACCTATTTGAAACGGGTACTCTTTGAGGATGGTAAAGGTAGCAGTATTCAACTGTGGTCTAGAAATGTTTCCAATCTTTCTATCACGTGTTTGCAACACTGAAAGTATCCTTCAAGCAGTGACACTAACTAGATGTAAATGTCCACATAGAACGACGAATCGTTAAAACACAATAATTCAATGAGTGATAGTGTCTATTCAACATGATAAGTCTTTCAAACATCAACCCTCACAATCACTGTCTTCGTAACACGGGGAATCCATCAAGTACCATCACTCACTGGATATCACTGTTCATTCAACACAGCGAATTATTCAACCACCATCACTCACCTGGTGTCACTGACCAACAGATGATAATATTGCATGAAAAGTCATCAAACACATGCCAAATATCTTTCAGTGTTTAGATTAGAAACGGCAGACAATGTAGAAATATTCATAAACACTCAATAAACTATTTGGACGAAGTGCATTAAAATAGTTCTTTATAAACAAATAGCCTATCTGGCAAGTGACAAAATGAATAACACAACTTGCATAAACGATACATTTCCTGAAGCAACAATGTGGCTAAGGATAACTTTTATCATTTTCCTGTTGGTCATTTATTTAGTAGGCGTTCCTGGGAATATAATATCATTAATTATCTACGTCAAAAAATCTCCCAAATCGGCGTGTGATTGGCTAATTTTGACAATGAGTATTACGGACACTGTCGTGTGTTTTTGCACACCTTCTTTTCAAATTCGATCTGAGCTGCGCATTCATACACAATGGAGTGCCAGCCACCTTTGTAATTTGGAAGTCTGGTTTCAATTCACAGCCATGATTGCTTCCTGTATTCTACTCGTGGTTATCGCTGTAGACCGTTATGTGAAAATATGTCATCCAGACAAACTCTCTCTGACTCCTCCCATGGCACGGAATGTAGGACTAATCTGTATCATAATCTCCGCGATTATATGTATTTATCCTTTTATGCAGAATAACGAGAGTATACGATGTTACCTAACTGGAATTCGGCCTCCACAAGAGATTAGAACGTATTCCTTGTTCGTGTTATGTGGGTTTATAATCTGTTTCTTCATCGTTACCTTCACCTATGTCAACATTTGCAAAAAAATAAGTGATAAAAATAAACTACGCCAACGACTCAAGGGAGACAACCAGTTAAAATCTTTTACCAACAACAAACAGACGTCAGTACGGAAGACATCATATAGTCTGTGTCGCAATATTTTCTGCGTATGGTGCCATGATACACTTCTCGAAATGTCGAATGTTTGTAAAAATATCGACGAGACTGGATGTGACATTCATCAATCCAACAAGTTCGATAGCTACACAGAAAAGAATGAGGAGAAATGCAAATCATCAGAAAAAGAAGACAATTTTACTCATCGAAGTCCTCCCGTCTCGAAGAGCGGACGCTTCCAGTCCAGGGGCATTCCCAAAAGCAACACTGGATATTTCAAGGAAACTGGGAAGATTTCTATTGCGGGCAACCAATCACAGATCACAGATCATACAAGCATGATCGATCCATTTGAGAAATCAGTGCATGGCAAGTTCAAGTTCGATGAAGATCTTGTCAGAGCGTACTCGGACACTGCACGGGAAGGACAAATCTTGGTTGCAACATCTCTAGTTGAGATGGAAGAGTTTATTCAGCGATATTCTAAACTAAGACATAATTGCTTTCTCAGATTTCATAATGAAGGTTCGATTACTGGTCACATAAAAATAAGTGAAAGTTGCTGTATGGGATATGAGAACATCGACTCAAATGTTAACCCAAGAGAAATAAATGGAAATTGCTGTATGAAACTCGATATTGAAGACCCGAATACTAATCAATTACAAATAAATGGAAGTTGCAAGCTATCTGATAATGCAGATTTGAATGCTAGCCCCATAGAAATAAATGGAAATTGCTGTATGAAACTTGATAATGAAGATACAACAATTGACTCTGTACAAATAAATGGAAATTGTTGTACGTGTCAGGATAATGAAGGCTCTAGAATTTCTTTTGTACAAATTAATGAAAATACTTTAATGAGAAAAGAGAGCGGGAATGACGAAAATACGAGGAATTTAAACATATTTACCGATATTTTAAACAAGAAATCTTGTGAGCAACTACAGATGAAATGTCCAGTAGATGTAGCATGTTTCTCACAGACAGGGGCAATGGATATAGACCTACTTGTCTGGCCGATTGCCACGACAGATTACTTACACAATTTAATATTAAACAAAGATTATTTTGCTGGCATCAATAACAAAAATATAGACACGATCCATGTTAGCAAATCTAGCAAAGATTTTCTTGATAGTGGAATAGTATTATTTAGACAAAAGTTGTTGAAAAACCTAAGAAAACAATCAATGTTTATGCAAGATAGCACCTCTCACTATTTTCACAAGCGTAGTTTAAAGAGAAGTAATTCTGTATGTGCTTCCTGCAAGGGAAACAATTGTTTGTCACGGCGGGCCAGGGAAGCTATTTGGTGGTTGCCAGGGAAAACAGTGGATAATAACTGCTACTCACAGATAAACACATCCTTTAGTTGCCCTGAATTATTTATGAGTCAACTTTATAAATCGAGAGCGCTTTGGAGAGGCCCCAGAAATCTGAAAATGAGCAAAAAACTTACAGAGAAAATTGAAAGATTTATAGACAAAGACACACACGTCCTTGCCAGAAGCGAACGTGCACCCAGACATTATAAATGTTTGAAATATGTGACATCAAAAGTTGATGCTAATATTACCGCTCGCGTCTTCAATTTAATTCTTTTGTCTACAAAATTGTCTACTTCCTGTTTACAAAAATCGCAAACAGAAGAAAGTGATATAAACATTTTTAATTTTGCTACACAAAGTACAAGTAAACATTTGACGATTGATCATTTTGGAGAAAAATGTCAACAAAATACTTGCGTTTCCACTGTCACATATAGGGACGAAGTGTTCTCGGGAAATCCATCATTTCTTCGGAGTGTTAGAAGTGAGTCAAGTCTTCAGCGTGTACCACAAATCCTGAATACAATTCTAGGGAGTGCTAGAAGTGAGTCAATTCTTCAGGGTATACCACAAATCCTGAATGCAGAGTTGACAAGAAAGGTTCATGAAGAAATGGGACCCAATCGTTCTTGTAGTCAGAGTATGTTAAACAGTTTCCAAGGTGAAAATTATTCAAGTTCGGACTTGTGTAGAAATCTTTCTTCAAGTTCGAGTAGAATTAATGTAAGCTACGGACATTTAAGTCCACGCACAAGCCAACAAAGAAACGATTTTAATGTAAGAAAGAAGAGTTCAATCGATAACAATCAATCATTGGTCGATATTAGGGAATGTTCACTTGGTAACAGTCAATCATTAGTGGATATTAGGGAATTTTCAATCGGTAACAGTCAATCATTAGTGGATATTAGGGAATGTTCACTTGGTAACAGTGAATCATTAGTGGATATTAGTGAATGTTCAATCGGTAACAGTCAATCATTAGTGGATATTAGGGAATGTTCAATCGGTAACAGTCAATCATTAGTGGATATTAGGGAATGTTCACTTGGTAACAGTCAATCACTGTTGGATATTAGGGAATGTTCAAATTCCAAGAAAGATTTTCTTGCATTGCCAAGTTTCTTTCCACGAAATGCTCAGAAAAATAAAAGGTTAATTGCAGCAGACAATTATATTAAGAAGCAAGAAGTAGCTAGCCAACTTGAGAAGTCGCAACAAATAGAATCAGACAGTTATTTTGAGAAAAGAGACACTTCTTACGAAGATGCCTCTACAGAACTTACTTCTTTCTCTGGATGTGGCGGGCAAGATAAGAGGGAGATTAGAAAATGTCAGACTTCTCGTTGTATATTCAGGAAGTCGTTCGGTAGAAAGAAGATGGCGACCAGAGAACGACAGGTGAGATTTTTCCTTATGTTACAGATCTCACATATGATGTGTCATGAATATTGTATATGTCCTATGATATGTCTCAGGTGTGCTGTATATGTCCTCTTATATGTCTCAGGTGTACTGTATATGTCCTCTTATATGTCTCAGGTGTGCTGTATATATCCTCTTATATGTCTCATGTGTGTTGTATATGTCCTTTTATATCATCATTAAGTGCCATCTCTGCAATGAAGGTTGGCTGCTACAGACATCCAACATCCCCTGTCTCTTGTCTTGGTGGTGCACTCCGCTAGATTGTAACCTGTCCTTTTTGTGATGTTACTCTCTCACCTGTATCTCTGCCTAGCTCTTGCTCGGCCCCCCCCCCTCCATCAACTTTATCCTCAAATAAGGTCTTCAAGAAGTTGTCATGTCTATTTATATGTCCAAAATATTTTATTTGCTTGATCTTTATTTCCTTCAATAGTTCGTTCTTCTTATTAAGTATTGTTAGCACCTCTTTATTTTTTTTCTTCTCTTTCCATGATGTTCTCCCTATTCTTCTATATACCCACATCTCAATGGCATCAATTCTGTCTTCTAATTGTTTACTTAGTGTCCATGTTTCTGAGCCATACATTAATATAGGATAGATGTAGTATTTTTTTTTTCAACTTGTTTGTAATTTGTTTAGATGTTACTATTTTCCTCATGTCATTGAAAGTACTTTTATCCATTCCTATTCTCCTTTTAACTTCTGTTTCACATCTGCCATAATTTGTGACAATGTGTCCAAGATATTGATAATGTTTTACTTGTTGTAGTTTCTCTCCATACATTTTTATGTTTAGTACTTGTTCTCATGTGACTGTGCTGATTACCATAGTTTTTGTTTTGTTTTGATTTTTATATCTAGTCCGTATTCTTTACCTGATTTATGGACTTGATCTATTAGTCGTTGTAGTTCATGTTCACTTTCTGCTACAAGAACAGAATCTACTGCATATCTCAGGTTGTTTATTATTTTCTCACTGATCTTGTGTCCTGGTATTCCTTCTATATGTTTACAATTATCCTATTTCATGTGTCATGTATAGTGTATGCCCTCTTCGCCTTCTTCTGCATCATCTATGGGACGTGTCCTCTGCAGAAGCTGTCCATGCTGTTACTCTATAAACCTGTCGACTCTTACTTGCAAGTTTAATTCAACAACCCCCTCAGTCATCATCATGTTTTATTTCTTGAAAGAGAAGCTTGTTTTTGCGAACCATAAAGTAAACATAAGTATAGTCTCCATTAAATGTAAACATAAGTATAGTCTCCATTAAATGTAAACATAAGTATAGTCTCCATTAAATGTAAACATAAGTATAGTCTCCATTAAATGTAAACAGAGCCGTGCGGTAGATTTTCTCTGTATGATGTAAGTCTTAAAATTCCGCCCCCCCCCCCTCAAAATAAGAAAGTTTTTCTACAAAATACCACCCCGGACAATTTATTTTGATTGTTGCTGCCGCCTGATACGGCCGGATGACGCCTGATGCGGCCGCCTCTCTACATGAAAACACAACACGCCCTGAATACAAATATATAACTCTGCTAGTATTATTGTTACCTCCCGATGCGGCAATAATTGTTAATTAGTGTATAGAAAACTTAGTTGCTGTCGTACGTTATGGACAGCCTCATATGAAACATGATATGTACACAAGTACAAACATTCCATTGACGCACACTGACAAGAATCACACATATACACATATACCAGAGCACACATGTATACACAATACACATATACCAGAGCACACATATATACACAATACACATATACCAGAGCACACATGTATACACAATACACATATACCAGAGCACACATGTATACACAATACACATATACCAGAGCACACATGTATACACAATACACATATACCAGAGCACACACGCATACACAATACACGCATACACAGTACACATAATAGTCTACATCAGACGTGAATAACCTTTCCGTTTCTGTGAGTGAGATTGCTCATTCCGCGTTAGATGTATATTGGGGGGGGGGGGATACACTAATTTTTTTCCAGAAGAGCTCTAGTGATTCACATAATTTGTGATTGTAAACTTTTCGAGTTAAGGATCCAGTGTTCATAGCCATTGTAAATCAGCCCTCCACGAAGTCGGATGTGTTAGGCCGTTGGGCAAAGAAAATGAAAACAGAACGTATCTGCTGAAAATATAGTACAGTATCTAATATTCCTGACAATTTGTTTTATCTGTTAAAAATACACATCCCTGTTTAACCCCTTGTTTTATCTGATGAAAGTACACATCCCTGTCAGACATCTTGTTTTATCTGATGAAATTACACATCCTTGTCAGACACATTGACGCCCGTGTGTTGCCGGGGCCCGAAAGGGGAGCAAAGAATAGCAACACTGTTTACCTTTCACGCATGTCGTAAAAGGCGACTAAGGAGGTTATGGTATGGAGTTGGCTGTCCCATCCTATATAGGGTCAGTGACCCAAAGCCGTGCTGAAGTCGGATGTGTCAGGCCGAAAAGCGCAGATATCGCAGCAATGCTGTAAACCATGACACAACGCATTCCGTTCTCCGGACTACATCCTGCTAATCTGCAGGAGTTTGAGAACGAACGCAGAAGAAGAAGAAGAAGAAGAAGGAGACACATTGATGAGACCGATTCGGTGTAAGTGTGCTTTTAGACGACATTGTACCGTTCTCAGTCGAAATATCGTGACCTGTGCACTTCTGTTTAATTTGTTAATGTAGTCCTGCTGAAGGCTGTAGTTTCCGTTAAGTGTTTTCCATTTACTGAACTAACTCAACTAAATGTACACGTACACACGCACGCACACATACACATAGACACACACACACACACACACACACAAAGTATGGAAGCCCGCACCAACAAACATGAACAATTATTTTTTGTTTCCTTAGATGACATTGATGCTCGTGTCTATCACGGCTGTCTTCCTCGTGTCCTGGATTCTCTCCTGGATAATGTTCCTGCTCTGGTTCTATGGCTCCACAACAGCATCAACAAGAATCATCTTCCAACACTTTAGCAAGATCAGCCTCATCAACTGCGCAGCCAGTCCTCTTATTTATTACAACTTCAACTCAAGCTTCAGATCAAAGGTCAAGGATTTGTTGGCGCCATTTTTAAAGTGCTTTTCTTGCAGAAGTCATTCGTAGGAAAGATTATCTATAACCAGGGCCAGATTTAGACTTGATAAGGTTCTAAGCTTTCCGGACGTGCGGCATTGGGACAAATCAGGGCCGGACTTAGGTCATTGCAACCTATGCGGCCGTAGTGGGCCCCGCACTTCATAGGCCCATAAATTCATATTAGAATTTATTTTATTATCCTCTTCCCTACCCAGACTGGGCCCCGCGCAATCCGTTTCGCATTGGGCCCCACAATTGTTAGGGCTGGTCCTGGGACAAACAATGCTGCAATATATTTAAGTATATATGACAATAGCTCAGGAAAGTGGGGGCTATAGCTTGTGTAGCTTATACGTAAATCCTGCACTTGCTATAACGTGACAGTAGATCAAAACCATCGACAGTGGTCACTCATGCCCGAACGGAGACAAATCGTCAAACAAGACCTTACATTAGAATCAAAACAAAGCAGAAACATCCTGCTCTTACGTGGTGTTTTTGATTATTGTTGTGATTTTCGTTAGTCACTAAATGGCGCCTTCTGTGACTGGCTTTGTGAGCCGATAGAAGTATTTGTACGCACATATATTTCAAGGAGCACATGTGATATGAAATGCTTGAGGAAAGCTGCAGGGGTAAACAGGCTTGATAGATTACGAAATTAAGATATCAGGGAAAGAAGAGTTATAACAATTTGCACAGAATACATAGAAAGGCAGCAGATTAAGTGGTTTGGCGATATTATGAAAATGCATCACAAGTTGCCCGTACAGGCATATAACCAAATGAGTCATGGTACAAGGCCAGAGGAAGACCATAAAAAAGATGGATAGAAAACGTCAGGGACATCTTGAACATACACGGTCATAGCACAGCCGAGGTGAGACATCTAGCCTTGGAACACACGCTCGAGCTCCAATCACCCCTACGCTTAACGGCAAGAGTGAATAAAAAACCACCTGGAGAAAGACAATACACTAAATGGTGCGGTGCATGGCCGAGAGGATAGAGCGTTAATATCATACCCGTTAGGTTCAGAGTTAGATCCAGGTAAGGACTGGAATTTTTGTCGAAGAGTAAATTAAAAAACTCACAGTGTACATGACGTGGCGACAGCTACAAAAGTCCACCCTGCAACTTCTTAACGGGAAATATGAACTATTTGGCAACCTTTTACTATTTATATAATTTGTGTCGCCCAGATGTCGCCTGTCAATGTCGATCAACGATATGCACAGAAATAATCGAAAACATGACTCAAAATTTGTGATTGAATCTGATGTTGGTCTTCTATTTGTGAAAATCCCGCCCGAATTGTCCAAGAACATTTGAGTGTATATACATGTATCCACCTGTTTACTACCTGTCAAATGTTGAGTATATACATGTATCCACCTGTTTACTACCTGTCAAATGTTGAGTATATACATGTATCATCCTGTTTACTACCTGTCAAATAACCTATTCATCTATCTACATTACTATACATCTGTCTGTCTGTCAATATATACATTTACCTGTTTGTCCATCTCCCTCTCCGTCTCACTATTTGTCTGTGTCTGTCTGTATTTCTGTATATCTATCGGTCTATATCTGTCTGTCTATCTGTCTGTTTATATATCCATATTTACGTATGTCTTTCTGTCTCTCTGTCTGCCTGTCTAATTATCTCTTTTTATGTACATCTTCCTCTCTGTCTGTCTCTCTGTATGTCTATATCTCTCCATATGTCTGTCTATCTGTATGTCTGTCTCTATATGTATCCATATATTTGTATATATCTAACACACTCCTATTTTCTGCCATCCATATATGTATCTATATTCTGTCTCTAGATCTGTAGCGGGTGATACAGAGGGCGTCTCTGTATTCAACCTTTTTTTTTGACACGTGGCCAACCTTTGGCACAAAAGTCTTCATCGTGTCCCATCCCTGATACCGGAAAATCTGAAAATGTCATTGATGTCTTTGCAGCTTAACAATGCTTTTTCGAGCTTCAAGGATATAAATCTCATATTCTATCTCAAAACTCCTCATTCAGTGATATTCATTGTCAAAACTCCTCATTCAGTGATATTCATTGTCAAAACTCATTCAGTGATATTCAATCTCAAAACTCATGCAGTGATATTCAATCTCACGACTCCTTAATCAGTGATATTAAGTCTCACGACTCATTCAGTGATATTGATTCCCAAGATTCTCCCTTCAGGATAATCAATACTCCTTAATCAGCGATATTCTAAACTTCTCATTCAGGGATATTCTAGACTTCTCATTCACTGATATTCTAAACTTCTCATTCACTGATATTCTAGACTTCTCATTCACCGATATTCTAGACCTCATTCACTGATATTCTAGACTTCTCATTCAGTGATCTTCTAAACTTCTCAGTCAGTGATATTCTAGACTTCTCAGTCAGTGATATTCTAGACTTCTCATTCACTGATATTCTAGACCTCATTCACTGATATTCTAGACTTCTCATTCACTGATATTCTAGACCTCATTCACTGATATTCTAGACTTCTCATTCACTGATATTCTAGACCTCATTCACTGATATTCTAGACCTCATTCAGTGATATTCTAGACCTCATTCAGTGATATTCGAGACCTCATTCACTGATATTCTAGACTTCTCATTCACTGATATTCTAGACCTCATTCACTGATATTCTAGACTTCTCATTCACTGATATTCTAGACCTCATTCACTGATATTCTAGACCTCATTCACTGATATTCTAGACTTCTCATTCAGTGATATTCTAGACTTCTCATTCAGTGATATTCTAGACTTCACATTCAGTGATATTCTAGACTTCACATTCAGTGATATTCTAGACTTCACATTCAGTGATATTCAGCCGAGATTTCGTCATCACTAATACATCATTTATATCACTAAATCCAAATAACTCCCCTACAAAATATTAAAATATCCTTTGTTTGACGTGAACCACGGACCTAGATGTTTGGAAACCACGGCCCTAATTGGTTGTTAGATTGAGGAAGTTGGAATATCTCTATGGTGAGGCACGATACTTGCAACCATAAACTACATATCACATTTTTATATAAAACGATATGAACATCTATAAAGGTGGCTGGTCGAATCCAGGCTCGTCCATTATATATAAATATATATATGAGACAGGCAGGTGTGGAGAACATAGTCACAACAGGTATAATTGAAGGCAACAGAGACAGAGCGCGACAACATGAGAAAATATTAGACAGTTTGACAACCTGGCATGGCAGGGAAACAACAACGATCTTGATACATAATACTGTAGACAGATAGCTGTGGAAAGCCATGATCGCCTACGTCAGCCGGCATGGCACCTGATGATGATGATATATCCATTCATCCATCATTCATCCATCTTTCACCCATCTGCTAATCAATGTACCCATCTTATTTATGAATGCCGTAATTCTGGGTGGTGTTCATAACCTCATGCCAGACTACCTATTCATTTGTGTGTATATTTTTTCTGTACTTAATTTGTCTGTCTGTAACCTTGCTTATGATTAAAAGAGAGAATCATTGTCTGTCTATTTTAGATCGTTATTTGATATGAACAAGAAACATGAAGCAAATATATTATTTTGATTTATATTTATTTTTGCTGTGTTATCATAGACACATGCCAAATTGGACGCAGATAACTAGCTGTTTTTATGTTTGGCTTCACACAGAAAGTAAACAGATGTGTGCCTCAGATAACATCTTCCTGGTTCTCCTGTTAACTGATGCTTGTGTGTTAAATTATAAGAATTCTACTCAGTAAACATTTTAAATATTACAATTTTTGTTTTAAAGTGTGATCTTCGTAAACATTTTCTCTTTGATTCAATTTGGCATGTCTTTTTTCCCTCGTAGGACTCCCTCGGCGGCTCCCTCGTAGGACTAGACTGAAGGGCTAAAGGGGAGTGTACTTAACCAGCGAACTACAAGAATTTATTAGAGAACCCCATTTTATGTGTTTCATATATATATATAAACTGTTGTTTTTTTAATTTATGTAATCCATCTTATGTAATAAAACAGTGTAAAAATTCATGAAGAACTACAGTGATGGGGATCTTCAAAGCAAACGTAGGTGATATACAGAGTTAAAGGATGTGACTGGAAGATAAAAGATAAAGGGTGTGACTGGAGGATTTGGTTTAGGGGTTAAGAACAAAAGAGGTGACTTATTGATAGAGTGGGCGCAAGCATATAACTTAATAATAGGGAATATATGGTTCAAGCAATATCCAAGAAGGTTGTGTACGTGGATTAGCCCAGGAGACAGTACATGGAATAACATTTATTATATTTTAGTCTCTAAAAGACATAGAAACAGTATTAGATCTACGAAAACATGGCCAAGTGCTGACTGCAACAGTGATCATATACTACTGGTAGCGAAATTTTGTATAAGATTAAAGAAGATCAAGAGAGCACCAAGAAATATGAAATTAGATTTAGCATTATTGAAATCAGATGTTGACATTAAAGAAAGATACAACATAATTGTACAAAATAGATACAATGCAATTGCAAAGATTCAGTGTATTGAAGATCAATGGGACATGCTAAAACATTTGATCAACCAAAAACCTAAAGAGATAACACCAAAAGTAAAACATACATCAAAACAAAAATGAATGACTGAAGAAATATTAGAATTGATGGGCACCAGAAGAAAAAGTAAACACAAGATAGAGGAATATCAGAAAATACATAAGGAGATAAGAGAGAAATGCAAAGTAGCAAAAGAAAGCTGACTGAACAAGAAATGCATGGAAATAGAATCATATTACAACCAAGACACAACATTACTACATACGCAGATTGATGTGATAACAGGAAAAAGAATGCAAACAGTTACAGTGTGTCTAAAATCTAAGACAGGGTAAGTATTGATGTGAAAAGATCACAAAATACAGAGATGGTCAGAATATATCAAAGAACGTTATGATGATAATAGAGCAGAAATAAACATACAAGATAACGGCGAGGGTCAATCAATACTCACAGCAGAAGTAAGGGAGGCACTAAGACACATGAAATATGGCAAAGCCCAGGGCCAGACAGCATCACATTGGAGGAATTAGTTCCTTTAGGTGACTTTGGAGTACAAATAATTACCACATTGCTGAATGACATATATAATAGCGGGCACATACTCAATGACTTAATAAGATCCATATTTATAGCCTTACCTAAGAAACCAGGGACCACCGAATGTGAAGAATAGCGTACATTCAGCCTCATGAGCCAAATAACAAAAAATACTTCTCAGAATCATCATTAAGAGAGTGAGAAACTAAATAAAAACAGAAATAAGTCCAGAACAATGTGGCTTTGTAGAAGGCAAAGGTACCAACAATACTATATATATTTTGAGAACACTAATAGAGAGATCTATAGAGGTAAAAACAGATCTCCACCTCTGTTTTATAGACTACACAAAAGCATTTGATAAAGTTAAACATAGTTTAACATAGTGTAGAAGTTATACACATGTTAGAGAATTTGAACATCGACAGTGAAGATTTAACAATCATCAAGAACATGTTCTGGCAACAAACGGCAGCAAATCAATATGAGTAGGAAATCAATATGGCCCTTTTAAACAAATAAAACAAGGAGTTAGACAGGGATGTGTACTTTCACCAGACCTGTTCTCTTTGTACAGTGAAAACATAATGCATGCAATTGTTCATATCCCAGGAATATCAGCGGGAGGACATAACATAAATAATTTGAGATACGAGGATAGCACTGTTCTGATTGCTGAAAGTGATGAAGACCTTCAAGATTTAATTAATGTAGTAGTCATAGAAAGTAAAGAGAAAGGAATCTCCGTAAAAATAAAGAAAACAAAAGTAATGGTTATTTCAAAATTAAAACAAAAATACCACACATTGCAAGATCAAAGTGAATGATATAGTATTAAAACAGGTCCACCAATTGAAATATTTAAGTACAACGGTTACAGATAGAAGAAGTTCAACAGAAATAAGAAGCAGAATAAGGGAGGAAAAAACAACATTCAGAAAAATAAAAAGTATAGTCTGTAATATGATTGTCATTAGAGGTGACAAAGAGAGTTCTTCAGCGCTATATAACTCTTATACTAATGTAGGGATGCGATTCGTGGACAATAAACTTCTCACCTTTGATATTACTGATAATACACACACTAAATACACACATTACCAGGAGACAATTCGCTGCTATAGTAGCGCTCTTTCTTTCGCGTCAATGGAAGCAAAAATTACGGATTTTCAAGGTCGAAGTCCATATTTTTAAAAAATTCATGGACTAACTTATCATCGAACTTCTCATATACAACCGCCACACAACAATGTTTCACAGTTCGCTCAATTATATGTTTTGGACAGTATTCAAACAGCAGACATTCTATAAGCACAGTACACAGTACTCGATCGATTTTATCGTCAACACTATAGACTAGCACAGTCGTATCAGTTAATGTGTTATCGAAACAAGAGAGAATCAGAATGTTGCTCAAACTGGAGGAGTAATTGCAATAGTAAACATGATCTTCAAGTGAGCTCGTCAGTTTGATCAACGTTAATATAATGAACCAACAGCTAACGAGGTTGCAATGGATTTAGTCAACAAAGATAGAGACCACCTTTAAACCACGACGTTCGCATTTACCAATTGAATCAAGAGAATCCAACAAAATAGTTCATTAATATCAATATACTAGCTCGAATCGCCTGTGTGTTGCCGGGACCCGAAAGGGGAGCAAAGAATAGCAACACTGTTTACCTTCCACGCATGTCGTAAAAGGCGACTAAGGAGGTTATGGGATGGAGTTGGCTGTCCCATCCCATATAGGGTCAGTGACCCAAAGCCATGCTGAAGTCGGATGTGTCAGCTCGAAAGGCGCAGATATCGCAGCAATGCTGTAAACCATGACACAACGCATTCCTTTCTCCAGACTACATCCTGCTAATCTGCAGGAGTTTGAGAACGAACGCAGAATAAGAAAAAAACTAGCTCGAATATGGATCCAATGTCATACTCGCTTTTGTTCCCATACGGTGAGCCGGGTTGGCATGCACATTAGAAATGTGAGACACATCAGGGTAAGCAATCCAATAAATTTCGTCCCAACGGGACGACGGGTCCCGACGGGATCCAAACGAATGTAGTTTAGTATAAAGTTTACATCAACATGGCGGACAGATCACACGGCTGGTGTTTGCGTTTAGCAGTCTCCAAAACGGGAAGGCAATATTGACGCAAGTTTCAAAAAAATCTGCCAGACAGGAAATGGCGACCTTCTAGAATATTTTACAGTAATATGGGAAATGTTAAAAAAGCACATCTTTCTCATTTGTGACCTTGGTTTTTCTGTGAACTTGTGTTTGGATTAATTTTGTTTTTTCTTGAAATAGCGGGAACAATGACCGAATTAGTACTTCTATTTACACCAGAGGTTAGCAACCATATCTTGTTAGGGGACGGATTGAGGCTCCCCCCTTCCAACATATCTTTGTTAACTACTTTTGTGCCGTCCATATATGTCGTCATCCACCCCCCCTTTTTTACTTTTGACCCCCCCCCTTTCCTTTTTCTCTGTCTTTTTGGGAAACAATTGTCACGAATTCAATGATATGGCAAATACAATTTACACCCCATCCACCTCCCCCCCCCCCGAGTAGACAAGCTTTTAACAGAAAATATGCATCAACCCCCCCCCCCCAACCCCCTGTTTTGGCTCACATTTTCAGATGATTTCAAATTCAAAAAGTTAATTAGTGTATAACATTGGCATCGTTGACGTTAACTTTTGTCAAACCTGCAGCCCTCGCCTTTACAATGTCAAACATTTGTATTCCTCGCCGCTCTAATTGTTGACGAAATTAATAGACAGCTCCTTTGAGACTTGTCAGGTTTTCTGCTTTCATTGGACATAAAACACTTTCAGATCACTCTGGAGAGTCAGACAATAATATCATGACGGGTTGTGTTTGGCCCGTTGGCGTATTCTGTGCTCACCACTGATTTACACTGAGAAAGACAGTAGGAACATACAAAAAGTTAAACCAGAAATCAAGCTGTGATTAATATTATCGGCTGATATTTTTTCCCTAAACAGTGAAATGATTATGAGATACAAAAACAATATTTCTGGAATATTAGAAAGTTGGAATAACATAAACAACACCAGACATCTTGATGACACAGTATTGTTTCAGTTTTCGTATTGTTTCAATTTTCGTATTGTTTCAATTTTTTTTTTAAAGAGGAGAAGGGTAAAATTCTGACATAATAGATCGACAGGAGGAGGAGAGGGATTGTTCTCTGAGTTCTTGATAGTTCTTAACCAGAAAAGGATGGGGGTCACAAATTGGCAAACAAATGTTGACGTAATTTATCTTTCATTTTCCTTTTGCGCTGAAGTTAGCGCATGGGGCAGAGGTCAGATCTCTCCAATTCTGTCTGTTCAAAGCTATTCTGTGCAGTTATTGAATAGTATGAATATTGGTTGTTTTACTTTCTCTAAGTATTGTTCTTCTGAGTGTTTCTTTTGGTCTACCCCTTGCTCTTTTGCCTGTAGGTATCCATTGAAGAGATTGGTGGTGTATTCTGTTGATGTCTGCGCGTAGGACATGCCTGATGTAGGACCATCGGCGTTTTCTGATAACATCTGTGATGAAATTTTGATGTAGTTTATCGACATCCCAATTATACAAGACATACTAATTCAACGTTTCAACCATAAGATCTTCATAATGAGAAATAAACGAATAAGAAACAGACACTAAAAATAATAAAAACAATAATCATATTACAAATAGGCTAGACTGCAGGCGTTCAACAACAGAAAAATTCAAGTTAACACAATTAAAAGTCAATATAAATCATGGTAGATTTTCATGAAATGTGCATCATGTTCATATAAAAGGATTTAAAAAGAAGAATGCTTCAATTCTACATTAAGTAAATTATATCCCATGGAAGAGAACAGTTATTTAATCATGTACTTTTTTCATACATTTTTCTATTGCTAATTTTTTTTTCTTTGATGAGTTGCTGAAAAACTACTCAAGGTCGCGTCAATATTTCTGACCTACATTTACAAATTCAATAGTTTGTTCAATTTTAGTGCAATATTTTGCTCAATTTTAGTGCAATAGTTTGCTCAAATTTAGCACAGTCGTTTGCTCAATTTTAGTGCAATAGTTTGTTCAATTTCAGTGCAATAGTTTGTTTAATTTCAGTGCAATAGTTTGCTCAGTTTCAGTGCAATAGTTTGCTCAATTTTAGCGCAATAGTTTGTTCAATTTCAGTGCAATAGTTTGCTAAATTTTAGTGCAATAGTTTGCTCAATTTCAGTGCAATAGTTTGCTTAATTTCAGTGCAATAGTTTGCCCAGTTTCAGTGCAATAGTTTGCTCAATTTTAGTGCAATAGTTTGCTCAGTTTCAGTGCAATAGTTTGCTCAATTTTAGCGCAATAGTTTGTTCAATTTCAGTGCAATAGTTTGCTCAGTTTTAGTGTGAGAAGTTTCCAGTTATAGCTGTGCCTTGATATAACTGCATTTCCGTGATAATCGTTTTACTAATCTCCTCATCAAAGCAATGAATAGTTCATATACACTTTTCATGCTTCTAGTTCCTCACAAACTCATCTTAAAGAATCAATGAAATCTTTCAACAAGTTTTGTGTTGACCATAGACAGCGTAGTCCTGAAGTGATACGAGGATTTCGCTTTTCAGTGGTTTGTGGACATTGGGATGGACTGAGTTGCAGGAAGTCAACATTGGATCGCTATAAAACAAGGCGCCAAGAGTATACCGGAAATTGTATTTGATGTCATTTTACGGGCAAGGAAGTTCATGTTAATATTCTGGATGTTTCATTGAACTGTCATGATGCTAACTTAATTATATGCCAGACAGAGAAATATCGTTGTTATTAAATTCAAGCCTTCATGTAAATATATACTGTACTACCATTTCACATTTAAACACATGAGACACATTTAATGAAATCTAATTTTTTGTTGTGGTAGGTTTAGTGGTACACAACTTTCCGAATTGTGTCTGAGGTTTAGTGGTACACAACTTTTCTAATTGTGTCTGAGGTTTAGTGGTACACAACTTTTCTAATTGTGTCTGAGGTTTAGTGGTACACAACTTTTCGAATTGTGTCTGAGGTTTAGTGGTACACAACTTTCCGAATTGTGTCTGAGGTTTAGTGGTGCACAACTTTTCGAATTGTGTCTGAGGTTTAGTGGTACACAACTTTTCGAATTGTGTCTGAGGTTTAGTGGTGCACAACTTTTCTAATTGTGTCTGAGGTTTAGTGGTACACAACTTTTCTAATTGTGTCTGAGGTTTAGTGGTACACAACTTTTCTAATTGTGTCTGAGGTTTAGTGGTACACAACTTTTCTAATTGTGTCTGAGGTTTAGTGGTACACAACTTTTCTAATTGTGTCTGAGGTTTAGTGGTACACAACTTTTCGAATTGTGTCTGAGGTTTAGTGGTGCACAACTTTTCGAATTGTGTCTGAGGTTTAGTGGTGCACAACTTTTCGAATTGTGTCTGAGGTTTAGTGGTGCACTTTTCGAATTGTGTCTGAGATTTGATGTTATAATCTGAAGAAATGTTTATGTCTTTTCTACAAGTAAACTATTTTATTCTTTCCTGTCCAGTGAACTATTTCATTTGTTCTTTCCTTTGTCCACTCCTTTGAGACATCCTAATATGAGTCTGGATTTCGTTGCAGTTGCATAACTCAGAATAACACGTGCGTTTGTTAGAGAGGATATGGGCTATTAAAGTGATTATTTAATCATTATCATCATCACCATAATCATTATCATCACCACCATCATAATTACCATCACACCATCATCATCATTACCATCATTATCATCATAATTATCATCATCATCAACTTCCTTTCATATATAACAAATTTGTATTCTTTTAAATTTATTCCTAATTTCAGGTTACACTTTTTAATTTTCTTCTTTTATTATTTCTAAAAGGTATAACTTCTTTCTTTCTTAATTACAGCAAATATCTTATTTTCAATTTATCCCAATTCTAAGCGGCTTTCTATTTTGTTCCATTTTCAAAACTTCTACTGTTATTCCTACTTTTCAGAATCCCAGTAAATAATTTTACAATTATCTATTGGATCACGGTCATGAGTTTTAAGGATTAGTAACCAAGCAACCAACCCGCCATAATTTCACGCTCTAAATACATTTACGTTTTAATTATAATAATTTCAGTTTAAAAAAAAAATATATCCGTGATCTATTTCTAAATAGTTTCATCCTTTCTCAAATTCTAGTTGTTTAATTTTTTAGTGTGACTCTGTGACGGCCATGGTACCGGGTTCGAATCCTTTCACAAGCAATTTTGCATCCGGATTGTTCAGAAAGCAGTAGCAAACTACTGAACGTTTGTATATTGCCTAGAAAATCACTATAGCCAAATATTGCTGGGCTGATGGCTACATCTTGAATAAGATATGCAGCCAATTGTTCTTTTTTATTTTTATTTTTCTAGTTTTTTTCCTTTAGTAATTAAAATATATATTTCTTTTCTTCTATAATATTAGTTCATATTCTGTAGTATTTTCCCTTTCTTCTATAATATTAGTTCATATTCTGTAGTATTTTCCCTTTCTTCTATAATATTAGTTCATATTCTGTAGTATTTTCCCTTTCTTCTATAATATTAGTTCATATTCTGTAGTATTTTCCCTTTCTTCTATAATATTAGCTCATATTCTGTAGTATTTTTACCTTTCTTCTATAATATTAGTTCATATTCTGTAGTATTTTCCCTTTCTTCTATAATATTAGTTCATATTCTGTAGTATTTTCCCTTTCTTCTATAATATTAGTTCATATTCTGTAGTATTTTCCCTTTCTTCTATAATATTAGCTCATATTCTGTAGTATTTTCCCTTTCTTCTATAATATTAGTTCATATTCTGTAGTATTTTCCCTTTCTTCTATAATATTAGTTCATATTCTGTAGTATTTTCCCTTTCTTCTATAATATTAGCTCATATTCTGTAGTATTTTCCCTTTCTTCTATAATATTAGTTCATATTCTGTAGTATTTTCCCTTTCTTCTATAATATTAGCTCATATTCTGTAGTATTTTCCATTTCTTCTATAATATTAGCTCATATTCTGTAGTATTTTCCCTTTCTTCTATAATATTAGTTCATATTATCTAGTATTTTACCTTTCTTCTATAATATTAGTTCATATTTTCTGGTATTTTCCCTTTCTTCTATAATATTTACTTACCTGAGAGTCCAGGTAAGTGGTGATAGTGAATCAACAGTTGAAGTTAGGAAAAGACTAACAAAGGCCATGGCGACCATGACAAGATTAACCAGGATTTGGAAAAGTAGGATCACCACCCGCGTTAACATTAGCTTATATAAATGTTTGGTTTTGTCAATATTTCTATATGGCTGTGAGACCTGGACTTTTAACTGCGGACATAAAGAGAAGAATCTAGGAGTTTGAAAACAAATGCTATAAACGTGTGCGTTGGGTATCTGTTACCGAGAACATAAAACTAATGTGTATGTGCATGATCAAATTAATGCAGTAATGTTAAAGGTAACCGTTGTTAACAATCGTGAAACTTCGTAAACTCCTATGGTATGTGCATGATCAAATTAATGCAGTAATGTTAAAGGTAACCGTTGTTAACAATCGTGAAATTTCGTAAACTCCTATGGTATGTGCATGATCAAATTAATGCAGTAATGTTAAAGGTAACCGTTGTTAACAATCGTGAAACTTCGTAAACTCCTATGGTGTGGGCACGTGATCAGACATTCCTCGATCGATGGCAAGAGATGTTCTTCAATGTACGGTGGAGGGTGAAGAAAACAACGTGGTGAGTAGAAGACATGACTCGATAATATCAAAGACTTGACAGGGTGTGAATTTTTCAAACTCACTAGGATTGTTGAGGACAGAGATTGGCTGAAATATTTCTTCATCAAATGTCTCAATACAGCACCTCTTCGAACCTAACGGTTTATGAGTTTTATTATTATTGCTATTTTATTGTTATTATATTAGTTGATATTCTCTAGTATTTTTCCTTTCTGAATTCCAGTCGATATTTTTTACATTTCTTCCTCGGTAATTATTGCAACAAAGTTACTTCAGCAGATCAGACATTTATAAGCAAGATGGCCGTCCCATCCAGATATCACGTGACTACACTTCTACATTTTGTCATGTTATGCAACATCATCCACGCGCAGACAAAAACTACAACTTTGAGTGACGAAATAAGTCACAACGGAAGTGTGGCAGATAGCACCAACAACAAGAAAAACATTAACAGCAGCACGTGGATAGCCGGAAATAACAATTGCTCCTGCGTGAGGGAGCTGGCATCCTTGAAAAGGGACTTACGTGAAGAGGTATGTTTTAGTATATTTGTGTATGTATGAAACCCGTAGGTATGTGAGGGGAGGGGGCGGGTGAAGGGGTTGTAGGAATCAAAATCCTGAACCCCCCCCCAATTAAAAAAACAACAACATGTAGACGTGCAGTACGATAGTGCAAATTCACGAAACAGGAAAAAGGGGGGGGGGGGGTGTTGAGAGCGCTTAGCGACCTTTTTGTTAACTCCTGGTACCAAAAGCCATGTTTTGATTTGCTCAGAGCGGGGTTCACATCACATCAATGTTGAAACATTTCAATATTCTAATTATTTCTTCATGTTTCACCTTATCAAATGCCTTAGTATAGTTACCGTCATTGCTGTCTCCGCAAGGGAAGGCTGACTCCTACGGACTTCCAGAATTATATGTCTCTTGTTTTGGTGGTGCACTCTGCTAGACTGTATAACCTATCCATCTCTTTTACTTGTATCTCTGCCTTTGACACTTATCAATGGAATCTGTTTAATCGTGATTCTTGATTATAAACTGGCCTCACAGCACGTGGGGCATTGACATAAGTGCTCCGCCCTCTGTTCCAGCAGACATCCGACTCAATATTGTTTCGAGCCTAATGTCGCCGAAACAGACGTCGACATCAGGGCACAACTCTGGCCCTTGCGACAGGTTTCTTTGTTGTTCCGCCCACCCACGTCGTGTCCGTAACTAGTTCAAGCACAACATCGGCCTGTCGGTAACAACATGGTAACTGTTATCGAAGGTTATGACTATGGGTGTCTGTTTAATTGAATTGATATATGACACCATGTTGATTAGATAGAGCTATGAAGATCAATTGTTTATACAAGTAAATATAAGTAGGAAGCCAGAGGACAATTTTTAAAAATTCTTGAGACTAACGGGAATTGAACCAGTCCGTTCAACGGCACCAAATCGCCTAGCAACTATTGAACACGCGTTCTTCCGTACTTTATAATATAACTAATACGGATATTATGTTATATGTTTGTTGTTACTGAGGATATTTTAATACCTGTACGGGATGTTTGTTGTTGTTGTAATAGTCCTTGTCTATATCGGTACGTTCTGGTCACCTTGTGTGCACGGTTTGAAAGGCTTGATGAAATCGCATCTTTTTTTGGAGATGCGGTTAGTTAAGTACGGAAGAACGCGTGTTCAATAGTTGCTAGGCGATTTGGTGCCGTTGAACGGACTGGTTCAATTCCCGTTAGTCTCAAGAAGATAAATTGATAGAGTTATATAGATAGATTTGAAAATATCTTAAATAGATGTCATTCAGTAATTTTATTGCTACTTTTACAACAAATTTCTAATAAATAATTAATAATAAAATAATTTTAATAAGTGGTAAGTACAAAGTGTTGCACAGATATAATAATAATAATAATAATAATAATAATAATAATAATAATAATAATAATAATACAGAGATAATGATGGTGCGCAATTTGGTTCATGGTGCGCACACTTTTGTTTTTGAACGTACTGCATAAATTGTGCAATTAGCCAGGCCGCAACACCGGCTGCTGATTTTAAGAAATATTTTAAAATTAATATTTCTTTCTTATTTTTCTTATTATATGTTCGTTCAGATGAAGATCTAGGATCAAAACGTCATCCGTTGTCGCCCTATTTCATCTAACATATATAAGCCGTAATCTGGCATTCTATCTACCTGGAAACCTTTATAAATAGGGCATACATCGCGGAATTCCGTGCAACATTCAATCAAAACGATTGATGCCGTGGCGTTATATCTTCCCCACACAGCGTAAAGCATACACAATTTTTTTAATTGAAATATTATTGCCTTGAAATTTATTGCGATTTTAATTGTGTTTACGATGCATTGTCAAGTAAATATCTGTGTCGGTCTAATGATGGCTGCTGTTTTAATATTTGTGTACATTTCACGCCTTTTGCGTTGCAGCTTTAATAGTTGACCCAATCGCAAGAAAGCGTGAAAAAAGAGAAGAAAAAAAAAGAACTCAAAAATAGATGATTGAGTCGTCAAAGTCAGGAGTCACTCGCTCGGATTCGTGCAGGAAATGCTGCGGAGCTTAGATATAGAATTGTAAGAACACGCACAAAATCTATGTTTTATGGATGCTGACTCACATACAAGACGAATTGTACAAGAAACACTTTAGCAAAGACAAACAGGACAAAGACAAAGCAAAGACAACCGTCTTTTAGCAAAGACAAACACAGCCTTAAAAACCTCCCTGCACTCCTTAAACAGGAAAAAATGCAGTAACAAAAGTTTTTTTTTTTTTAAACTTGATTTGTTATTGATGCTGATTTGCATCATCGTCGAACTGGGCTAAAGTCATCAGCGCAAAGAGAAAATCAACAAGCAATATATACAGAATCTACCAAAACAATACAATAATATAACGGGTTCCGACAGGATGCAAACACATCTAGTAATATAACAATTATTTTATTATTTTCTATTAGTAATAATATGTATTTTATAACAAATATTTGTATATTCATTATTATTATAATAGAATCTCCGCTGGTAATCTTACATTAGCTTCTACAACTATTTCAACAGACCAACCAGAGATTGGCACTAAAGGCTGCAGTGGATTCATACGTTGGGGAACTGAATGAACTCAGAAGTCTTGTGACTGGTAACAGCAGTAAGATGGTTGTCTGTGAGTACACAATAATTATCAGATGACGTAATCAAAATGCGTGTACAATCTAATTACTCAGGTGCCATGACGAGTGGTGTAGGTGATCATGCTTCTTCACAACTCTCTGTCTCTTGTGTCCAATTAAATAAGTTCAATTAGTGACTGCTTTCTGTTCCACAGTGACAACCCATTCAGAAATTTCTGTCTTTGTCTTCCTCTTTCTCTTCTTCCCTTGATTTTTCCGGTGGTTACTAAATGCTACTCCTGCAACCCTTCACAGAAAGACATGCAGTAACGAAAGTTGTTTTAAATTTTACTAAATATACAAGTTTTAGTTTCCTCATTTTATCTATCTAATTTCCATCAGCGTAGAATACGGTGCATAGGGCAGAATACAGAGCTCTCCAGTTCGAGCCATGTGATGTTACCGTGTGCAATTCTTCTATGTTGTTGAGACCCATAGTCATACCGTCTTTGATGGTTGTTTTGCGAAGAGTCTCTCTTGGTCTTCCTTTTTTTCTTTTGCCATCTGGTCCCCATTTTAATGCTAGTATATGCAATCTGTTTTCATTGGGTCTAAATACTAGTTCGATATAAGTCCATCGTTTTCTTCTTACTGTTGTAGAAACATATTGCTGTTTCTTGTTTCCTCTTACTTGCTTGTTTGACTTGAATTCTCCCTATTACATGCCCTAAAATTCGTGATTGATTCTAATTTTTGCTTAATTTGTCACTGTTTTACTCCAGCCTTTCAAAGAAACATGAATAAACATGGGTAAACAGAGGTAGGACGTAATCCGAGAAAATATGGGTAAACAGGTAGGATGTAATCCGAGAAAATATGGGTAAACAGAGGTAGGACGTAATCCGAGAAAATATGGGTAAACAGAGGTAGGATGTAATCCGAGAAAATATGGGTAAACAGAGGTAGGACGTAATCCGAGAAAATATGGGTAAACAGAGGTAGGACGTAATCCGAGAAAATATGGGTAAACAGAGGTAGGATGTAATCCGAGAAAATATGGGTAAACAGAGGTAGGACGTAATCCGAGAAAATATGGGTAAACAGAGGTAGGACGTAATCCGAGAAAATATGGGTAAACAGAGGTAGGACGTAATCCGAGAAAATATTAGTAAAGAGTCGTAAACACTGTATACGCTACTACTGTCCAAGAATGTTACCAGCGTCATTTCGAATCCCTCAGAACTTATTCAGTTTTGTAAACTTATACATATGGAATCATCCTTCAAAATTGACGCTATTTCATATTTTCCTTTGTTTTCAATGCCAGTCTACAAAACGTATACACAAAGTAAATAACAGAAATCAATAAAAGTCAAATAGCGTACTTTTGAAGTATGAACCGATGACTTAGTTCGCAGGACTGTTACGATGGACTCGGTCAGATACTGTAAAAATTAAAAAGTTGAGTGATCTCAAATGTGGTTGATGTCACGTTTTAGCAACGTTGAGTTTGCTTGAAATCAATTGTCATGATCACAGTTTCTTATTTGTCTGAATGACATTCTTCATCTATCTCATCTTGTAGTACGGCCTATAATAAATTAGACTTGTGTCTTTGTCATTTGTTTGAGTGTACGTACGCGGTTCTGTTGAAGTGAAGTAAAATTGTGACATTTGCACATTTCGACACACAAATTCGATTTGAAAGTCATACTACACAGTCTAGTAGAGAACGAGTCCTGCACAACTCAAAATCTATTGAGAATCTCAACAGATATGCACTACGAAACAATTATTGCGTTTGGTTTCCGGTTGTGTATTCGATTTCTGTCGAGGCCTAAAAATGGAGCAAAGAATAACATAGCAACATTCTTTACCTATCATGCATGACATAAGAGGCAGATACGGAGGTTATTGGGGTGGAGTTTGCTGCCTCTTCCCATTTAAGTTCAAAGTGACTCAGAAACCATGCTGAAGTCAAATGTTTCAGGCCGATAGGCGCAGATATCACATCAAAGAAGTTAACCGTGACACAACGCATTCCGTTCTCCGGTCTACATCATGTTAATTTGCAAGGCTGTGAGAACGAACTCAGAAGAAGCAGATGTATTGATGTCTCATATCCGTTCCATCCTCCGCCATCTTGTAGGCGTGTCTCATCGAAAGAAAGGCAGCCTCTTTTCCAAAGTTCTCACGAAATCATAACAACTGGAGTCTTCTTCTTCTTCTGCGTTCGTTCTCAACAACTGGAGTATATGTTTATGTTTGTTTCAACTCCTAACAACGATACATTTCTGTGCATTAAAAATAGTCTGTAAATTCTGGACGGATGTTATGTTATCCATAAATAGAGAGACTTCTTTCATGAACTTTTAACAGCGGTGTATGTTTATAAACAGCCGTTTCCTTGATCAGATCGCTGTGTGTTTGGATAAACGGCAGAAAAATTACGGTTGTCAACCATTGCAAAAAAAGTAAAAATAATTACATAAAAAGCTTTTATCATATAAGAAATGGTACTTTGCGACCCTTTGGTTTTAATACATTACATGCCTATAATTATACGAATATTATGGGCAGAAAAATGAAGAATTTAGAAGTTTTGAAAATACTGAAATTAAATGAAGGGTGGCTTCTAATACAATTATAAAAAGGAGGCTTCGGTGTTTTGGACACATAAAGAGACATGACAGCATATACAAGCTGATTCTTGAAGGCGGAGTTCCGTGGAGGAGAAGAAGAGAAAGAATAAGAAGACGATGGACCAAAGAAATCAAAGAATGCATGAACACTTCATTTGCCAAAATAAGTTCTACTCATCCAGGACAGAGAAGCGTTCAGAATGTCCACGATGAAGACAACGTTCTGGAAAGAATACATCATTTGACAGACATGTCAGTTTTATAGCATGTACGAGGCGTGTTCAAATGAAAACGGGACTTGTTACACCACGCGTGATAGAGCGCACTGATATTGATGACATTTTGCACTAGTAATGAGTATCCAATAATTTACATACGGTCACGTGTTCATCTTCCCAGCATGCATATGTGCTGCAGAAGACTGTTAACAATATGGCGGGTGTGATTCCGAACCCGTCCAAAGTGAATCAGCGTGCTGTGATCCAGTTTCTTTCATTTGAAGGATGTCAAGCAGTAGACATTCATCGGAGAATGAAGGCAGCATATGGTGACAAATGTTTGTCGAGGACCAGAGTGATGGAGTGGGTGCGTATGTTTAAAGACGGACGTGAGTTAACGGCAGATCTTGCACGGCCAGGTCAGGCGCATATTGTTGCAACAGAAGAAGCCATAGCCGTGCTTGATAAAGCAGTACTGACTGACCGTCGTCGGAGCATTCGTTCGCTTGCAGAAGAATTCCATATGTCAATTGGGACAGCCCACATGGTTGTTCGGAAGAAATTGAACTATCGGAAGGTGTGTTCACAGTGGGTCCCACGGATGTTGACTGACCACCATAAGGAAGAACGGATGGGGTGGAGTTTGAACCACCTGATGCGTTACAGGGCAGAGGGTGATGCATTTCTGTTGAGCATTGTGGCAGGTGATGACGTGAAGACAGCGGTGACCACATGGTTCAGAGAACAGCCACGCAACTTTTTCTCGGACGGCATTCGACGTCTACCTAAACAGTGGGATGCTTGCCTAAATGCATACGGAGATTTTTTCTGATGAACCCAGGTGCATTCTTATTCACAAGTGGTTGCTTTGTTCAATTCCGTTGAAAATATTAAATTGCGTATGATACTTTTTAAATAAATCCACAAGTCCCGTTTTCATTTGAACACGCCTCGTATTACCCCATTATAACAATACTTACGTAGAACACAAGTTTGATAAGCTTTACAGTAAACACAGATTCTATCAAACTATAAGGTATTGGTACGACAAAATACAAGTAACAGTTTACATGACATTTTCAGCGTTTCAACCGTAAGGTCTTTTTCAATAAAATATAACACAAACAGTAAAAATAACAGCACTATAAAAAAAAAGTATTAAACAGCAGACATTGAACTGCAGTTACATCCATGGTAACAATGACGTACGTAAACGCAAGCATTGTCATAGAGACGAGCATTAAAAAAATATAACGGGAATGATAATGGAATAAAATATCTATACCTGAAAATAACATTAACGACAATACAACAAAGGCACCATCCGCCAAAATTTAAATAAATGAATGATTAGAATTAAGACCATTATATAACATGCTAAACATTAACTTTCCATTAATTAAATATTTAATTATGTTAATTTCTCCAGCTCTCAACGCTCCAGCTGCCGCGACGCCTGCTGTAGCATTCTCATCAAAGCTGAGCTACAATCGGGAACTAAAACCATTGGATACAGTCATATTTGACACCGTGCTCACAAATGATGGGAACGCGTATGACATCGACACTGGAAAGTTCACAGCTATCACTGCAGGAGCGTACATGTTCCACTCGACAATCTTATCAGGTTATAACACTAAAGTGAGTATAACTACTCTATTATATTCACGTCTTTTACAGGAGTGACCAATTAGAAGGCCTTATATCACACTATTGCTGTGGTTGATGAACGTAGATGCGGTAATGGGTTAGTGGAATTCAATCCCCACCTCCGTGACATTCTTAGATAAATAAAGCAATGCCGAAGTCGGATTTGGGCCACTGGAGCAAATAAAACGGAGACACAATACATTTCCGTTCTCTAGACTACATCCTGCGGGAAATCTTTTAGAATAAAAAGGGGAAGAAGAAGCACATTGTCCTGCATAAGAGAGATCTCTGGACTACATTCTGTGGGAAATCTTGTAGGAACATTGACCAACTGTAAGGGAGATCCAATGGAAATTTTAAAAAAAGATAAATTAAGCATAAAGAAGAACTACTTATTAACTCTACGTATGTACATCCCTGCAGTGTTGGCTGTAGAGAAAACTTTATAGCACTTAATCCGCCGAAGACGGATGTATCGAGTCATTCGTGCAAACAAAACAAACGGCGATACAACGCATTTCCATTCACTGGAATACATCTAGCAGGAACATGGTTCTGCTACAAGAGAGATCAGGCGGTAGTCTGAGAATGAAAGTCGAAGAAGAAGCACTTAACACAGATCCTCGGCGGGTTATCTCTCTCGCAGAAGATGTAGAAGGAGATACCTACTGATTGTTCCTATATTCCACTGGTTTCTTTCAACACCACTCTTCACTCCCACGTCCTGCAACTCCATTTACTCCCATGTCCTGCAACACAACTCTTCACTCCCACGACCTGCAACGCAACGCTTCATTTTCAGCCATATGCACAGAATAAGAAATACATTCCACATCTTCCAACTGACTTAACTCCTTACTTGCATTAAACATGTCAGCAGGGTCCATTAACTACCGCTGTCACCACTCCGGCAAGTCTGTCTACTCTTTCATTTTCTGTACTCCATCGAGGCTAACTAATTGAAGTGAAGATGGGGCTTAGATCAGACAACAGAGGCTGGAAACACAGACTGGCTAGGCAATCACTGACATCGAACAGAGCCATACTCCTGTCCAAACAAGCACTGATGCTGAATCGGAGATGCTAGGTCGAGAAGAGCACCATAAGCCATGATATCACGCAACATAATTAGATAACTTGTCTCCACGTCCAAATACTTGCAGTGTAGACATGTTCGATTGCGTACGAGAAGACTTGCTGTGTACACATGTTCAACTGTGTACTAGAAGATGACTTGCTGTGTAGACATGTTCTACTTTGTACTAGAAGATGACTTGCTGTGTAGACATGTTCAACTGTGTACTAGAAGATGACTTGCTGTGTAGACATGTTCAACTGTGTACTAGAAGAAGACTTGCTGTGTAGACATGTTAAACTTTGTACTAGAAGAAGACTTGCTGTGTAGACATGTTCAACTTTGTACTAGAAGAAGACTTGCTGTGTAGACATGTTAAACTGCGAGCAAGGAGATTTCTCTTAAACACCTGCGTGTCCAGGTTAAAAAATGATCTCTTAAGCACACACATCGCCGTCGACTTCAGCACAAACATCGCCATCGACTTCAGACACTAACAGCATGACTGAATCATTTCAAGATTCAGAAAGCAGTAGGTAGATTAATGCATCAAAATTTCAAAAAATGAGTGCAGCCAAAATAGTTGATTTGATTTCGACGTCACGAATAGACAGGTTGACCAGATTTTGGAAATAAAAACTGGAACACGCATTAACGAAACAAAGTTGTCTCCAAAATAATACAGAACGGTCAATATATTTAGGTTGAAGTATAATACATTTTGATGTGAATATTTTAAAATTCATCTTGTTTTTAATGAGCAAGATGTTGTTGGCTGCGCAGATAAAGTTTGTGTACATGTTAACATGTATAATATCTGACACATTCAACCAATTAAACTACTCTATTATTAGACATCAACCGATTTTTAAATACAGTGACCGGTTTTGCGTCCCGGTAAAGGTTTTGGACTCTAGGACAAATTATTCAAAACCGATACGGTCCATGTGATGATAAACAATCTCTTTAGCTGTGAGAAGGTAGATCTTTACATCTTATATTAATTTTTAATATAAAAGCCGAGGTTCTTCTCAGCTCTGTAAATGAGACGAAACACTGACTCATATAAGGTTGTATATATAACTAATATTTCATGTAAGCTGTAACAAGGATATTTGGAGAGGAGATGGACACCACCAAGAAAACCTCTTCGTTCACAGAAATGTCATAATGAATATTCAGAGGCATGATTCTTTTTCCAAAAATAGCTTGCCGTCGAACAGTTGATGGTGGAATAGAAAGATGAGGACAGAGAAAAGTATGGATTGCCAGTGATAAAAACTGGAACGGATTAAGATTCTCCACACTCAAACAAAGAAATGATAACAGAGAGGCTCGGCGAAATTTGTGTGTTGATGTTTCCAGAGTGATCTTCCTACGACCCTGAAGGGTTATGGGTTTGATGATGATGATGAAGGTTGTCTGAAAGGCATGGCTATGTAAATGAGACGGCACCTGGGCCCATATTAATGAGTCTCAAAGGTATAGTTGTGCAAGGGGGGGGGGGGGGGGTTGCGGATGTATGCACTGTTCAGTAAAAAAACTGGGAATTTTTGTCACCGTTTCTGCAAGATATGCCATCTTTTGAGAAGATATCCTTCGATGTCGTTATGTTACAATTTTCCAGATCTAATTAACTTTCAATATTCCAGAAATGTATAAATTATCAACAAGTTTGAGTCTTTTATGCTAATTTTGTCTTCCCCCCCCCTCCACAATTCCTCCTTTTTCAATAACTTTTCAGGTGGAGACAGCAATTATTGTGAATGACAAGGAAATTGCTCGAATTTACTCAGGGGCTCACGACGCTCACGGAAGCGGAAGCAATATGGCTATCGTGAATCTGCGCAGTGGAGACTCAGTATGGGTTCGTCTGCTGTACCAAGGAGGTAACCATGTGCATGGCTACTACAGCACGTTTTCAGGAGCTTTGCTGAGGGCGCCAGAGCCATGATGTTTTCCTGCAATATTCCAGTCAAATAAGATTACCTTTGGACATTTTAACACTTTTAAAAGCAATTGCGTGTAAAACACGAATTCGTTAAAGAAAAACAAAACAAAATATCCCGTACACAAGTATATTAACCGTCACAGTAGAAATAATTCTACCACCATTATGATGACGTCATCGTGAATTTTAAAGTTAATAATTAGTTTTAATTGATGTTTTCTATTTCAAAATAGCTCTTCTCTCGTACGTATGAAGTAATTATATCTTCTAGGACAGTGTTTCCCAACCTTTTTTTAAAAAACTATGCCACACTAAGTCTTTCTAAAATTTTGATGCCCCCCCCCCCAATGTAACATATACATATTATTTAATATTCAAAACTTGTATTATTCATTAAATGAAGCCTAATTACAACTTATTCCAATTGCCCCCCCCCCCTTCTGAAAAGTCAAATTCCCAAATGTGGGGCGTCGACCCCACGTTGGGAAACACTGTTCTAGGGCATAATGAATTTCTCCAGGAATTGTGCTGTGCATCTTTTGCTATACTTATTTCTCTTTCATAGTTAAAAAAAAATAAATCTAGATTGCTTTAATTTTTTAAAATTTATAATATTTAGTAACTTCCTTGTTAAAGAGATTACTCAAGCGTAGAGTCTAGGGGATGTGAACAAGAGGTAGGCAGAGGGAAAAGTGGAGGGAGAATAACTCGAGATAGACCGGTTACAGTGTAACAGAGTGCACCACCAAAACAAGAGACAGAAGATGTTGGTGGTCCGCTGCAGCCAACCGTCGTTGCTGAGACGGCACTTGATGATGATGAGTTACTTCTCGTTTTCCCTCAAACTTATTCCTACTGTTTTTTTTATATGTCAACATAAATTTGCTATTTTTGCTATATGCTTTTAAAACAATTACCGGATTATTGTTTTTTCACTGACCAAAATGCAAAAAATAGTCAACTAGAAATAACACTATGTGTTACCGGGAAGCGATCGCTTTTTACATTTGATACTGTTTTTAAAGAATCAGTTGAAATATGACATTTATTTTTTTAAAAGTAAATTATGCAATGTGTTCATTAAAAACCCCCCACAGAGAATCCATATTAGCCACTTCATTATGTAAAAAAGAATTTTGCAGATTTGGCAACACTACATGGCAACACTGCGGTAGACCGTAAGAAATTTTATACTTGAAGTGAAGGATCTCTAAATAGATCAGTCGGCATTTGATACTACTTCTTATGGTCCATGCCGTGTGGCGTTGGCTATCATGTCTTTCCACATCCTTCTATTTCGTGCGATGTCAATAATTCCCCCTACTAATGTTCTCCCATTCCACAATATCAGGTTGTCAAGTGTTTTCTCTCTATATATCTTCTTCTAGCGCTCTAGCTCTTCAACTTGCCTCTTCTCACGATGTGGCCCAATAAATGTGGACTATCTCTTTATTCTGCAAGTTAGCAGTTATTTTTTTAAAATTAACTTCTTTTACGATATCTTCATTCCGCTTTTTATCTGTCCGTAGTATTCTTAACATTCTTCTATAAAACCACATCTCTGCTGCCTCTATACATTTTTAAGTATTCTGATGATTGTCCAAGATTCACTTCCATATATCCGAATTGTTTCAATATAACGTCTAAGAAATATCTTAACTCAATTGACAAATATAGATTAGTTAGGATGCTCGTCATCTTGTGAAATGTTGCCTTTGCTTGGGCAATATTTTTACTTATTTACTATGCCTTACAGCTGATGTTATTAAGATACCTAAATATGCGAATATGTTCATTTGCTTCAGGCTGATAATTTGATATTTAATTTATGTTCTGCCTACTTGGCAACTATTGGAGTTTGAGATCAAAAACCTCCAAATTGCAACTATTTAAAAATAGGTTAACTAATTGGCACATTAAATTAAAGTTATGACTCTATTAGCAGCAAATATTTACATGTTTTTAAAACAAATATCTCAACATGAACGAAGTTTAATTACAGAAAATATTCAACGTTATTTCCGGGAGAACAATATTGTCGTTGAAATTTTGTTTTGTATATTTTCAATGTTCAAAGAACAATGTTGTTTTCATATACGAGAATTTTGAATTAGACACACTGTTGATGAAATAAATAGAAATAAAATATATGAAATTATTTTGTGTATTTCTTTATATTTAATGTTTAAGTATATGTTGTTTGTGTGTTTTTATATCGTGTGGTGTTATACCTGTATATTATTTTTAAAACTGCAGTAAAAGGTTGAAGATTAAATGTTAGTAAAATGTTAAATGATATTTGATTAGAGCAAGATCTTTGACAGAGCAACAAGAAAAAGAAATTGAATATCTTCAAGAAATATACATACCTTGGAAGGAAATCGGACTGATTACAAATATATATTGGGAACAAACTGCATCAATGAGGTGTGAAAACAGCTACTCACCATACATATAAACAAAAAGAGGAGTAGGACAAGGATGTAAATATTTACTCATCCAATTTAACATCTACACAGAGAATATCGTTAAGTATATAGATGGAATGCCAAGATTAAAGTTCAGTGAAAAAATAATAACCAATAAGTGATATGCAGATGGTACTTTTATCAGAAAATGAACAGAAACTACAAGGACTATGAATAATAGATCAAGTAAATAAATAAAGTAAATACTCGTAGTATGTACTAGAAATAAAGATTAAAAAAAATAAAACCCATGATAATCAGTAAAATCGCAGAAGAACAGGTGCTAAACATAAAAATACATGGAGAGAAACTACAACAAGTAGAACATTACCAATATCTTGGACACATAATCACAAATGATGGCAGATGTGAAACAGAAGTTAAAAGGAGAATCGGGGTGGCTAAAAGTACCTTCAAAGACATGAGGGAAATGATGACATAAATAAATTACAAATAAAATAAAAACGAGAATTATAAAATGATACATCTATTCTATTTGTTGATGTATGGATGCGGTTGCGTCTGTGGGTCTCACCAATGACCCACTAGACAAACCACCCACTTAATGCTACAGAAAGAAACACAATAGCAAACATAAAACTACGCCTGTTTGATCATATAAAGAAACACAACTGTTTAGAAAGACAAATAATTTAATGGAGGAATATATATGTTTTGGCTTTCGCTCTGAAACTATAAGTGGATCTATTTTATAGCAGGACAATGGTTCTACAAGATTTTCAGAAGGTTGTAGTTTATATTATATCTTATGTTCCGCCGAAGATGGATGTGTCGGGCCATTGGCACAAATAATACGAATAAGAAGATATCTTATGTAAGCAGTATGTGCGCATGCCCATGAAACTCATGTTTCATATGTATAATTTCTGGAGAAGGGTGGGGGGGGGGAAACTGGAATCTCCGAAACTTTCTTTAACTTCCTGAAGACTTCACATCTCAGTGTCAACTCTCTGAAGACCTTACATCTCAGTGTCAACTCCCTGAAGACTTTATATCTCAGTTTAAACTCATTGAAGACTTTACATCTCAGTGTCAACTCCCTGAAGACTTCACATTTCAGTGTCAACATCCTGAAGACTTCACATTTAAGTGTCAACTCCCTGAAGACTTTCTCAGTGTCAACTCCCTGAAGACTTTACATCTCAGTGTCAACTCCCTGAAAACTTTACATCTCAGTGTCAACTCCCTGAAGACTTTACATCTCAGTGTCAACTCCCTGAAAACTTTACATCTCAGTGTCAACTCCCTGAAGACTTTACATCTCAGTGTCAACTCCCTGAAAACTTTACATCTCAGTGTCAACTCCCTGAAGACTTCACATCTCAGTGTCAACTCTATAAGAAGAAGCCCCATGAAGCTACATCCTTGAAGCAGAGTTGGTACTTAGTTCAGCTAATAGAAGATGGAAACTAAGACTGATCGGACCATTCCTTACATCAAACAGGGCCACAGTCTTGCCCAAGTAAGATTCTTGATTAGAAACTAGCATCGCAGCACGCGGGACACTCCCATAAGTGCTCAACTATCCGTTCCAGCGGCCATCCCAGTGTATGTGGACTCCAGGAAGGTATTGATTATGCGATCTTCTGGTCTATCCAAAAATACTACTTTTCCTTCCCTCAGCTCTAGACACTCCAATTTCTGACATTCTTTGTATTTGTACGTTCTCAGCCTCTTTGACCTCATCCTCATTTTGCAATGAATTTATATCTGTCTTAATCAAGTCTGCTTTATCTCTTCTCAGCATTGTGCAGTCTATCGCCGCATTGCCTTCTAGTAAGTCGGCTCTCTCACTTCCTCTGACCCCAAGCAACCAAGTACCTGTACTAAGTACCGGAGATACCAGGCCAAGTGGTGCACTAGCAACTCGTTTAGTTTACATGAGAAAATGTCTTACGCTCAGAGTTGGTCTATGCTTGATATGCACCCTCCCTAAAACTCAGAGTTGGTCTATGTGTAACATGCAACCTCCCTAAAACTCAGAGTTGGCCCATGTGTAACATGCAACCTCCCTAAAACTCAGTGTTGGTCTTGGTGTAACATGCAACCTCCATAAAACTCAGTCTGCATACGCGTAACATGCCCCGCCCCCACGCCCCCACGGTACACACAGACAACTAATCATATGAACATTTGCAACAATTTGGTGATGTCAATGTTTGCCCCTTTTGCCCAGATTCAATGCAACGTCCTGACTTCAAGTCCGCAATAACTCTGAATATAGTATAATAATAGTAACAATAATACCCATAACCCGTCAGGGTCGAAAGGGTACCACACTAGAGACATCAGCACAAGGTCAGGGTCGTAAGGGTACCACACTAGAGACACCAGCACAAGGTCAGGGTCGTAAGGGTAGCACACTAGAGACATCAGCACAAGGTCATGGTCGTAATGGTACCAAACTAGAGACATCAGCACAAAAAAGCACTATAAACAACTCTATCCTCAGATGTTCGGAGGAGTGTAGAAAATAATCATGCCCAGGGCATCCCTTGTTATCAATCCAGGATATTCTTTGATCGATTCTTCTCCTTTTACCCTCAACTGTTCCCTGCAAAATAATTTTACAACGTGAGATTGTCTCGCTACATGTCCAAACTAACAAACAAGTGTACTCCGTTTCACGACTGCCAAAAGTGGTTCTTGATTACCTGCAAGTTTATTTATTTCCTGCTGGACACATACACTTGTCTTGTGTTCTATATAAATAATTCTTAACAGACGCCTGCATCACTTGTTACAAAAGCACGAATCCTTCTTTCCATTAGTTATTTAATTAGCTAGTTAGTCGTCGGATCATCATCACTGCAAACTGGACATGTTCATAGTTGCTCCGATCTCTCTCTGAGTGTATCCGCCATTACACTTCTGCTGACAGTACCGGTTCTCTGCTGGTTGACCATCATTCTTCTGCGCCGTCCATGTCTACATTACCTTCTGCCCATGTCTACATTCAGTGTCCAACTTACACATTCGTATAAAAGTATACTGAACACTAGAGATCTGAGTATATTGATCTTTGTTGTAATATTGTTCTTACTTTTCCAAACCATAATTCAATCTTACCATGGTAACTCAGCCACCGCCATCTCGAGTCTTAACTTAGTCTCATTTCCCGAATTGCCATAATCACACATTTGGCAACACGAGATATTTAAAGCTGGCAACTTCTTCACGTTTGTCACCGTTTTACCGGATATTTACGGGATTTTGCTTTTTTTTTCACTAGTAAACAATATCTTACTTTTATCAATGCTAATGTACACGCCATATTTTCAACCAACGTCTTCCAACTTTTAAGTGAGTTTCTGGAAATCAGATTTGGAACCAGCCAGAGATCGATGTCGCATAACATCAGTTACAAAGTGGTCTACCGCCAATTTTATGAATATAATAACAAATTCCAGAGAAGGATAATATTCATTGTTGCACTTCAGACTAAAGACATGCGTCACGCAGATTATCAGACTGTCCTGCAGTAATCTCCATTTATTAGCTTACATCCATATACCCACTTAGAAGTAATGTCTCACGTATTAGCATTTAGCACGACATAGTTCGATTACCATATCAAATCTGTCATAAAGTATGTCTAGTAAAAGAGTTATTTGATATTATTAACGCATTTGTGATTAATCTGTTCAAGTCAGCAGATAGCGGCTGCTAGTACTAGGAACGCAGCGGGTGTTTGTAATAAATAACATTTAGTACATGGAGTATTGGAGGTGTTAGTACTACTAAGAGACATTTAGTACATGGAATGTAGAGGATGCTTGTACTAAGTGACATTTAGTACAAGGAATATTGGAGGTGTTAGTACTACTAAGAGACATTTAGTACATGGAATGTAGAGGATGCTTGTACTAAGAGACATTTAGTACATGGAATGTAGAGGATGCTTGTACTAAGAGACATTTAGTACAATTTATGTAGGGGATGCTTGTACTAAGTGACATTTAGTACAAGGAATAATGGAGGTGTTAGTACTACTAAGAGACATTTAGTACATGGAATGTAGAGGATGCTTGTACTAAGAGACATTTAGTACATGGAATGTAGAGGATGCTTGTACTAAGAGACATTTAGTACAATGAATGTAGGGGATGCTTGTACTAAGTGACATTTGGTACAAGGAACTTAGTCTTCTTCTTCAGCGTTCATTCTCAAACTCCCGCTGTATCTCCTTTATAGCAGGGCCATGGCCCTACTGGATATGCAGCAGAATCTAGTCCAGAGAATGGAAATGCGTTGTGTCGCCGTTTTATTTGCGCCAATAGCCCACCACATCCGTATTCGGCGAGGGAACGTAGTCAATTACGTTCAAGTACTTTACCAATTTTGCACACACAAAAATGTCGTCATATTTCTTATGAAAAGAAAAAAGGAATTACACATCAAGATAAACCCAAAAAATCATTATTTTTTAATGTCAACTTTTAAAAGAACTGAATATGCATCTACGACCGTTAATCTCCGTCATCGCCGAAGACGGAGGTGTCGGTCCATTGGCGCAAATAAAACGGCGACACAACGAATTTCCTATCTCTGGACTACATCCTGCTACAAATTTAGTAGAACCATTGTCCTGCTACAAGAGAGAACTAGCGGGAGTTTGAGAATGAATTTGTTCATATACTTTTTTTGTCCTTTGACACATTTGTTTGCGAAATTGCTCGAGGTGTTGCGAGTTCGTTTTCGGTCTTGTTTACAGCGTGGATTTTTTATCGGTGATCCCTGAGGATTATCGCCTGACGCTATGAAGATACGTACTATGATCGGTACTCTCGGCTTCCCGAGTGAAAATTTTCTGAAAGTGATGGAGTATGACAGGAAATGTTTCTGATCGAGTTGGAGTAATCGGGGATTGACGTTGACACTTAAGAAGCGACGGAATTAATTCTCATTATTTTTGAATATTTTATTATGTAATTATTCAGCGGATTGACAAAAACTGGTTTTGTCCAGCTATGAAAGTGCTAGACATGTGCTGATCTTTCGGGTCACGTAATTATACTAAATGTCTAATCTAGTCTCTTGGGGGACTGAAATATTGTAAGCGGAGACAAGAATTATTCGATTTAAGGTTATGTTTTACATATGATCTGCACAGAAGGAAATACTTGTTTACTGAAATGTAGAGAGAACCCGATCTATTGTTAGAATTAGTGCAGCCTTGAGGTAGGAGAAAGCGTACATTTTGTAACTATTTCATAATTCCTCTAGCAATTCTTCAGTAGAGTGTAGCGTGAATTTGAGCAGAAGTTAGTTGCTCCGAAGCAGAGCTTAAAACAACACGTTTGTCTTTTGTCCGAATAACTGTCGTAGTAAATGCGTTACGATCTGGCATAAAGACATTTAATTGTATTGAAATTCCACGAGGATTTCAGACATTTAACACAAGTACGTACCAATAGGCATTCATACTGCAAGGACTATTATGACTTCTTGCTGTGAAATAACTAACAGGTTGAGTTGGCCTTCTTGACAACCCATTCGGAGATAGCAACCCGTTTCATTCTTCATTTTATATTATGTTCTATTTTATCCTGTCATCCCTTTCTAAATAACTGTCATCATTACTCTCTTGTCCGCCATATCTGCTCGTCATGCAATGTATGTCTCGTCTTATAGTGCTGAACCCTTCCAGTTTTGAATGTTCTTTCCCATCATGTTACATACGACGCGATGGTTTCGCGACCTTAACCATCTTCACGCCACATGTTCTTTATTATGTTAAGTATATTCTTTGTTTGTCTGTTGTCTCACGTCCTGATGAAGGCTTTTTAATCGAAACGTCGTCCGTCACTATCTCGTTGTTAGTATCTGTTGTTTATAACATTGGTAACACCTATACCTATTTACGTTAATTTTTTACATTTGGATTAGCCACGATTGTACTATCATAATCGAGTATTCATGTGGTCTCTTTATATATCTCATATCTTCCAGTGGACTGTGAGCCCTTTTGTTATCTCCGCTTTAGGTCATCACGAGTACAGTTTGAGAAATGATACAGCGAAACGAGTATAGCACATCCTGAGTGTATAAATGTCAGAAAAAAGTCACTATTTATGGTTGTTGACATACCAGCTCAACTAACATCTGTTTAGGAAGTAAAGAATGTGATGGTGTATAATAGCAAATCCCCAATTATGCGTTATTACTTGCTGGGTCCTGGATACATCTGTTGTCTCAACGTATTACGGCTGCAGGCCGTCCTTTGTGTTTACACGTTATACGTGTTGTACATCACATGCCAGCTAGGATTTGTGCTCAATGAAATTGTCATGTGAAGAAGGTAATCCAAGTTAGATTTCCCTTGCAAGGAAATGTAGGTAAACAAAACGAGTAATAATATGGGAGAGAAAAAGGGTTGCCATTTTGGCCCTTTTCATGACCAAATTTTACCATTCTGAAATGTCACTGGCCGCAAAATTTAGCATTCACCATTGTCGTCTTTAACCAATTTGCAGATGTTATTTTTTGCAATGTACTATTGGTTAAGTTCATAATAATTAAAAATCTAGTAATATCAGTATGTACTGTTCTTAGTAAGTTGTATTTCTCTTTCAACTTCTGCCTAGCCCAACTAAGAAACACAATGCACGTTGTTCTCCTAGACGGAGCTGTTAGAATTAAAAAATTTCATTGCATTTCCGTAAATTAAAGATCATTGTATTATGTTTTTTTAGTATTTTTGTGCATAATTTATATGTTTGGTAACTTTTTTGTTTAATGTTCTACCTAACATGTGGTCATAAAAAGTGGTAACTATGTGGCAACATTGAATTGAAAGAAATATCGAATCTAAATATTATACTAATATAATCGACTTTCAAACAATTTTTTAACTTTTCCAGTGGTGCAATAATCTTAAAGGAAATGTCGGTTAAATAAACCGTTAACTTTGTCAGCAGGATGTAGAAAACTGTTGGCAGGGTATTTGTAGGATTTCCTGTACTGTTACACCTATATAAGAGTATGGAAACTTAATCAGAAGTTTCAATAGATATCCATACAATATCTAATGAGTGTCGTTAACACCAATATTTTCTGTAGACTGTCTGGGCTACAAGTCAGGAAGGTGACGGTAAACGTAAAAAAAACCCCCTTAATATTCCAGGAAAGACCAGGAACTCTAATCGTCAAATGTTTATATTTTATTGGTTGGATACTTTTCTGATTCGCGGGCCACATACAGTGGTACTTACAGGCATCGGTCCTAAGCTAGAATTCAAGGACTTAACTACATTTCTTTTTGGCAGTGTGATGTTCGATTTTAACAAATTCTACGTTTCAAGTAATCGAAAGAAGATAAAGAGCTTTTCAGCAGCAGAATGAATAAATATAAACGATTGTGAAATCGTTGGTATTATCCAGATCAAAGGATTTGGCCGAATAAAGACAAATATTTTTCGCTTCATATTCTCATTATTCTCATTGAGTGTATCAAATTATCAGTTAGCTAAAAAAAATATGTTCAGATGGAATTATTAAAAAAATGTGATGTAACGTTAGTTGGAGTGTATGTTATAGCTGTCGGTGCCTTGTTGCTAAGTGATGTAACGTTAGTTGGAGTGTATGTTATAGCTGTCCGTGCCTTGTTGCTAAGAGCGTAGCTGTGATAGTTTGTAATTTGATATTTTGTGATCACGGTGGTCAATGCCTATGTTGATTTTAATTAAAACTAGTGAATTAGTAAAAATTATTACTCTTGATTTTTCAGATTACCGATAAAAGTGTTGAAAAAAATATACCCGAAGTGCCGACATTCTTAACTAATCTTAAATCCAGTGTCTATATTTTATTATAAACGTGTTTTAAAATCTCTCCATCCACGAACCCATAACCCGTCTAGATCGAATGGGTACTAAATTGAATACGTGAACAGTCATCCAGCGTGTTGGATTACCTTTATCCTTTTCTTATATCCTTAATATATTAGTCTATATATATATATTGTACATAGATACTTGGTCACGCACTCAGAATGAATGAAGACAGAATTTCACGTCAAGTTTTTACATGATCACCGAGAGGGAAGAGGAAGACCAAAAAAAAAACAACAACACAAAAACAACACAAAAACAAGTGAAAAGAACTATCAAAAAAGAAATCACTACAGCTGGTATGAAAACGAACGATCTTGAATAATTGGCTGTTGATCGACAAGCATGGATAGCTATGACATCTGCCCTATGTGTCAAGCTTGTCGACAAGCATGGATAGCTATGACATCTGCCCTATGTGTCAAGCTTGGCATAACAGGAAAATGATGATGATACATAGATATACTATGATATTAATATCCTTAATATCACTATCCAACCATTATCTTGGGTGACGAGGATGAGTGGAAATTTGTCCAGTTTTTGATGTTGTCCGTCCATACTTTTATTTTTCCTCCTCTGCTTCTTTCACCATCAACTATTCCGTGCTGTATCGTTTTTACATGAATAATGTCAACACACATGTTGAAACCGTGTGCAGATTTTCGTGTTTGCCATATCCAAGAAGAGGAATAAACTGATAATCTAAATGGAACAAGGTCAAAGAGAACTAAACAATAAACGTAAAAATACATGAAGAAATACTGCAACCAGTAGATCATTACCAATATCTTGAACACCCAATCATGAACAATGGTAGATGTGAAACACAAGTTTAAGGAGAATAGGGATGTCTAAAATTATTTTCAATGACATAAGGAATATTTTCAATGACATCTAAACAAATCATATGCAAACTAAAAATGAGCTTTCAAAAAAAGCGAAAGGGGTAGAAGAGCTTTCTGGAGATGGCCCTCGTGTGTACTGAGTGTATTGTGGAATTTGTCGCCTCATTTATTTCAGTGGTCCATCGTGTTCTTGTTCGGCCTCTAGCTCTACCTTCACTGTATCTGTGTAGCATAGCTTGCTGTGGTATTCTGCCTGATGGTAGTCTGCTGATGTGTTCAAACCATTTGATGTGTTGGCTCTTAATATATTCCAAGATTGGGGTGACGCCAGTTATTTGTCTAGTGTCCTTATTCCTCACTCTTTCTCTTAGCGATATTACTAGAATTATGCATCAGTATGCCATTTCAGCTGTCACAAGTTTACATTTGTCTTGTGCTGTCGTTGTCCATGTTTGGCTTTGGTAGCACATCGTTGGTAGAAATATCATTTTGAATAGTGTTATTGTGGTGTTTAAATCTACATTTTGTTTGTTTCTGAAGATTGGTGTCATTTGCCATAGGGCTTGGTATACTTTACTACATCTATTCTGTATGTCTTTGCTGTTCTTGCCGTCTGTTGTTATATTGCTTCCTAGATATGTGAATTCTGTCACTTGTTTAAGTCTGTTCTTTTCAATATATATATTGGTGTATCTTTATGTTCTTCCTATTATAATAGATAGACAAGATTTATTAAACTATATAATTAAATAGACAAGATTCATTAACTATATAATTAAATAGACAAGATTTATTAAACTGTATAAATAAATAGACAAGATTCATTAACTATATAATTAAATAGACAAGATTTATTAACTATATAATTAAATAGACAAGATTTATTAACTATATAATTAAATAGACAAGATTTATTAAACTGTATAAATAATGGACAAGATGAATCACTAAAGTGCCAGGAAATAATCTTCACAGTAAGTTTACCAATAATTTACTGATACTACAAGAATTATGAGCCTCATGAACATTTGCCTATGTACACATGATGCGTTTCAAGTTTTCACATGTACACATGATACATTTCAAATTTTCACATGTACACATGATACATTTCAAATTTCAGGTGGTCGATCAGTTGTAGAAGATGTTAACAACTTGTGACACATGTTGTCTCCTGGTATTCTCAGCACTTGTGCTGGGAACACTCTCCAAGGAAAATGTGAGTTTTATGGGGATTTGTTTCGTTGGTACTGTACGGGATAATGTGTCTATGCTTTTAACGAAACAAACCATACACTATTTAATGAAACGAACTTTCGCTAAAGGCGCATACATCTCAGCATCCGTCGATCTGTTCGCAACACACTGTGAGACATACCCCCCTTCTCATTCCTCTGGAAGTCCCTTGGGAAGGGGGGGGGGAATTCTCAGTGCGTTGCGCGCATATTTAATGATTTGTAGCAGAAGCTGCATGTTTTTTTGTATCTCCGCCTCATGGAAACTTTACGAAATCAATTATAATATTAAAAAGTTAGAATGTGCGTGGACACATTATCCCTATCCTGTAATGTGTCCATTATGCGTCATTTCATGCGTCATTTCATGCGCCATTTCATGCGCCATTTCATGCGCCATTTCATGTATCCGTTCATATTTATCCATTTGATTTTTATATCCATAAATAATGAACTGGGTTTGATCAAATCCATCTACGTGGATATGTTTTTACGACTGTCTACATAGGTATTGTGTTTAAGTCTGTCTACCTACGATCTGTGTTTACGTCTGTTTATATATACACACGTTTTATTTATGTCTACCTTGTTTCTGTGTTTACGTCTGTCTACCTACGATCTTTGTTTACGTCTGTTTATCTAGACTGTCTACATAGGTACTATGTTTACGTCTGTTTATCTAGACTGTCTACATAGGTACTGTGTTTACGTCTGTTTATCTAGACTGTCTACATAGGTACTATGTTTACGTCTCTTTATCTAGACTGTCTACATAGGTACTATGTTTACGTCTGTTTATCTAGACTGTCTACATAGGTACTATGTTTACGTCTGTTTATCTAGACTGTCTACATAGGTACTGTGTTTACGTCTGTTTATCTAGACTGTCTACATAGGTACTGTGTTTACGTCTGTTTATCTAGACTGTCTACATAGGTACTGTGTTTACGTCTGTTTATCTAGACTGTCTACATAGGTACTTTGTTTACGTCTGTTTATCTATACTGTCTACATAGGTACTATGTTTACGTCTGTTTATCTAGACTGTCTACATAGGTACTATGTTTACGTCTGTTTATCTAGACTGTCTACATAGGTACTATGTTTACGTCTGTTTATCTAGACTGTCTACATAGGTACTGTGTTTACGTCTGTTTATCTAGACTGTCTAGATAGGCACTGTGTTTACGTCTGTTTATCTAGACTGTCTACATAGGTACTGTGTTTAAGAATGTCTACATAGGTACTGTGTTTACGTCTGTTTATATATACACAAGTTTTATTTATGTCTACCTTGTTTCTGTGTTTACGTCTTTTTATCTAGGCTCTGCTTTTACGTCTATTTGTCGAGGCACAGTGTTTAGATATGTCTGGGTCTGTGCTTATGCCTTCTGCCTTGTTTCTGTGCTTACGTTTGTCTACCTAGAATCTGTGTATATGTATGCTTACCTAGAATATGTGTTTACGTATGTTTACCTAGAATCTGTGTTTACCTCTTATTACTAAGATTAGTTTGCATATGAAGTAACCGGAGTACAATGAAGTCATTCCTTCACGCCCTTTGAGCCCTTTTTTGAAAGGAGAAGTCTTTTAAAATTTGTATTGTGATTAGAGACAGCAAAGATAATCATTTTTAATAGATATCAGTATCATCATCAAGTGCCATCTCCGCAACGAAGGTTGGTTGTAACAGACCCCCATCATACCCTGTCTCTTTTCTTGGTGGTGCACTCTACTAGACTGTAACCTGTCCATCTTGTGATGTTACTCTCCCACTTGTATCTCTGCCTACCTCTTGCTCGCTTCCCTTTGACTTTACCCTCACGTGAGGTCTTCAACAAGGTGTCATGTCTTTTAATGTGTTCAAAATATTGCATTTGTTTGATCTTAATTTCCTTTAATTTATTTCCTTTAATTTATTTCCTTTAATTTATTTCCTTTAATTTATTTCCTTTAATTTATTTCCTTTAATTTATTTCCTTTATTTCCTTCTTCATATTAAGTATTGTTTTGAACCTTTTTGATTCTTTTCTTACCATGATTTTCTCCATATTCTTGTATATATCCTCATCTCAAAGGCAACAATTCTGTCTTGTAATTGTTTGTTTATTACCCATGTTTCTGATCCATATATTAATGTAGAAAAGATGTAGCGTTTTATAATTCCCATTTTTAACGTGTATGTATTTCCTCATGTTATTGAAAATAATTTGAGTAATTCCTATTCTCCTTTTAACTTCTGTTTCACGTCTGCCATCATTTGTGACTATGTGTCCAAGATATTGATAATGTTCTATTTATTGTAGTTTCTCTACATGTATTTCTTTATTTAGCACCTGTTCTTCTATGATTTTGATGACTATCATATTTTTATTTAGATGTTTATATCTAGGCCATATTCTTTGTTTGATTTATCGACTTGACCTATTAGTTTTTGTTGTTCATGTTCACTTTCCGCTAAAAGAACAGTGTCATCTGCATATCTCAGGTTGTTTATTATTTCCCATTGATCTTGAATCCTGGCATTTCGTCTATATTTTTTAAGTTATTTGTGTAGATATTAAAATAGGCTTGGTGATAAAAATGCATTTTTGTCTTACCCCTCTTCTTATTCCTATGTATGGTGAGTAACTGTTTTCACACCTTATTAATGCAGTTTGTTCCCAATATATATTTCTAATCAGTCTGATGTCTTTTTCATCTATGCCTATTTCTTGAAGACATTCAATTAATGTTTCATGTATTGCTCTGCCACAGGCCTTGCTGTAGTCTATGAAGCAAATGTAGATGCATTTTTGGACTTCTATATATGTATCTATCAAAAGTCGAATACTAAGTATATATTCTCTACTACTACTACTACTACTACTACTACTACTACTAATAATAATAATAATAATAATAATAATAATAATAATAATAATAATAGTAATAATAATAATAATAATAATAATAATACCCACAGCCCGTCAGGGACGTAGGAGTGGTCACACTAGAGATATAAGCACAAAATCCTTGCAAACATTTATAACCTCATCCAGGAGAAGTGTCGAAAAATCAGTACAACGGTATTGGATGAAATTTGTGTTATTTCTGCGTGTCAATAAGAAAAGCATCGGAGAGGAGAGCCACCGATACTAAATAAGCACATTTTAATATTGCCATTGGAATATCACCATAATATGGATCGTTGTATCCGTGTGAGTGTATGTGGTGATGTATCCAATGTGGCAGCTCTACGATTCAGAAGGATTATGGTTCTTCTTATTATAATTGTTATTATTATTAGTGTGGATTCATGAATATATGAATCAATATGTTAAATTAGTGTAACACTTAGTTTATTGTAACATATTGTTAACTTATTGTAACATATTGTTAACTTATTGTAACATATTGTTAACTTATTGTAACATATTGTTAACTTATTGTAACATATTGTTAACTTATTGTAACATATTGTTAACTTATTGTAACATATTGTTAACTATTTAATCAGATTGTTAACTTATTGTAACATATTGTTAACATATTGTAACATATTGTTAACTTATTGTAACATATTGTTAACTTATTGTAACATATTGTTAACTTATTGTAACATATTGTTAACTTATTGTAACATATTGTTAACTTATTGATATCTCTTTAAAGTTAGTGGTTTACGAATAATGCATCAAAAGTTATCAGCGTGAATTCTACTCCCCTGTTCAATCTAATTTCTATGCACTTCTTTCAATTACTCTGCTCATGTTCCTGCATTGTCATTGACTTTCATGCCGGTAATTACTTATTTTTGAATCATAGAAGGACTAACGAAATATTATTTCCTTATTTCTCCTTTCACCAGAGACCAACAAATCTATCAATGGTCATCATGCCTGGTGGAGCTCTGTTGACAGCACCAAACTCTCGTCCTCAATCTGCTCGATCTACTACCATCACGTGTAAGGTATCTTATCACTGTTTCATAGTTATAAGTTCAATTTCTAATATATTCATCAACTTTCCTTTTGTTCCAGCTCGTAGTTGTCTTTCCTTGATTATGTATCGATCAGTCACGACCGGACTCCAGTACAGACCTGGGGACTGATGACCTAAAAGTCTGTTTTTGATTATTGCCGTGAGTTTCATTGGTCGGCATTGACTATTTTTAGCGGGCGTCTTAAAAGTATATAAATAGTGACCAAAGAATAGCAAGACAATGATCGAAACAAACATAAATAAATGAAGGCGTATTTACATTCTACAGTTAGATTGTGTATACTGCTGACGGTGTCGGATCAGTAGTATGATAGATTGTGTTCTAGTCGCGATATCTGGTCCATTTCTTAGGGCGTAAGAAATCTAGTTCCATTCTTTGTCAGTTACTGTTTCTTGATTTTTCATTTAAAAAAAAATTCTTGATAAGGAACCAGAATCACTGCACACTGGACATTGTTAAAATCACTGCACATAGATAAGGGGAGTAGAATTCACGCTGATAACTTTAATGAGATGTCAATAAGTTAACGATCTATGTTAAAATCACTGCATGTGGGTCATTGTTAAAATCACTGCACACAGGACATTGTTAAAATCACTGCACACAGGACATTGTTAAAATCACTGCACACAGGACATTGTTAAAATCACTGCACACAGGACATTGTTAAAATTACTGCACACCGGGCATCGTTAAAATCACTGCACACAGGACATTGTTAAAATTACTGCACACCGGGCACTGTTAAAATTATATTTTATTAGTAGTAGTAGGTATGTTTAACATATATTTATTAATTCGTAATGAATTTTATTAATCTGGCTCTGTAATGATGATGATGTGATCCCTTTAGCTCTGAGCAGGTAGATATTGACACATGATGATGATGATTAAGTAATTGTGAGCAGGTAGATATTGACACATGATGATGATTAAATAATTTCCTAACGGTGAGCAAGTAGTTCTTTTTGTCAGTCCAAACTGTTTCTGACAATACTGTTCGTTATCTTGAATTTGTGTGATGAGTTGTGGGGGGAGAGAGAGAAAGGTTATGAATGCATGTTTGGTCCTCAAAGTGAGGTATTTCAGTTCGACAGTTTCCCATAATCGTTTAGTCAGGAGTGTAGCATCGTCACGTTTTGTCAGGAGTGTATTTCATCCTTCTTATGTCAGATGTATTGACCCATCTGCGGTGATGGTACATCTAGCATTACCGTCTACCTACATGTCTTCAACAAAATGACAAAGATAAAATCTTCAGTGACCTTTATTTTTTCGTCATGCAATGAGATTATTTGATAGAAGACAAAAGTTAACATTCAACTAATGAAGTTTTAACATGGAACATAACTGTGTAGATAGGGTTGCCAGAACCTTCGAAGCAGAAAGCGGGACAAATGGTACTTTTTTAGACGCGAAAGCGGGACACATCATGTAAAGCATAATAGCCATAGGAAAAGTCAGAGATAGCACACACATAGACTATTACATTATAATTCTAATACCTGTACCAGTAATTATTTTATTAAAAACTTTACTATTGCTGTTGTTTTAGTTCTTACGAGCTCCACATTTTGTGCAGTTTGAGAATCTTTAAACAGTTTTGAGTTTAGCTTAGTTATGCAGTCCATTGACTTGAAAGACATATGATGTTTTACAATATGATAACACATTGTCAGTTCTGTCGCTGCCACTAATTTACCTTGCTCTGACGATTTAGTCAAAAAATAATTGTCCATAGTACGTGAAGTGTTTGCAGAATACATTCTAGATTTGTGTTTTACACTTCCTATATGTTTTGTTATGTCAGTTCTCCCACCATGCGCGATAGAAATGTAACATTGACATATTTTGCATTCTGCTTCATTCTCACTTCTACCTTGTTTTATGAAAGACCATTCTTCCAAATAGTTTTCTTGGAAAAAACACTTTCTCTTCGGCATTTCCAAATAAAAATAAATCCAAAAAAAGAATTCACAAAATTAGAATGCTCAATTAAAAATGAACAAATTTAATATTTCACAACCACCGGTAACAACAGACTGGATTCCTGGAAGCAACCTCCAGCCTCCAACACATAAAGAAAGAATGAAGCCAAAATTTCTTCTTGCTGCTGGTGAGGATGGCGCGATGTTGTTGAATGAATTATTAGCGCCTACAGGAATACGACAAGGACAAAAGCATGCAGATTGTCACGTAGGCACAGATCACGTGAGCGGCGGTGAGATGGGTAGAGTAAGGCTCGGCGCCTCGCGAAGCCGAAGACGTCATCTTTTGTAAATTTTTAAATAATACCGCCTTCCGCACTAACAATTTTGTGCTGGATATTCTCAAATTTATGAGTTGTATCTTCAAACTTTATTATTAAACAGCGATAGCGCAGGACTCTACAAATAGACGTTTCGGACAAAGAAGCTTCATTTGTAACAAAACTCAAACCAATAATAAATAATTTAAGAAAATATTAAAATTTGTAGGTGAAAAATTTGGCTGGATTAAAAAGCGGGACAAATTGCTGTCCCCCAGACCCTTAGGCGGGACAATTAATTTTTGATGAAAAAGTGGGACAATCCGGAAAAAGCGGGACGGATGGCAACCCTATGTGTAGATGAATATTGTAGAGTTGTTCCCTGGAACAAAAGGGATATATAACCATACCATTTACTAAACGTATTCTGTTGCATGCTGGTTAGTCTGGTATGTAGGTCACTGATAAGATTCATACACAGGCCGTGGATTGGTAAAAGTTCCTTTATTAAAAGAAATTTTTTTTTTCGTTTTCGTAGTAATTTTGGTTAACTTTTTTTGACAAACCCTTTTTTAAGTAAAAAAAAAGGGGTTAACATGGGGAAAAAAAAGGGGGGGGGGTCTTGCCTCCTGTAGTTTCTCCTTCGCAAGCGAACATGAGAATGTTATTTAAAAAGTTTCCGTTAGAATTTGGTTTGTTTGTTGTTAGGACATGGACACTAGTCCTAGGTTGAAAGGGGCGGGGCTCAACCAAATGAGGCATAAATCCCTACTTAACAATTGGTTTGTATGTGAGTTCTCAGATCATTGAGGATTCCAATCAGGGTTCTGAAAACATCTGTTGAAATCTCCACCCGACTCCAGTAAAGACATGTATAGGCCTACAAAATGTAAATATGACCCGAAAGAATGATGTTTTATTATTTCCGCGCATTTCGTTGATCAATTTGGACTTTTTTGGCATGCGACTCCAAGTATATAAATACTGACCAACGACAGTAGGATTATAATTTTTAAAAACCGTAACGAGTGAAGGTTTGTTTACTGACTCAAGTACAGGTCTTCTGTAGGCGAAAGTCACGACTGAGTTGTCTATTCCTGGCTCTGGAAAAACATGTCCCTCTTTCTTGTACCAAATGTCAGCTTGTAACTTTTTAATGTAAAGAGGGGGGGGGGGGTGTTTTGAATCCCATCCCCTCTTATCAACCGGCTTGCCCACAGAGCTTCCGTAGACGGAACACGTTTTCAGATGACAATGTTGACTATGTGTTGTCTATCACTCCAGGTCCTTGTGTTTGTTTTTTATTTCACGTTCTCCATACTATTCAGTGTGCGCACAATGAATGTCACAAGTGATGTTTATCTAAGGAAGGGGGCAGGGAGTTGTGGGAACCCCTATATCCCCACCACATTTAAGACATTGGCTGTTGCTTCCAATTCCTATTCTATTCTATTCTATTCTATTCTATTCCATTCTACTCTACTCTACTTTATTCTATTCTACTTTATTATATTGTACTCTATTATACTACTCTTATTCTACTCTACTCTACTCTATTCTATTTTACTCTACTCTTAGTCTATTCTATTATATTCTACTCTATTATAATTATATTCTACTTTACTCTTATTCTACTCTACTCTTAGTCTATTCTACTCTATTCTAATCTGTTCGGCTCTATTCCTACTCTACTCTACTCGTCTATTCTATGTGATATGTCCTTTACAGAACGCTGTTCTCACTACCACAATGTAAGCGTCTCTCTGTTTGTAAGAGAATTTATATCAAATACAATCAACAATTCTTTGCTAATGTTTGACAAAAGTTGACGTCAACAACACGGTTTTTTAATACAAACTATTAAATTGTGAATTTTAAAAACATACATTACAAACTTGAAAAATAATATATTGGGATGAGGGAGGAGGGTTTGCACTTTTTAAGCAAAGTTTTCTTGTAAGAGGGGATGGGTGCTTTTTATGACAAATAAGTAGGGGAGGGGATCTCTGAATTCTTGTCTTGACAAGTTGTTGACAGGGGTGGAGTCAACAATTGCCAAACAAGTGTTGATGAACATAACAAAGACTGTTTAAAATGGACACAGTTTATGTAATACAATTGATACACTATCTATGATATTGTTATACATTGAATTTTTATGCTAAAAATATCTGATATTACCAAATTGGACTTTTAAAATTTAATAATCATAATAATACAGCTTTCTCCTCAATTAGATTAATTGTTTCGTTGTTATATAAAAGAAACTTTAAAATGTGTAATAGTAACACAGTTGCCATTTGGATAATTGTTTTGTTATATCCCACAGTATCACAATGCAACAGATAATTTTTTAAGTTATTGTTACCAAGGCAAATATAAATAACCAAATGGTCGGAGGGTGTGCGACAAAGTGGAGGGTGCCGCAGTAACCGAACGAACAAATGGTAAAGCAAAATGAATTAAACTGGTTACTAAAAACACTTACCGTACATATGAATAACAATATATATAAATAAGTATATAAAAATATACAATAAAAATGTGTCCTGTGTAGTTTTATTGTATGTTTTTTATATACTTTTTAAATATATTTTTATTCATTTGTACGGTGTTTTTAGTAACCAGTTTAATTCATTTTGAGTTACCGAGGCAACTAATACTGTTCAAGTTACTGAAAACAGTTATCTGCAAATGGACTATATTGATTATAAATATCCTTTCAGACTAGATGCTCATGCGAGAAGAAGTTTCTGGAACGTATCCAAGACTTGGAGAAAAAGGTTAATGACATGTACTTGGGAACAGATCAACTGACTACGAGAATGATGAACACGATTGAATCTGTGGATAAACGTAAGTTTTATGTATAAAATATGGCGGTAGTGGAGACGTAGACTAAATAAACAATTAGAAGACAAAATTGATGCCTTTGAGATGTGGGTATATAGAAGAATAGGGAGAACATCATGGAAAGAGAAGAAAACAAATAAAGAGGTGCTAAAGACACTTAATATGAAGAAAGAACTACTAAGAGAAATAAAGATCAGGCAAATAAAATACTTTGGACACATTAAAAGACATGACACCCTATTGAAGACCTTACTTGAGGGTAAAGTCAAAGGGAAGCGAGCAAGAGGTAGGCAGAGATACAAGTGGGAGAGTAACATTACACGATGGACAGGTTACAGTCTAGCAGAGTGCACCACCAAGACAAGAGACAGGAGATGTTGGAGATACGTTGCAGCCAACCTTCGTTGCGGAGATGGCACTTGATAATGATGATGGAGACATAGAATAAACGTAAAGTTGTGTAATTGTACATAACGTAATGAAGATTACAATAAAAGTAAAGTGCATGTAATGTTGCAGTGAAAATATAGTACACGTAAATTATATTTGTGTAAGCCTATATATATATATATATATATATATATATATATATATATATATATATATATATATATATATATATATATATATATATACATACCCGCAATACCCGGGTATATAAGCAATACCCGGCGTTGCCCAGGCGAGAATAAAAGACAAAAGAAAAATCGAATAGATGGGAATATTTTTTGTTATAATATAGTGATGACTGATATGTTTCAGTTTCGGGATGTGTTGTTCGTCCATCACAAGTGATGATGACCATTTGTTACATCCACTTTTGAAAATTCAATTTTAGTGATGTCCTTGATTATGAGTTCGTAGATGGCTAATGAGCCATATTCGAGCTGTAAATTTCCTTGGACAGTTTGGACATGGAATGACGACTGTAGACGGATCTTGGTCTATACGTGACTTTCTAGCTGCTCTCCGCTGTTGAGCTGCTGCATTTCTTTTCTTTTCACAAGATGATGCGCTCTTTTTTATTTTAGAACGCCATGTAGATCTATTTTGTGCAAGTTCTTCCCATGTATAGTGGTCTATTTCAAAGGCTTTCAATGAGTTCTTTTACGAGTCCTTGTAGCGCTTCCTGTGGCCACCTTGAGATCGTATACCCTTCTCTAACTCACCATAGAGAAGTATCTTTGGCAGACGATGGTCTGGCATACGCACCACATGATATGCCCAACGAATCTGTGTCTGCATCAGGATCGTGTTAATGCTTGGGATACCAGCTCTATCAAGGACAGTGGTATCTGGAATCTTGTCTTGCCATCTGATGTTCATAACTTTTCTGAGACAATTTGTATGAAAATGCTTGAGTTTTTTCACATGACGTCTATACACAGTCCATGTTTCACTAGCGTATAGCAGCACTGGAAGTACCACTGCTCTGTAAACTTTCAGCTTAGTCTGTAGGTTAATGCCATTTCTACGCCAAATATTTGCGTACAATCTGCCGAAAGTACTGCTTGCTTTGGCGATCCTTGTATACACTTCATCATCAACGATGGCATTTTGTGATAACGTACTGCCTAGATATGTGAATCTATTCACAACTTTCAGTGCTACACCATTTACCTTTATGCAGGGCTCGAGAAAGCTTTTGCCAAGTTTCGGGATACGTTTAAAAAAAACAACAACCATACACGCGAATATCTAAGTTTGTAATATGGTCACGACTGTGTTATTTTTGTATACATGTCGGCAAACCCCCCCCCCCCCCCGCTTGTTTCTGGTATTGAACGGCAAACACAACAATCCGTCACGTTAAATCAATGGTTTATTCCACAACAACACGACGACTCAAGTTTATTTGTATGTTGTTGGTCCATCACATGATGATGATGACCATTTATTGTATCCACATTTAAAATTCAGTTAGAGTTATGTTCTTGACTATGAGTTCGTAGATGGTCAATAAGCCCTATTCTGGCCGCAAATGTCGAACAGTTCAGGCACCGCATGACTACTGTAGATGGTTTTTGGTCTACCCGTGACTTTCTAGCTACTCTCCCCTGTTAGCTGATGCATTTCTCCTCTTCTCACAAGATTCTACACTTTTATTGAACGTAGAGCGCCATGTAGCTATATTTTGTGCAAGTTCTTCCTATGTATCGTGGTCTATCAGAAAGGCTTTCAGTGAAGTCTTTAACGAGTCCTTGTAGCTTTAATTTGGTCACCTTTAGAACGTACGCCCTTCTATAACTCACCATATAGAAATACATTTGGCAGGCTATGATACGCACCACATGATATGCCCAACGAATCTGTGTCTGCATCAGATTAGTGTTTTCTCTGTTGCACTCAGTCCCTCTCAACAAGGCTGCACGACGTATGTCAACAATACCAGTTATAGTAACTGTAACTTCAAGTGATTATTCACATTGATGTAAAAAACTGCTCTTGTAAGATAATAATAATAGTAATAATAGTAATAATAATAATAGTAATAGTACTAATAATAGTAATAACGATAATAATAATGATAGTAATAATAATGATAATAATAATGATAATAGTAATAATAATAACAACCGTAATATTAATAATAGTAATAATAACAATAATAATAATGATAGTAATAATAATAATAATAATGATAGTAATAATAATAATAATAATAATAATAATAATAATAATAATAATAATAATAATAATAATAATAATAATAATAATGCTAATAATAATAATAATAATAATAATAATAATAGTAATAATAATAATTATAATAGTAATAATAAAAATAGTAATGATAATAATAATATAATAATATAATAATAATAAAACGCATAAATTCTCAGGGCCGTACGGGTGTCACATTGAGACATTTGGTGCAGAAAAATCTCAACGCATCGCTACCCTCTATCCTCCTAATGAGTTTCGAACCTTCACACACTACCCAGTCTTTGATATTATCCAGCCATGTCTTCTTCTTCCACCATGTCTTCTTCTGTCTCCACCGTACCTTAAGGAACATTTTTTTGTCGTCAAGCAATGCCTGATCATGTGTCCGTACCACCGGAGTTACTAAGTTTCACGATTGTTAACAATTGTTCTTATTGACCCGCTAACAATCTATCGGGGATACCAATAGTGTAGAAGTTGAAACTCTGCAGAAATTGTAAACCAATTGCACTTATTAGTTATGCTAGCTTGATAATACTCAAGATAATTATTAAAAAATGGCACAACTTAAGAATAGAGAAATAAATGTTGTTCAGGCAGGTATTAGAACGGAGTTACTAGGGATCACATCTTCAACATGAGAAATATAATAAATGCAGAGTTCAATGCAGACATATACATCTGTTTGCTTGACTACTCAAAGGTATTTGACTGTGTAACACACCAGAAATTATGGAACATATGGGGAAACATGGGCTTCCCACACCATCTCATATCGCTCATTAAAATGCTTTATCAGAAACAACAGGCTTCTGTCCGCCTCGAGGGAGAAACATCTTACACCACACCTGTTCAAAATGTATGCAGAAAACATCATGCAGAAAGTACGAGGAGGCCCACGTTATGAACAATTTCAATCCCTTAATATAGGAGGACGCGAAATCCCATAAATTATAAGCTCGTATATACAGATTAACCACACTAATATCAAGGAACCCCACAGTTTAGAATACATGATTATGTCAGTCAAACATCAAAGCCAGGCACAAAATCTTTTCTTCAATTTATTTTCCTCAAATGACACGCCACACACACATACAGAGAGAGAGAGAGAGAGAACGAGGGTAGATGTTTATCAACGCACATGTCCTTTAGTAATGCATGAATTATATATTTACGGATAACAGAGAATTGTAATATTAATAAGCCGATACTAGATACTTTAGCGCCCATGGCAAGCTCCGCCCTACTCCTTTTTACATAAATTAACGGTTCATTACCAGACAGTGTGTCCACCAACTTTCCCGAAACTTTTAAATATTAGATTTGATTTCACACAGCTTCCTCGACGCAGAGATAAAAAAAAAAACACTCGCTGCGTCTCGTTTGCTACCGATCATTCGATCTGCGCGAAACGAATTGAGAGGCCCCCCTTTCCCCAATGGTCTTCCAGGATGGATCAATGGATGCTGCGGTGTATGCGCCTTTAGCGAAAGTTCATTTCATTAAATAATGTATGGTTTGTTTCGTTAAAAGCGTGGACATATTTTCTCGTAAAGTACCAAACTAACTTCATTCTGTGTGATGTCTATTGATATTACTTTTGGCGTTTCCGAACTGCCTACTTTCGGCTCTGAAAACGATGTAAAACAAAACAACACAAAAACTACAGATCTGGAGGGTTAGCTAAAATGGTAATGCAGATAGCTAAGATAACATGGTTAACAACGTTGATATTGTGAGCAAAGTAGATCCATTTCAGTTAATCATAAGTGGAAAAACAAACAATGTACCCAGTAAATGTTACCGTCTAGGGAAACAAAGATATTTGATTCTGCTGCTAGTTTTTGTGTTGCAGTAATCATTAACACTTAAGATGACGTTTTCAGTTCTGGCAAATGGAGTTCCTGTTACGGGTTCAGAAACGGCCAAACAAAGACAGATTGTTTCGTTCACAGTCAAGGCTTCCAAAAATATACCTTACCTTTTGGAAAGTGAGACAATTAAATTTGACGAAGTAGGTATTTAGTTTAAGAAATTGGTTGTTTCTACTTTATTGGCATTTATTAACTTGTACTCACATTTTCATTCTCGTTTTTTTTTACATTATCGATTGATATTATCTATTGAAGAATGTTTCATATTTGCTAGAAATAAATAAAATTAGATTATCGGTCTCCCCTTCATCTAGGTGCCGGGGATTTCCAGATAACTGCCATTAAATCTTGTAAATAATATGACCAGGCACGGTAAGCGCTTGATAACTGGTATAGCCACATATTTGGTACTCTATGGCCTTAGACGGAAATACACATCTTCTTCACGTTTAAGACAGATACTAGCCAAGAAATTATTACACATCTTGTTCACGTTTAAGACAGATACTAGCCAAGAAATTATTACACATTTGTTTTCACTTGACTTTATCAATGATCCTCTTGACTTGTCTTGCAATTCGATTCAGACAAGAGAGAAAGAGAGAGAGAGAGAGAGCCATTGATGTATGGGAACTAAGTGACCGTAACTATATCGTGCTCCTCTGCTAACTGGGCTTGAAATGCATTCGATTAAGAACTGCTATATCCACAAATTCGGTGCCCTATGTCCTTCTTCTTCTTCAGCGTTCGCTCTCAAATAACCACAACGTATATTTCGTGTGATTTTCGCCAGGGAGCGTGAAGTACGTTGTGCTGCAACTGTGGTTATTTGCACCCCGATTGGCCACTCGTGGTCAGGACGTCCGAGGTCCAGCGCATCCGTTTTCGTCATTCCTTTATTTCCGGTTTGGTCCCTAGTCCGTGACAGCCTGTGTATCTGTCGCCGGGCACGCTGGTGTGTATTGCCTCTTCGCCAAGACGCTTGTCGAGCGCGTCTATCTTGCACGAGGTGCTCCACCGTATATAAACCCATCTCGTGCAATTTAACGAACTCTGCCTGTGTCCATCGGGTACTGAACCTTTTCTCATCCGCGAGCCTGGTTCCGTATGAGGAAGAACTCGCCAGAAGAGTTGGACCCTGGCTCGTTCGCCCCCCCCCCTACCCGAGGCGTCGTTCACAGACATCGTGAACCCCTAGCACAAGTTTGAGTCTCACACCACGCGTTTGAGAGCAATGCGTTCTCGAGCTGAGCGACCTTGTCCCAATAGCGCCTGAGCCCATCAGGTACTGAACCCTTTCTCTCTGCTTCCGGTATAGGAAAGCTTGACAATAGAGTTGAGCCAGGGCTAAATCATTGTCCCTTTTGTGCCTGAGCCCATCAGGTACTGAGCCCATCAGGTACTGAGCCCATCAGGTACTGAGCCCTTTCTCTCTGAAAGTGTATTTCCGGTATAGGAAATCTTTACATTAGAGTTGGAAAAAAATCTGGATTAGAACTTTTTTTGTTAAAAACAAGTGATACAAAAAGTCATAACTGTTATTCTCATGTCCAAAAATTTGTTTTTTTAAAATGATAAAGTTAACATCTCCAAACAGTCCAACAACATACTACATGTACAACAACAGCATACAACATGTACAACAACAGCATATAACATGTACAACAACAGCATACAACATGTACAACAACAGCATACAAACAAGATATATCTTTCTATGAAATTGTGTGCAGGTGCTGGTGAACAATGGAGGGGCATATGACCCACATTCTGGGATATTCACTGCCCCAATTGATGGGGTATATCTTTTCTCCAGTAAGTACAATCACAGAAAAAATATTGATTAGGAATTGATTACTTGATAGTTAATGTATGTTTCAGTGTGCTAGCTTTAGCTCAATATTTTGTGCTTTTAGATCAGATACCATCTCCATCATTTTGTGTATTTACTATTTCAAATATGAAATAGAAGAATGATTAGAGTACCACGAACAGCAAGAAAAATACTAATTATGAGGTGCCGAAAGAGTTAAATGTGAGGCGGAGCTACTGAATAAAATCTGAAAGGAGATACTATTTTTGTGTGTGTTATGGTTATGAGACAAGGTCTGGAAACACAGTTACAATGGACAATATCGATGACAATAGAGACCGAGAATGACAGCGTCAGAAAACATTAGTCTGACAGCGTTGCATGTCAAAGAGTAACAACGATGCTGATAAAGTATTCATTCATTCATTTTCCTTTTGCGCTGAAGTTAGCGCATATGCATAGGTCACATCTCACATCAGATGTCACATTGGCAAGTGATAAAGTATACTGGAAATAGAGAGTTGTTGAGAACATGGTCGTCTACGAAAGTCGACATTGCACCTGATGATGATGATATGAAATATAACTAATAGGAAGTCTTCCTAGCGTAGTTGTTAAACAGTTGTTATCGATACAAAGGGCCTACGAACTGAATTAAAACATACCTTCGTATATTATGTTTTTGATTATTTCCGTACATTTCGTTGCACGGCGTTGGCAAGCCATACATAAGACCAACGAAAATAACGGAAATAATTCAAAATCATGACGTACGAAGGCTTGTTTTTATTGTGCTCGTAGGATTTTATTGCTGATAGCCACGGTTAAGCCGTTCGATGTGCTCAAGTGGTCTCGGATTTGATTCCCGCTCGCGATATCTTATTCATAAATTGGATTCCCCCCCCCCTGAGATTCCTGGAGCTTATTACTTGAAGTTATGGTACGTGCGGTGAATGGTAATTTCGACCGCTGGCGTGGAGCTTATTTGAGAGGGACGGAGCATATATAGGGTAATCCGAATACAATAAAGTAAATCCTCTACATATTATCAATCTTTTTAATAGGAAATTATGACCTGAAAGAAGACATACGTGAAGTCAACATCAAACGAAGGGTAGTACTACAATGGATACCATCCCACTGTTGCATACCATGAAATAAAGAGGCAGATATGTTGGCAAACGATGGAGCAGCACAGGAACGAAAAGACCAAGAAATCAACTACCAAGAAAAGAGGAACCTCAACAAAATTATAAGTAAAGTCGACCACTCAAAAGATAACTATAGGCCTACTGTTCACACACGCAAAAAAGAAGAAACTCAACATTATTTCAAACATGTGCCAAAATTTTATTTTACTGAATTAATGTTTTAACTTGGCATGAAGAAACTTTCAGACCTTGACGAAACCAAATCCGTATCCAGTCATTTCCGAACTGTCTATTGACGATGCTGGTTCGCCAACTGCAGTCGGTTCTGACACTGCCGGTCCGTAAGAACAGGAGCTCTGTAGGGTTTTCTAGGTAAAATACTAGCGTCGTGCAGCCGGTTCCTGACCGTTTGATCTGAAATTCCATTAGCTGCTGGCATTGAGTGGACTGGAGGACGCAGATGCAAATCGATTCTAGAAGTGACGCAGCCGTCTTTGGCAGGAGTTGTAACTATGGTTCTTCCACTGCGCGGCCGGTTTGTCACTGAGCCAGTTTGTTGAAATGGCCTCCAAAGATGACTAATGGTGCTTCTAACTACATTAAATTGTCTGGCCATTACACTTTGTGATTGTCCAGTCTGTAAAGTAAGCGTCCAATGATGACGTATCGTTTTTGTGTAGTTAGATGAGCCATACTTGCGCATTAAATTTTCTACTGAATTTATTCGAGGACCGTCACTTTTTATAGGAATTCAATATGGTCAGACAGTTTTGTGTCTAATAAGTTTCACGGGATTCTCGTGAACCTGTCCCAAGTTATTGCCAAAAATCTTGTCTTGACCGTAACCTCTTTCAGGACCTCACGAGTAGTGAGTTGGTTGGTAGTTAATGAGTTTGCCTCTCTTTTGGAGAAGCGTGTCCCTTTCAACCAGCGGATAAAGTTCAATTAGATTATATCAGGACACACTACCATAAAATATTAGAGGTAACAAAAACCCCAAAATGAATCTTCGAGTAGTGAGTACAACTCAGGTAACCACGAGACATCAATGACTAGGTACAGCGAATATCTTTTATAAAAGTAACTTAAAAAAAGTTGCCTTTTTTATTTTATTTTTTTTGGAACAGTATATTACTATTTAGACAGAGCTGGCAAGTTATTATCTTCCTCATCAGGATAGGACACAACAGGCTAAACATCTAATTAAATAGAATGATACTAGTTCCATCACCTCTGTTCCCATGTTAGCAGGCAGCACAAACAGCGGAACATATCCTGCATTACGCTAAACCCATTAAAGGAGGAACACTGGTCCAGAAAGACAAATTTCCCAAGAAAGCTGTATGAGAGCACTGAGGAACTCTCAAATATATCAACATTTATCAAGAAAACCGGACTTGCTGTGTAGACAAGTTAAAGTTCAAAGGAGAAGAAAAGAAGAAGATTTGAAACTATTAGCAATTGATTGATAATTTGTCATTTTTATAAACTCTCTTGACAGTTCATCAACTGTCTTTTGTATTTTTTCCTCAGGTGTGTAGTAGTTGTGGAGTAGAGAGGGTGGGTTTATCATTTCAGACATCCTCCTCCCTACACAAACAGAACATGTTTAAAAAAACATACAATAAAACTAAACAGAACAGTTCTCCACGTATCGGCTCAAATTGAACCTTTTTCAAGAGACAAACAACAGAAAACGACAAAATAAAAAACAAAATATATGTCTATATTTCATCAAGCCCCGTCTTCATAGCGCAGGGATGGCAACGCATCTAGTAAAAGTGAAAATGCGTGCATTCATTATAAACAAAAATTAGATGCGTTGCCATCCCTGCGCTATGAAGACGGGGCTTGGTGAAATATAGACATATATTTTGTTTTTTATTTTGTCGTTTGTCTCTTGAAAAAGGTTCAATTTGAGCTGATACGTGGAGAATTGTCCTGTTTAGTTTTATTGTATGTTTTTTTATATATACTTTTTTAAAATATATTTTTATTAATAGGCTAGGTAAGTGTTTTTGTAACCTGTTTACCTCATTTTGCGTTACTATTTGTTCATTAGGTTACTGCGGCACCATCCACTTTGTCGGACACCCTCTGACCATTTGGTTATTTACAAACAGAACATATAGAAAAGTAAGGGAAAACTTGCAAATCCCCCCCCCCCCCTCCTATATTGTGTAATACGTAATCATAGTTTGGTTAGTGTCTGAGGCTATCCGAAAGAGAAGCAAGACCGAGGTAAAAAGGGTCAATCATGTATGACCATAGTTACCCTTGAGTTTGGTGACCAGCATAAAGTACGAAAACCTGTTTTCTCATACGACCTGTCTACTGGCGATATGGTAACACAAGTCTACCGTTCAGTGGACGTGATAAAAACACTGATCGTATTATTAGTTGCCATCACCGAAGTTGAATGTGCCGGACCATTGTCACAAATAAAACAGCGACACGACGCAATTCTGTAATCTGGACTACATTCTGCTGGAAATCTAGTTAAGGCCATCATCTTGCTTAAGAGAGATCCGGCGGGAGTGTAGAACGAACGAAAGAAATCGTAGGCTGGGTATCGATAAGTAATCCACAAACATTACATAACCTATGACCTACGACCCTAATTTTCCTGTCAATATCCTTATGTTTAAGATCACTCAAACTGCATTATTTTTTGTTTGTCTTTTCAGCGAGCATCCTGTCTGGGTTTGACAGCACAATTGAGACAATGATAACTTTGAATGGACATGACGTGTCCCGTGTCTACTCTGGAGCATTTAAAAACAGGGGCTACGGTAGCAGCACAGTCATACTAAATTTACGAAAAGGAGATAATGTAGCTGTTGCAGTTTTTTATGGCAACGGAAACTACGTACACAAAAAGTGGAGCACTTTTAGCGGAACTTTGATAGAAACATATTAAAAAGTGGAGCACTTTTAGCGGAACTTTGATAGAAACATATTAAAAAGTGGAGCACTTTTAGCGGAACTTTGATAGAAACATATTAAAGAATTATGTCTATCTATCTACCTACCTATCTAGTTCTTCAGCGATGAATACGGTGCATAGGGCAGAAAGAAGAGCTCACCAGCTCGAGAGATGCTACTGTGTGTAATTCTTGTATGTTGTTGAAACTCATGGTCATACCATCTTTGATAGTTATTCTGCGAAGAGTCTCTTGGTCTTCCTCTTATTCTTTTGCCATCTGGTACCCACATAAATGCTTGTACTGGCAGTCTGTTTTCATTCATTCTAAGTATATTTCTGATATAAATCCATCTTTTTCTTCTTATTTTTGTAGAAACATATTGTTGTTTTCTCTTACTTGCATGTTGAAATCTTCCCAATAAATATAAGAGTTTTCTAAGAAATTTATTTTCATAAATGAATTTAATTTCTTCTAACGCATTATATTATCATCATCATGTGCCATGCCGGCAAGCGTAGGCGGTCATGGCTCTCCACAACTCTCTGTCCACAGTATTATGTATCAAAGTCGTTGTTCCCTTGCCATGCCAGGCTGTCAAACTGTCTAATATTTTCTCAAGTTGTCGCTGTGTCTCTGTTGCCTTCAATCTTGCCTGTTGTGACTATGTTCTCTAATCCTACCTGTCCCATGAAGTGGCCAAAAAAAAGAAGATTGCCTTTTCCTTTTTATAGAATATGTAGGGTGTCTATAAAGTCGATGTGCACTGATGTCATACAGATTCGCTGTAAATGCAATTCATATGTCTTTTTTCTTTTCGCTTTATACCCCTTTATACCTTACAGAGGTAGAAGAGTTCTCTGTATACTGTGTTCTCTGCAATTTTCTCAACAACATAATCACAAGAGATGAGACCTGATGTTTTCTGCATGATCCTCAGAAACAACGCCAGTCCGATGAATGGAAATCTGCTTCTTCCAGGACACTGAATTTCATTTGGACAAGAGCAAAGGAAGATTAATATTGGAAGATTTTTTTATTCCTAAGGTATTGACTCATGATTTCCTTCCCGAAGTCAGAACAGTTAACAGAACAGTTAACAAGGAAAATATACATTGATATTCTCCATCGTCTAAGTGATGCAATCACAAGAAAACAATCATAAAAATGGAGAACAAACAGTTTATGCTGCATAACAATGTGCCAACATATCGATCCCTAAAGATAAAGCAGTACTCCACAAAGTACAATGTGATTTAACTTGGAACAGCCTTCATATTCTCCCGACCTTGAACCGACCGCTTATTTTTTCTTGTTCTCTCAAATGACATCGGCACTGAAAGAACAACTTTTCAAGGATGCAGATGAAATTATTACCAATGCTACAACATAGTTGAAAGAGGTGTCAAAGAATTGGTTCTACGAACGTTCCCAGCAGCTGTATACAGTTTGGCAAAATGTGTTGTTGCTGAAAGGAATGATTTTGAATGAAATGTAGTGTAAATAATTCTATTGTTACTTATTTCTATATAACCCACTAATTTCTGGAACCATTGGAAGGGAACTACATTGAAAGAAATGTAGATAATTCTACTGTTACTTATAATCCACTAAATCCTGGAATTTGTTGTAGCTATCTCATATATATATTGTGTGACCACTTTCCAGAACATAGTCTTGCTTAAGGCTGGTCTGAACCTGGGCAAAGTTGACCTGTCTCTGCCAGTGCCATCTTTAAACACTCCCATATGTCAGTTATCCTTTTTTCTTCATGGTCGACTTCTGCCTCTGTTACCATCAACCATGCCCTCCATTATTAGTCTTTCAATATAATTATGTCTCTTTATATGTCCAAAGACATCTCAGCTTTCCTATTATAATGTTGTTAAGAAACCAGCCCTTCGATGTTTACACTATTTCTCACTTCTCTTGTGCCTTTTTTCTCAGTCCATTGTGATCTGAAATTTTTTCTGTAACATTTCCTCTTGAAGACAATTATTCTCTTTTCCGTTAGCTTGTTCAGTGTCCATAAATAACCTGTGATAACCCACTCAAAATAAACTATGAATAATGTATATATTTGTGATAAATGTATGCTTTATATTACTATGTACATTTTTAGATGTTCACGCACATAACATGTTCTAAATAAAGTTGATAGAAAAAAATAACATTCTAAAGTGATTTTTGAGCATTTGTTCCCAAATTCCCTCTGGATCCCTCTAATAGCAAGAAAATGGTCCTACTGAATATTGACCAGGGTGTAGTCCAGAGAATGGTGATGTGCTGTAGTCTTATTTATTCAATGGTCCTACTAAATATTGACCAGGACAAAACTTGATTTCGCAATTAAAATATCCAATCTTCAATTCATGAGCAAATGTAAAAACCAACGAGTGGGCGGGAAAACTGAAACAACCTATAAATTTTCCATTAGAGTTTTATGGAAATCATGATTGCATCCTTCTGTTGTTGGGGCCTAAAAGGGAAGCAAAGAATAATAAAAATGTCATGCATGTCATAAGAGGCATGTAAAAGTAGGTTTTGTAAGTGAAGTCCCATCTCATAGAGGGCAAAGTGACTCAGAAGCCATGCTGAGGCTGGATGTATCATGCCAAAAGGTGTAGATTATCACAGCCAGGCTGTCAACCATGAGACAGCACATTTTTTTCTGTACTACATCCTGCTAATCTGTAGGAGTATGAGAACTAATGCAGAAGAATTCACACTTGTGGTGTTGATTGTCATCAATAGCAATTATAACAATCAGTTTCTTACTATAAATACACTGAAATCCCTCTACAGAACATCCTTTTATAATGCATTCCCCTATATAAAAACACTTCAAAATCTCCAAATATATTTATTATTTATTGTTTGTACTGTATAAAGTGAATTTCTGTTATTACATAAATATTTTGTTGGTCCGTACCAAGTTATTATAACAGAATTTGGCTTCAATAATGGAACTATACCTCGGATAAATTGAAAAGCAATGTCTTATTGTTGAATTTTTATACATCTTATATATATATATATATATATATATATATATATATATATATATATATATATATATATATATATATATATATATATATATATATATATATATATATATATATATATATATATATACATACATATATAAATTATGTTCTATATATAAACAAGAATATGTATCTACCTATATTAGAAATCATCGCTGGAATTACATTGGGCTCGCACTACGAATGGATACTGAAAGACTGCTCTGTCAAGCTTTGATGTGGTCACCAAAGGGCAAGAGAAAATGAGGAAGACCAAAAGAAACTTTACGTAGAACTGTTACAAGAGAACGTTTCACCATCGGTATCAGAAACAATGAAGATCTAAAGCAAATTGCAATGAAACGAGACACATGGAAATCTATGAGATGTACATGTGCCGTCTTTGGCCCTAGAGGAATAGTTACTACTACCTAACTAATTAACTATGTTTTATATATATATATATATATATATCAGTAACCTTGCAAGTTATATCTCCTTACCATATGAGTAACCATTATATCTCTCAGTATTATGTGCAACAGTATGACCGTCACCTGATCAAACCATGACTGATTTCGTACAAATTAGAAATATTAGATTTAATATCCCCTCCACCACAGAAGCCAGCAGTGTTTAACTATTAAAAATTAACGTATATGACAAAAATCACATTTAAAAATAAGATAAAAAAGGTTAAAAAAAAAACATGGAGGATTGGCTTCATTGTACTTGGGTTACCCCATATACATTGTGCCACTCTCAATAATTAGCTGCCTGCAGAAAGTACATCTCATAGTATTTAACTCCATAGCTCCTAGCGAGTGCAGTGCATGGCCGTATTGCTAGAATGCCAGTCTCAGATGCCTGAGGCCCAGGTTTCAATCCATGGTTGGGATAAGGATCTTTGTCTATCGGAAGTGCAATAAAAATTCTTCCTATACACTTTGTGGCAACAGTTATGGCAAAGCGGTCTTTATTTCCACAGCCAAAAAAGTCTCCATGCACTCCTTAACAGGAAAACACTCAGCAATGAAAGTTTAAAAAAAATCCTAGCAATAATCCAGAGGGATTTCCAAAAATAACTTCACAAGCTGAATTTCAAGCGGTGACCTCTTGATCATTAAGGTGAATTGCTTAACCACTTCCTCTCCCCCCCCCTCCACACAAAAATTACAATAAAATAAAAGGTTATTAGAGAATTTCAAAGGAACAAATACAGAAAATAATAAAACAGATCAACACTCAAACACACAAAATGTACACAGAATTATTTACAATATTTATGAGAAAAATGGATACAAAATATGTCATAACAACAAATACTTTATGTTTATGACATGTCAGCTTACTACAGGGTTTTGTCAGATTTCTGGAACTGTTTATGGCCAAATTGTTGGTTTAAAAAAAAAGCCAATAGTGACAAACTTTCAAAAATTACTAAAAAAAAATGTTAGAAGAATACGGGATCCACTGCCAACTCTTCGAAAACACCAGAGCACTATATCAGAGATGTAAGGCAAGAGTAAGAACACCAGAGCACTATATCAGAGATGTAAGGCAAGAGTAAGAACACCAGAGCACTATATCAGAGATGTAAGGCAAGAGTAAGACACCAGAGCACTATATCAGAGATGCTAACCTTCACCGTGCCTATATTAACACCGGTCGCCCCCCAAAAAAATGGCGGCTCACGCCATTGGAGACACACCCCATCCGACGAGATATCGTGAGATTTACACGTACCACAGTCCGTGCACATAGCTGGGGACATGCGCAATTGAAGCCGGTATATCCCCCACTTCCGAAATGATCGTTGTTGAGAATGGCTAGCTATTCGTACACGTTTAAGAGCAATTAATCTGACCACATCTGCACACCGGTACGATGCCATGATGGTGGATCGGTTTTATAGACCTTTATTTCATCGTATTTTGAATAAAATAACATTGAATCGTGGCTTGAATCATGAATTATTAGGTTATTTAGTTTCACAGCAGTGAATATACAGAATGCCGTGTTGGTTTGGGGACTTGTACATTTGATATCGAATATGTTGAAGTGGCACCAAAAATTCCTCTAGACCTAAGCTCAGAGAACGATTTTACTGCAAATCTACATGTTTTATACAGTTCCCCCGGCTATATTTTGATAATTTCGCAGTAAAAGAACATAAATACAACAGATTTGCGTGATTTAGTTTACAGTGTTGCCAAGGAATTCGATAAGTAAGGTAAGTTATTTATTTATTTATTTTTTTCCTATTTGTTTGTTATAAAATATATGTTTTTTGTGAAAAACGTCTTTACCACTTTCTCATACGTCTGGTATCACACACACACGTACATAAATTACACCAATATATGCATAATTCAATTCTTTATTTATATGTGCAAATATTATTTAAATATCTCTAACAACCAAAAAATTATCACATTTTCAAAACAGTCACTATCAATAACGCAAATTTTCAAAAAAGAATCCGGTGGCAGGGAGACGTTTCGTAATTTTTAATCTGGCTTGTTAAAGGTTAAGCAAGAGTAAGAACACCAGAGCACTATATCAGAGATGTTAAGCAAGAGTAAGAACACCATAGGGAATGACAGACATTTTCATAATAACATCTGGAGTCAGACAAGGATGCGTATTATCGCTGTTCCTATTCAACATCTATATATTGTCAAAATAACTAAAGAAACCTTAAAAGCAATAGAACACGAAAACCAACATGAACAAGAGAACTGAGAAAAAGAAGACAGTAACTTCATAAATGAATTGCTATTCGCAGACGATCAGGTTGTTGATATACAATGATATATCTGAGCTGCAAAAACATCTAAACGCATTAAATACTCGTTACGAAATCAACATGAGAATCAAAAACCAAAATCAGAAACACTGAAGATATGCAGGAATCAATCCCCACTAGAAACATACACAGACGGCACAAAACTCAACCAAGTAAAGGAATGTAAGTATCTAGGCTGCGTGTTCTCAGATGACAGGAGACTAGATAAAGAAAAGATGTCAGAAAGCAAACACAGTTTTATATAAATTAACACCACTGCTGAAACACCAGAACATCGACATGATCTCCAAGTGAATGTTACTTAAAACAGTGTTTATGCCAGACCTGGATCCTGACAGAGAAACTAGAATAAAAACTTAGTGTATGTGAAATGAAGTGCCTGAGAACAGCACTGGAGGTAACAAACAGAGATAGAATAAACAATGATACTATACGAAATCTGGTGAAAACAATATCGTTCAAACAATACATGGACACACAAAAGATCAAATGGTTTGGTCAATTGATGAGAATGAAACCATATCGTTTTCCATCGATAGCCTACAATACAAGATAATCTGAAAAGAGAAACAGGGAAAGACCCAGACGAAGATGGATAGATGACATCAGAGAAATACTAGAACACCAAGGCTACCTACAGCAGCGATATCATAGTTAGCAAAAGAAGGAAGGCTTCGGCTCCCCATGACACCTAGCGGAACACATGGATATGACAAGACAAGACTCTCCACTCTACATTTATAGATAAGTAAAATAGAAAGTGTTTATACATTATTTAATATCCACAAAAGAACCTGACACACAATTTGTAGCCAAACTTTAACACACAATTTGTAGCCAAACTTTAACACACAATTTGTAGCCAAATTTAAAATAGAAAATATGGGAAAGTAGATATGTTTTCAAATAAAGATTAAAAAATGGCCACATTTGAGAAATATAGCCATAAAATGTCTAATATGGCAACCCTGATTTACCATGTTTAATGAAAATGCTGTGTTTAATAACACGGTCAAATAGTAGACCACAGAGGCTACAGCTAGGAATTTGAGAAAGATGGTTAATGAAAAAACGATAATGAAAAGATGAAAAAAGCATGTTTTCACATTAAATAATAGAATGTACCCGGGAATAGAATTTATATGTAAAAAAATGAGAATGAATGAAATGGCATGAATGTTTATTTTAACATGAACATGCTGATGAAGGTTTGGATAACTTGTGAATCTTGATTGACCTTCAACCATGAACAGAATCTGATGATGATGGTTTTGATAATGAAAACTTCTTACGTGATCAACCCCAGAACCTTTTTTTTTTACTTTTAGGCACAGACGCCCATTTATCTATCTATCTATCTATGCTCTTTCGGCTATGAATACGGTGTATAGGGCAGAAACAAGTTCTCTCCAGTTTGAGCGATATGATGCTACTGTATATGGTTCTTGCATATTGTTGAAACCAATACTCAGACCATTTTTAATGGTTGTTCTACAAAGACTTACTCTTTGTCCACCTCTGTTATAATAGTTTAAAAAAATATCTTTTCATAGTTTTATAGTTAATCTTTTAATTGTTAAGACTTTTCAACTCCTGTTAAATTCCAGTGTTGACCTATGGATTTGAAATTTGGAAATCGACCCAAGAAATAGATCCGGAAAACAAATGTCTCCAGAACGTGTTGAACATAAAATGGTGAGACTTTATCTCAAATTGTGATCTAAGAGATAAAACACACAAAGAGTATATATCAAATGTCATAAGAAAACGTAGATAGGACTACTTAGTGCACATCCTAAGACTAGATAAAAATAGACTTAACCAACAAGCAATTATGCGGACACCGGATGGGAAAAGAAAACGAGGAAACTTAAAACTACTTTTAAAACTCTAAATGTTAAAGAAGGGACAACAATGCGCTGCAAGTCAATACAAGAACCAAAATTGCAGGCAGCAAACACAATGCATTAAGAATCCAAGCCTCTGTTTGATGTCCATTTATGGTTCAATCAATACAACAACCTGTCAGCTTACAGTTAGAGAAAGTAGTTATGCTAACTAACTGACACTTTGGAGTGAATCAATTATTACTGCTCTGTAACCACGAAAATAATGAGATAATTATAATGATAATAATGAGAGTTTTAACTATAACCACTCAATCATAATTGCTTGTCTAATGATGGCAACTATTTTGATAACTAAGTTTCAATCTTGACTGTTTATGCAACCACTTGGAATGATGAAGATGAAGAATATTTTCATAATGAGAGCTCTCTTGTCATCTGTTTGATTGCTATGTATCCCCAGTCATGATAGCGATAAACTCTTCTTCATTGACTGAAAAACAAATCAACACAACAATAATGCATCAAAAATACAAATCTATTTTACATTAACCAAAACAAAATAAAGTCAAACTGTTCTACACAATTGAGATGTAAATGGGAATATAGTGTTACGCTTGTATTTTTCATTCACCAATTGCATACTTAGGGATGATGTGGTCAGCAGTATGTCTTGTCACTTTTACTTTTCCAGTAGATCTGTTACCTTTTACCTGAAGTAGGTTAAGCTAGGAGCCTGTACTCTGACTCTACCCTGTACCCTTACTCTACTATATACTCTGACTTTACCCTGTACTCTGACAGGAAAAAGGTTAATGAAGTTTGATAATCACTGAAAACACACACAAATTGATGATTTGACCAAAATGCCGTTATTAAGAACACAGCATAATACTTGATGAGTAAAAACCTGCACAATCCATGATCACATAACAGAATTTTTTCTTATTTTTCTTCTTTAGTTCGCCACATAACAGAGCTAAAAAGTAATAAAAGAACTGTGTTTCTAGTGATTAGCAAAACCTCATTACTTGTTTCCCAGTTTTATCTGATGGTGGTTTTAAATATTTTTTCATTTGAATTGAAAAATCAAGCCACGACGATAATACTGCACTAACTGTTCAGCCACTCTACAACTCCATCAATAAATACTGCATTAACTGTTCAGCCACTCTACAACTCCATCAATAAATACTGCACTAACTATTAAGCCACTTTACAGCTCCATCAATAAATACATTTAGATGATAACAGCACTTAATGCTTCGGAGTTGGGAAAAATTCAGAATCTTCACTGAGCTAATATAAAAGTGTTCTGCAGCTGGCAGTTTGCTGAAAGGGAACTAGCAAATCTGAAGGTGGATTGCAATATTCATACATTGACTCTATTTATTTTCTCTCTATGCAAGTTTAGTTTCTCTCTATGCAACGTAATAGTTCATATCAAGTTAATATATTCAGTACCGCTGAAGATGAATGTGTCGGGCCATTGGCACAAATAAAACAGTAACACAACGCATTTCCATTCTCTGGACTACATCCTGCTGGAAATCTAGTAGATCCATGGTCCTGCTACAAGGGAGATCCAGCAGGAGTTTGAGAATAAACTCTGAAGAAGAAGAAGAATATGTTCAGCTGGTGACATTCTCTCACAGTGACAACCCACCCATCAACTGTTCTCTTTGTCTTCCACTGTCTCATTTCCTTTTGATCTTTCTGATGTTTGCGAAATGTTAAACTTTTCTTCTCATCACAAGCCCTAAAAATCTTGACTCTTCTTCTTCATTGTTCTTCAGTCAGATATCAGATTACAGCACCAATAGCTTCAGTCAGATATCAGATTACAGCACCAATAGCTTCAGTCAGATATCAGATTACAGCACCAATAGCTTCAGTCAGATATCAGATTACAGCACCAATAGCTTCAGTCAGATATCAGATTACAGCACCAATAGCTTCAGTCAGATATCAGATTACAGCACCAATAGCTTCAGTCAGATATCAGATTACAGCACCAATAGCTTCAGTCAGATATCAGATTACAGCACCAATAGCTTCAGTCAGATATCAGATTACAGCACCAATAGCTTCAGTCAGATATCAGATTACAGCACCAATAGCTTCAGTCAGATATCAGATTACAGCACCAATAGCTTCAGTCAGATATCAGGTTACAGCACCAATAGCTTCAATGAATTGTGTGATTCGCTTTAGGTCATCCATGGAACCCCTCAAGTCTGGAAGCAGTGCCGTCTCGGTGGGCCACATTTTCTCCCTCTCTTCTTGGTAGAGTTGACAGGCATGAAGAATGTGTTCTGCAGTCTCTGGGCTCAGTCCACAGTTGCACAGGTCTGTCTCGTCAATCTTCAGTTTTCGGAACATGTGACTTCTCAGTCTGTTGATTGGTTGTATTTGGAAAGCAGTTATGAGAGAAACAATTCCACCAATAAATATAAATTACTTGCTGTGACTACAAGCAGCATGACTATGGAGATAATGGTAGCTTCCACGGCTTTGAACTGGATGAGTACAGAATGGTAACATTTTTTCCCTATCTTCAGTGATTTGATGAAGATGATAAAAAAATACAAATGGGTTGCATTTAAGAACAGTTGCTTGATGCAGTCAAGAGGTAAAGTTGGAAGATTTCATATTCATTTTCATGTCTGGTCATGTGGGTGTTCAAGGCAACAAAAGAGCAGATCGGCTGGCTTACACTGTTACTGTATCTGGATTGTGCAGACATACTGAACATCTTATGAGAAACAACACAGGAAAATTAAATTAATGAGCGTGATGGTTTATTTTCCATGCTCAGAATAAAGGAATGATTTAAAATGCGACTGACAGAAATGAACAATACTATCAGCTTAGAAGAATGTTTATCGACAAACAAAGAACTGGAACCACAAGTCATTGTGTAATGGTGGATATACTCAAGGGGAGTTAGTAACACCTATGGACATGTCCGGAGTGCAATGATGATGATCCAACAACTAATAAACTTGCTGTTCTGACCAGACTTTTTTAATTTTCATCAAATTAAATAAACAAGAAACTCAATTTGGCCAAAACTACAAAAATAGTCAAAACATAAATCTTGAACCAGTCACACACATCATAGTGTGATGCTGCATAAGCTAAACAGAATAGAATGTCTCACAACAATTGGAAATAATCAACTCACTTTCACCATCTCCATCTTTGTCAAATTCATCAATCATAGCTCTTAGTTCCTCATCTGTCATGCTCTCTCCAAGCTCCCTATCAAAAATCAAATATCATGACAGATAAAAGTAAACCTTACACTAACAGAAACATGACAGATACAAGTAAACCTTACACTAACAGAAACATGACAGATAAAAGTAACACTAACAGAAACATGACAGATAAAAGTAAACCTTACACTAACAGAAACATGACAGATAAAAGTAAACCTTACACTAAAAGAAACAACATATGAAAGTAAACCAAACACAAACATGTACAGATGAAAGTAAACCCAATAATAACAGATACAACATATGATAGTAAACCAAACACAAACATGACACAAGAAAGTAAAATCAACACTAACAGAACATGTCATTTTTCTGATTGGATATCTGGATGTTATAGTGCTATAAATAGTTTCCTATCAATGTTCCTATTGGTTGGTTTCTGATAAAGTGGTACACAGGTTTATGCCTTTTGATCCAGATATTATATTATGCAAATTAGAATTGGTAAAAATCCATCAACCTAGCATTTTATAGCTGTGGTGATATTCTAGGCAATATAAATACTTCAGTAGTTTGTCATTGCTATCTGAATGGTTTGGATACGCAACTACCTGTGGTGGTATTCAAACCCCTACCTCGGCAGTCATAGGCGTGCTTACAGTCAGACAGTTATAATTAGTAACAATAAAATGTTACATTTATTAAACTTAAGTAGTTTAGTTCTTCGTCCATCACAAGTGATGATGACCATTTGTTATGTTCTCTTTAGTAATTCAATTAGAGTTATGTCCTTGACTATGAGCTCATAGATAGCTATTAACCCCTATGACGGAATGTAAAATATTCATATTTAAATTTGAGCAACACAAATGTATGTGCATATATCAGACAACAAAAATGTATGTGCATATATCAGACAACAAAAACAAAATACAAACAACAGTAATCAACAATTATTATCTCCAATCTCTTATCTCCTAGAAGATCTTGGAGAGCAGAAGCAGAAAATACACTACTTAGAATTTGTGAGCTGGAGGAAGAGTTTGTGAATAAGTGACAATTGGCAAAGAGAGAAAGTTACTGACAACAGTTGTGATACAGATGGGAAGAGAGTGCAGCAGCAGGGCTGCCAACAGAACAGAGGGAATGATCCAAGAACTCATACTGCAGGACTCAAAGCCACACGATACATAATTTACACGGGCAGCTCATAACACAAGAAACAAACAGGTGTGGTTGGGGTTTCGTGGCCTACCAAAATGGCAAGAAATTAGCTGAGAAGTCAGCTGTGTACCCCTCTACAACATCGAGTATGAGAATGGAAATAGAGGCAGTGGCAGCAGCTCTCACTTGGCTGGCGATGCAACCACCAACAGACTCAGTGATTCTATCAGACTCTCAAAGTATGCTGCGCAAGATTAAAAAAAAGTGTATGATCAGAACTGAATGGGTCACTCTTCTCAACAACGTGCAGAGCATTACATGGTTCTACTGTCCAGGTCATGCTGGGGTCAGGGGAAACAAAAGAGCCGATGTGTTGGCTGGTAAAGCCTTGGTGAACGGCACCAACATAAGAAGAAGAGACAGGATTGAATTGATTAGAGCAGGTCATGGATACCCTACGAGAAGACGAGGAGGAGGTAAAACGAGACAATGTACATATTCTGAGAATGGTAGAAATGGGAGGGACTAGGCAATGGCAGAAAGTGCTCCCTCTCCGGAAAGATCAGAAGAACGCATAATCAGCAACTGAATGGGACACTGAGCTTATACACTTTTAGATTGCCGACAAACGGCAAGCAGAGAATATATGAGAATGCCCCCAGTGCTGTGACGCTTGCTCCTAACTAAGAATCAAGAAATCTCTAATCACATAACTCACCTTGCTACTCTCCTCAGATTACGCAAACTAATCTTGCCAGTTACATCATCATCAAATAACTTGAAGGCTTTGAAGATTTCTTCCTGGGGATCTCTTTCGAGCATCATATCTGTCACTAAATCAGAAAACTAAGACATGTATCTTTAGCAGCATAAGATCAGGTGTGACAAGCATTTTATTCTAAACCTACCAGCAAGTGGAAGGTTTAACGGTCTCACCAGTGGCTACAATAGTACTTACGTAGAACACAGGTTTTTAGAAAGTTTCACTAGAATACGACGGACTATCACTAAAATTAAGGAGTTATGAGTAGTAAACAAGAAAACATACAAATTATAATACATAAGACATTTTTAATGTTTCAAATCATCAGATCTTTCTCAAGAATATATACCGGTAAAACAAATGGTGAAAAACAATGAAAACTGTAAAAACAATGTTAGTACTACAGAAGCACTAGATACACTATTGAAATATAAACAATACGGAGTTGAACTTGTAACAAAACTAATATTAGCTAAAACACAAATAAAACCGCCTACAAGACAAGTAGTTGCAGTTGATATAATACAACAATCAATATACGGTAATACTGCGTGAAATGTAACAACAATAGTACTTACGTAGAACACAGGTTTTTAGAAAGTGGTTTTTAGTGATAGTCCGTCATGTTCAAGTGGAACTTTCTAAAAACCTGTGTTCTACTAAATACTATTGTTGTTACATTTCACACAGTATTACCTTATATTGATTGTCACAAGTGGCTTCACCAACACTAATTAAAACTACCAGAATGCGGAAGATTTAAAGGTCTCACCAGTGGCTACAACACCAATTATCATGCAATTGTAAATTTGCAGCAAATGGCATGCCAATATAGTGAGATTTCTCTCTTGTGGAAGTTCCATAGCATTTCACCTGTTTAATTACTTTTTCCTTTGTGATGCATATCAAGTGAACCCAGCATTGTAGTTCATCATGAAATGGAAAACAGATGGGTTCTGGCCCTGACCAAAGTGCCAGCTGTCAGTGTGAACAAGGTGTCCCTGCTATGAATAAATGGCATATGGGATGTGGCAGAAAGCAATTCTGTGCAGGATGTGATAATTTCCTGGAATAGCCCAGAATTGGGCAAGCATGTTAGCTCGCATAATTGGAAAGCGTCATTGGATGGTAGAGAATGCATAGCTAGCGATTCCATCCATTCCTGTGAATGTGGTCCATTATTATTATGGACACTTTAGACAGGAAAGGATGCATGGCAGGGGAGCTGAAGTTCATAACTCCAAATCTGCATGTTGAGGAAATGTAGAAAAGCCATAAAACCCCTAGAATTTACACACTCTAAGTAGGTGACTTCTTATCAGAGAACTACACACTGCTGAGAGTTTGAGCCTTCTGGGTGTGAAATAATGCTTTAGATAAACTTCCCCATTTACAAAAGGATACAACTGAATTGCTCATAATTTCTGGGGTTCGAAACAAAAAACAAATATCACCACATTCACTGTGATCCTGTTTCCATTTATTTCTAAAGGATGATTTTGTCAGTGTTCTTGTTTCATTGTAACATGAGAGTAACCTGTTGTCTGCTTTGACTGTCTGATTTGGTCCATTTTTCTAAGATCTCATTATCGCGTATTCCACAACGGGCTGTACCCCATCTATATTCTGTCCCTCTCAATGAATCGACAGGAATACCACTCATTGCACGTAGCTTCAAGGAAGCTTAAAGATGTTGCACATTCATATTAATTCATATTATTGAAGTATCACTGTGCTGTACTATCTGGAAGCCACGTAGCACAGTTGTTAGTGCACTGGCTTCGCATATGACTGGTCCTGGGTTCATTCCCCAGTTGAGGTGGAAATGTTTTTCAGATCGCAACGGCTCCCAGGTCGACCACACCTTAAATAGGTACTGGATTAATCCGGGAAGTAAAGACTGCGAGGGAGAGGAGATGGCTACCGCCCTCATCTGCAGAGCCTCTGAAATGTGAGATCGCCAACATCCGACACCCCTACGGCATTAATAAATGCTATGGGTTACTTTACTTTTACTTACTTTACCATCAGGTTGTGGTATCATCAAATATTTGCACCATCAGAATATTAAACATTATCAATAAATGATCAAAGTTAACAGATAATGACTATAAGATGAGGATCAACAATAACTATCTGGTAATGGTCAATAATAACCACCAATGAATGACCAGTCAGGAACATCAGATTATGAAATAAAGACCACCAGCAGTAAACTAAGGCATCAGCACATTCCATTCTCTTGATTACATTTTGCTCATCTGCAGGAGTTTGAGAATGAACTCAGAAGAAGAAGATGATGACCATCAATGACCACCTGATTATGACTCTGGCCAGATTTTCCCCATGAATTCATGTCTAAGTTGAAATAAATCAGTCTTGTATTAAGCATGCATTTTTCTGTTCTCCAACCTTATGAAAGCTAGAGTTCTCCATAAAGCACTTTTTTTTGCCAGATGAAGACCTTTCATGCCTAGCTCAATTCTGATAAAAGTACTCACTGACTTCATTGAAATCATCAAATGAAATTTTGCCAGTTCCTTCCCTGTCATAGTCCCTCAATGTCTTGACTACATCAGTCTTTTTTACATCAAAACCAAGAGCTCGCATAGCAACCTACACAAAACAAAAAAATTAAATCTCAGTAATGCTGTTACAAATAGTGGTATAATGAAGAAATCAAGCACCTTAGTGTTATAGTAAGAACATGTGCTCACGCCATGCGAGTTAAAAAAGTGCTAGCACACACTAAGAATTTCATGTGGGTGGTGCTCGCTGTCAAAAAGGCTGAGAACCCCTGAATTGAATGACTAGGTATTTCTAACCTTTGGTGTATCACATGGATTTACTGCAAGTGAAATGCAGATATTTGTGGTAATGAAAGAGTAGACAGACTTGCAACCAATGCATCAATGGACAAGGAGTTGACATTAGATAAGGGGATGTACTGAAAGTGCTTCATAGGTATCTGCTGGATGTGGACACAGGGACTGATGAGACATCGAAGCTCAGACAATTTGATATTAAATATGTAACTAGTACAACCGGATGCCTACAAGACATAATGAGGAGCTTATTCAACCAGCAACTGAAAGCAACCAAATTTTCTTTTGGATCACCGATAAAACAATTATGAAACGTATAACATAATGTGGTAACTAACAAAATTACTATAAAAATAAATCAAATTTTAATAAAATTATTGTATAATACGCAAAGAGATATAACACGAACCTTCAGTTCATGATAATCAATTGCTCTGTCTTTGTCTGTATCAAAAAGATCAAATGCTTCTTTAATCTCCTGCTTTTGTTCATCAGCAAGCTCTCTCTTTTTCTTCTTTTTGTTCTTGTCTAACACAAATTCTGAACTGCAAAGCAAATAAATAAATTTATTACAATTTGTCATAAATGATACACTAATTCTAGCAGAAAAATCCACAATGGTATGTGTCAATATGAGTGGATGACATCTATAGTTCCTGCCTGGAATGGGCGGGTGTTTATTAAAAGAGCAGACAAGCTTGCATTCAAAGGCATAATGAGGCAAATATTTAAACAGTGTGCCACTGGAATCATCACTATGGTTACCCTTCTACATATTGCCAGGAAAGACTGTGTACATGGATCTGCTCAGAATGCAATAAAGGGCCACTGAAAGCAGTAAGGGAGGAGTTTTGCCTTAATAGAAAAAAAAGTCATTTACTAATTTTATTGTGTGATTTCTTCATTTTCCTGCTAATTTCTTCATTTTCCTGCTAATTTCTTCATTTTCCTGCTAATTTCTTCATTTTCCTGCTAATTTCTTCATTTTCCTGCTAATTTCTTCATTTTCATGAAATTTGTGTTCACCATTTCTTTGGATTAAGAGATAGGGATATACCAATGTTTCCACTCAATTCTTAGTACTAAAAGTCCTGTTCTGGTTTTATAAGGGGGTCAGGGTGTGTGAACACTGCAAACTTCCCTCTTCCCTTATCTACGGGTTTGGTGCAATATATTGATTTATAACAAATTTGTATAATGACAATGGTTTCTTAGAGTTCTTCCTATCCAACGGGGTAACATACAATTATATTTCAGATAAAATATTGAACCATGTTCTTTTTTCGTTCTTTCTTAACCCTTTTATCACTACATTTCTCTTGGTAACTAATTCAACTGTGCTAAATTCTTTCCTCACTGACTCTCCCCCTGTTCTGAATCCTTCTCTAGTCCTACAAAAAAAAATAACTTCCACAGTACTAGATTTTTAATGACACCAGAAAATATATACAGCATTGGTGGAATGGTGGATGCATACTGGCGCTTGTGATTTCAGTGAAATTATTTTAGCAATGAGGGAAAAAATAACAAAAAAATTAGTGTTAACTTGTCAACATCAGTTAGATATGCTATGTTATGTTCCTCCAGTACCATAGGGCAGAATCCATAGCTTTCCATTTCTGTCTTTGTGTTGCCAGGTCTTTCAGTTCTAATATAGTTAGATATAGACAACAGTAAACTCATACACAGCAGCTAAAGGATTAAACTGGAGATATATGAAGCTCTGATAAAAAATCTTACATCATGGTTACATACTATAAGATAACGGTTAGATTTGAGAGATTTTGATGTCTGCTCTTCAGTTAAATCTGTTCACTTTTAATCTGTGCTAAATCTGTAGGATATTTGTTTCATGTAATCAACATAAGCGTCTTGTCTCCGCAAACACAAAAATTTATAGTTTATGTAAGACTATTGTATTATTTAAAATAACAAAAATAATTCCGAAACTATCATATCTGCTACATTTTGTGGTCACAGGTTTAATGTATATTTTCCTATATGTTTCATGTAAATTATTGTGATGACAAATTAATTAGAAAAAAAATTCATAACTTTTTCTAGATTGACATAGACTTGGTTGAGTTGTAATTTTCAAGAGTTATCTATTTACAGTATTCTAAATGATGTAAGACAATATTGAAAATTTTGTCAAAGTACCTAAAAACAGGTATTTTTAATGATTAAAATAAAAGAATGTGTTGACTAACTTAGTCTTCTTATGAGATACATCTCAATCTCTGATTAATATTTTCGCTCAATTACATTATGTGTGTGTATTATTATTATGTGATACCAAAAAATATAAAAACGTCTGCTCGAACACTTTCATTGGCTTCAATTCTCAATATCTCAAATTATTTTTTCCATTGTCTGTCACTGTCATCGTCTTCATCATGTTGTGACTTGTCTGATTTGAAATTTGTCAATGTCCCGTTTCGTTTCAAATGTAGGTCTACTGTTATTAGCCTAATAATTTACAATTGTTTAAATCACAACATGTCTACCGTATGAAAAAGCGATCATTAATATATAAAACATTTCCAAAATGTATTACATAATTGCGAACCTAAATGTGAAGAAAAGAATTCGTAAATACTTACCGATATGCGAGACTCATCTTCCCTTACTTGTATTGATCGGATTCGTAACTTTTACTCAATCCAACTTTTTACTGCTTCCTATAACACAGAAAACATCAACATAGCAACGAGATAATATATAATAATTCTTGATATGAGATAATATTATGTATTGAACATATTGAGAGACAGCAAGTAAAATGGTTCGGCCACCGTATGAGAATGAACCAAAACTAAGTAACAATAAGAGCATATAACAAATTATAACTATAGTGAGTGTCACCCGGAGTAAGAAGAAGAAGGAGACCTAGAAAAACTCTACGAAGAACCATTATAGAGAAGGCATGTCAATGAACCTAAACAACACGCAAGAATTGAAAGACCTGGCAACACAAAGACAGAAATGGAAAGCTATGGTTTCTGCCTTATGCGCCGCCTATGGCCCTGGAGGAACATAACATAACATATAACAAAAGAATATCCCGGCGTAAAGCCAAAGGTTTACCAAGAAAACGGTGGATAGAAAACATCAAGATAGCCTTGAACAAACATGGACTAAATGCAACCACGGCGACACATATGGCATTGGAACGACAGCTTAAGCTCCCACACCTACACTTAACGGCAAGTGTAAATGCGATTAACCATAATTCACCTGGGGACAGACAATAGTCTAAGCAGATAAACCTCATACAAATCACATTACACAGCAATCATATAAACAAACAAGTTGACAGTTGTTGTTACCTAGGATCCACCATTACATTAATCCTTTCCCTAGATAATGAAATAAAGGCACGCTTAGGGAAAGTTGTTACAATTTTTGGCGGACTCAAAACGCGCTTGGATAAAAACTAAAAGTGAAAAGAAAGCTACAGATTTATCAAGCATGCATTCTAAGCACACAATACTATTGATCCGAAACATGGACTACCTTCACAAAACATGAGAGGAGACTAAACAGCTTTGATCTCAGATGTATCCCGAGATAAAAATCACCAGTATATGAGTGTTTCGCCGCACTTCCATTCATGAGTGAAAATGCTTAGGCTTATGTGCTTTGTGTTTTGTTTTTGTGTGTGTAATATCTGTGTCTCAATCACAGCATGAAAATCAATACAGAAAAAAAAAATTACGGATATAAAAGCTGGAAATTCACTCAAGCTACAGAGAAAAAAGACTCGATAATTTTGAGAATAAAAATCTACGAAAAATCCTGAACATAAATTGGGAAAACTTTGTCACAAATGGGAATTAATAAGAAACATATCCAAATAAGAATATGTGTCAACTATTATCTGTTTCGTCAGCGATTAAAAGTGTATAGGCCTAAGCTCAGTGTCCCAGTCAGTTGCTGATTACGCGTTCTTTTGATCTTTCCGGAGAGGGAGCACTTTCTCCTATCGCCTCTAGTCACTCTCATTTCTATCATTCTCTGAATATGTACATTGTCTCGTTCGGCCTCCTCCTCGTCTTCTCGTATGGTATCCATGACTGCTCTAATCAATTCAATCCTGTCTCTTTTTATCTCGGTGTCATTCACCAAGGCTTTATCAGCCAACACATCAGCTCTTTCGTTTCCTGACCCCAGCATGACCTGGGCGGTAGATCCAAGTAATGCTCTGCGCGTTGTTGAGAAGAATGATCAATTCAGTTCTGATCATATACTTTTCTATCTTGCGCAGCATACTTTGAGAGTCCGATAGACAAGAGCATGCAACATGAAAATGGAAACAGCAAGATACAGAGGAAGACCAAGAAGAAAGTGAATTGAAGAAGCTACCAACATTCTACATCATAATATTATTGTGCATATCAAGCGACGAAACGTGTCATTGCCCGAAAACCGATCGGCATTCAACCTTGTTTCCCTTACAGCAAAAGTAGAGAAACGACAATAGATAAATATAACTTCAAAGCGGGTGGTGATCCTGCTTTTCTAAATGGTGGTTAATTCATGTCATGGAGGCCATGGTCAGCCTTTTCTTAACTTCGTCTGCTGATTCATCATCATCACTAATCTGGGGCCCCAGATTTAAAAAAACAACATAGAAACCTTAGGCCTAAGTCTTCGATTGTTAAGCTTTATATGGTTGGGACTACCTTAGTGTCCATATTCTCAAATATTTATCTGCATTGATCTCCAACTCAAGTTTTTTTTATAGATATTTTCAGACTTGTTAACTATTGTGGGTCTGCCTCTTTTATCGTCACCAGATCGATGTCATCAACAAAACGGATATTAGAAATTTGACGAGACCCGATGGCTGATCACTTTTTGAGTGGAATTCCTCTAACATTTCTCTCATGATTGCTTCTATGTAAATGATAAATAATAGTGTTGGTGAAAGTAAGCACCCATGTCGCACGTCAACATTATTTCTGAAAAATTCACCTTTGTCTATATACACAGCACTTTTTTTGTATCTTTATATAGTGCCTCTGTGCTATGACTGCAACGATGTTGTTGCAAAACAAAACTCTTTCATAGTATTCCACGGACCTGCATGCCAAAAAACGGCCCAAACTTTTTGAAATCAATTACGTTATGGAGTAGACAACGTTGGTGTTTATATATATATATATATATACCCTTCGGTGAACATCACAAATTAAATGTGTTTTTGGTGAGGAACCAACCTTTTTGAATTGCTTACGATAAGTAATGGTGCTAATCTTCGTTACAACTGCATCAAGATAAAACAAAGTAGTACTCAATAAATGTCAATGCTATGAAATTTCACTACTGGTGTTTGTTAGTTTCAAATGGACTGATTGGCTTCAAGTCTTTTGTGCAATCTTTTAGTATTTCTGTTCTTGTTATGTAGTAGGATTTGTAGTAGGTGTCCGCCCGTGTGTTGCCGGGGCCGAAAGAGGAGCAAAGAATAGCAACACTGTTTACCTTCCAAGCATGTCGTAAAAGGCGACTAAGGAGGTTATGGGATAGAGTTGGCTGTCCCATCCCATATAGGATCAGTGACCCAAAGCCATGCTGAAGTCGGATGTGTCAGGCCGAAAGGCGCAGATATCTCAGCAATGCTGTAAACCATGACACAACGCATTCCGTTCTCCGGACTACACCCTGCTAATCTGCAGGAGTTTGAGAACGAACGCAGAAGAAGAAGAAGTAGGTGTCTCACAGTATATAACTATGATCTAGTACAGGGGTGGGCAAACTACGGCCCGCCATTGGATATTTTGCGGCCCTCAAACACATTTTTAAATACACGAACATTGTTAAAATATTTGCAAAACCGTTTATCCATATTAGAAAATATACTGTTATAGTTTAAGTCATTTAGAAATGTAATTTATTTCAGAAGTTATCTACATTATGTAAAACTACCTTTCTTTACAATAAAAATATTTAATTGATTACTTACCGAGAATTTTAAACAAAAACATATATAATATTATATGCGGCCCTCCAATAGCTTTACAATTTTCAATGCGACCCTCTGCACAAAAAGTTTGCCCACCCCTGATCTAGTATGAAAATATTTACAAATTGAGTAATTAGCGAATCATTAAAGCACACACAAAAAAAAACCAACAGAATCAACACTTCAACCAAAAACCGTGCACAGAACATTGGATACAACAGGTGGGATAATAGGTACGATAACAATATGATACAAGTTTGAGTAGCCTTTTTTGGTTAGAACGTCGATTTTGTGGATTTGTTAATGTACCATATGATACAATGGTTTGGTCATCTGGAAAGAATGCCGTGTGATTCATTAGTTTATAAAGCATATATGAAGAGAGGAGAAGCAGAAAGAAGAGCCAAGGGTAGACCTAGAATACGCTGTATCAACAACATCAAAGAGACATTACACGAACACCAAATAACATTATCTGAAGCTGCCAGAAAAGCGAGAACAAGAACATTGTATATCCCTCGACACCCGTAAAGGGTAAAAGAGGAAGGAAAGAAGAAGAAGAAGATGTTAATGTACCAAGAGGAGAGCACCCACAAAGTTACTGTTTGCAGACGATTTTAGTGCAGTAGTTGTAGAACTTTCTGTTGACCATTTCGGAAACGTCGTTCTGAGTGTTTCATATTCAGTTTTAAGGCAGAAAACATTGTGGCCTATATTTCTATCAGCATTTTTGTTGTTAGTGACAGTTTTAAGTATTTAATTTAATAATAACACATTTCTTGTGGCGGTTATATACAATTGTCACATATTTATTTGAGAAATCTGTATGAACTGCTGGGTTCTAACTTTTTACTGTTGACGATTATTGTAGGTCACTTAGTCACATGACCAGTTTGTTTAATAACAACTTCCCTGTTTACGTACAGGGCTAAGGACTAGATAAGTTTGGTGGTATTCTTTTTACAATTCAATCAATAGCTTGATTCTACCAAAATGTTTTGTTGTTGTTGATGCCAACTGAATTCTTGATCTCAATTTAGCTTCAGAACTGACATGATCCATAGTTATTTGCTTGGTATAAAATATAAGTAGTTATTTACCCCAAGTAGGGCAACTTCTTGTCTTATCTTTTAACTAAAGATAGCTTAATCAATATCAGGTCAAATGAAATGAGTATAATACAGTTGCCATTACTTTTATTTTTATTGATGTTGATATTTGAATTAAGTATTTTGGCTGCTGTTGGTTATAGAAAAGTTGGTTGTTGACAATTTCACTTCTTTTCTAATTAGATCTCAGATTTTGACCATTCTTTTAATGATGCATATACTGCCTTGATTTTTCATGCAATTTCAATATTAGCTTTCACTCCAAGCGAAGTTGTTCCAGAACTCAACAAAGTTTGTTCTATGACACAATGTTAATTACATTTTTTATAGTCATTCAAATGAAAACCTGACTTCTTTGTATAATACTTAATTTTTTTTTACAAATACATTAGCATTCCAATGACATGACAGTTTCTATCTTTGTGAAACCTCAATGGATGTTCATTGCACACAGATTCTATCCTTGTGAATTCTTTAGTAGTTCGTAGATGGCTAATGAGCATATTAGAGCTGTCAATGTCCTTGGACAGTTCGGGCATGGAATGACCACTGTAGATGGATTTTGGTCTAGCCGTGACTTTCTAGCTACTTTCCGCTGTTGAGCTGCTGCCTTTCTCCTCTTTTCAAAAGATGATGCACTCTTTTTTATTGTAGAGCGCCATGTAGATCTATTTTGTGCAAATTCTTTCCATGTATCTTGGTCTATTTCAAAAGCTTTCAGTGAGGTTTTTAACGAGTCCTTGTAGCGCTTCTTTTGGCCACCTTGAGATCGTTTACCCTTCTCCAGCTCACCATAGAGAAGTATCTTTGGCAGGTGACGTTCTGGCATACATACCAAATGACCTGCCAAATGAATCTGTGTCTGCATCAGGATAGTGTAGATGCTGGGGATACCAGCACTATCAAGGACATCTGATGTTCATATATTTTCTGAGACAAGTTGTGTGAAAGTGATTGAGTTTCCTCACATGATGTCTATACACAGTCCATGTTTTGGTAGTATATAACAGCACTTGAAGTACCACTGTTCTGTAGACTATCAGCTTAGTCTGTAGGTTAATGCCATTTCTACACCACACATTTGCGTACAATCTGCCGAAAGTGTCTTAGTGCAATAGTTAGTGCACTGACTTCGCATATGAGTGGTCCTGTGTTCATTACCTACTTGAGGTAAAAATAATTTTCAGACCGCAACAGTTCCTGGGTCGACTCAGCCTTTATTAGGTGCCGAATCAGTCTGGGAAGTAAAGACTGCGAGGGAGAGGAGATGGCTACCCCCTCATAAAGCAGAGCCTCTGAAATGTGAGATTGCTAACATCACACCCCTACAGCATTTAAATGCTATAGGTTTCCTTTACTTTAGTTAACAGAGTTAAGTGCTATGAGCGGTACTCGCAGAAAGTGGGGTGCAGCTATGTTGAGAGGGGCTGAGTACGTGTGGGGTAATCTGAGTACAGTGAAGTCAATCTTCTATTCTTTTTGATTGCTTGTTTTGTCTGTTTGATTAAGAAATGATGGAAGATTAAATACTATGTTTATATAACCAGGTTAGCTACATTGAAACCAAAATTTTACTTTCAGATATAGACTGGAAGTGTCGTGGATGAGTTGATGTTTTGTAACAAGGGCATCGAATGAGTCACTTATATGCTATGATGATTCATAAATAGAAAGTAATGATTCATACATGTATATGAATTAATGGATTCATGATTAATACATCTGGATGAATTATTTTCATTTATGTTTATTCATTATTCATACAGGTGGATTAATTCTGTTTGATGAAACAAACATCTGCATGTAATGATTATGATTCATGAGGCTGAACCTATGACAGGGATATAGTAAATGTGTCATTCTTGTTTATGGGTATTGGTAATTCTAGAGAGTTTTACAGAATAAACGGCATGGACGAGGGTTCTGATTCTTCACAGTCTTATAGAAGATCACGTTCAGCATCAGAGGAGACAGATGATGTAGAAGATACTGATCTACTTTTGGAGTATCTTATTCAAAGGTAGAGGTAGTTCATTCTTTGTATATTACATTTTGTTGGGACATCTACAGCTAAAATCTCATTCCTATGAATGGGCATCTATAAAGTTCAACTTTTTTCTCACAATCATCAAGGTCCATCATGTCTTTGCTTGCGGCAAGTGAACATTTGGAATTCCATTGTCTGTGTTTGACAACAGCATGAAATGGGAGTCACATGTTGTAGATTTCAAAGGTTGGGAAAATCTTCAATGTTTCTGTCTTTTGTTAAATTGTAAATTGATTCTTGTTGTTCATTTCTTCATTCTATTAATTTTACTTCTGTTTATTTTAATTTGTGTTGTGAAGACATTTTATCTAGCCCTGTTGTGTGATACCATGGTTACTGGTGTGCCATTTGGCCTGGTATCTTCGGCTTCAGCACCACTGATTGCTTGGCAGGACTATGGTCCTGCTTAATGTCAGGGTTGACCTGAGAATCTTAGTTTCCTGCCTCTGTTGGCTGGACTAAGCCCCATTTCTACTTCAAGGAGTTGGTCTCGATAAAAGCAATTAGGAAAGTCGACCACCCAAAAGACAACTATAACTATCGTGACAGTGCTGTGCAGGTTGTCATCTTTTGCATCAGAAAGGACACAACAGAGAAACAGCCACTTAAATAGACTGTTGCATCACTTGTTCCATCACCTCTGTGTCCATGTTGGCAGGCAGCACAGACCACAGAAATTATCTTGCAAGACTGCATCACACTGAACTAATTAAGGGAGGAACACTTGCCCACAGAAATGAATATCCATAGAAAGATATGTGGGAGCACTGAGAAGCTTTCAAATACAGAAGCATTTATTAAGGAAACTGGATGCATAGACATGTCAAACTGCAAACAAGAAGAAGAAGAATTCTATTTTATTTTCGACAATAACTTGTATCCATCCTGCTATATGTTAAAGAACATTTATTACAAAATATTTCAGTATTTAAATGTATGAATCTGCCTGTGAAAAGTCTGAAAGTCTGACCAGTGGCCTATCAGACCAATGACCTGCAACAGCAGGACTCTAGTATATGACGCCTAAATTGTACAATTTCTATTTCACCCATGTTGCCGGAGCTCAAAAGGGGAGAAAAGAATATTGACACTGTTACCTGCCATATATGTCATAAGAGGCAAATAAGGAAGTTATTGAGAGTGGAATTGATTGTCCCTTATCATAGAGGGTCAAGCTACCCAGAAGCCATGCTGAAGTCGGATGTATCAGGCTGAAAGTGCAGCTGTTGCACTCAAGCTGTAACACAACGCATTCCATTCTCTCGATTACGAATAGAGGAGTTTGAGAATGAATGCAAAAGAAAAACAATTCCTATTGTATAATCCCCCTAATACTTAATGTGGTGATATCATAGAAGATTTCGTGATTAGGAATGCTGATCCATGAGATGTTTTTTTTTGCTTAATGATATCTGCAAGATACAAAAAGGCCCTATAATTACCATACGTTACATGGTTTTACTGTACTCTCCCTGTAATTCAGAAGATAATAGTACAGCTATTACATCTTTACTGTAAATTAGCAGTACCACATACAAAAATGTTCTCTTGTCTCCAGCCAAAGAAGGATGTGTCAGTCCATTGCCACAAATAAATCAATGACAATACATCTCTGTTCTCTAGACTACATCCAGTGGAAATCTAGCAGGACCATTGTCCTACCACAAAAGTGATCCAGTGGGAGTCTGAGAATAAACACTTAAAACATTCTTATCTTTGTTCTTCTTCTTATAGTCCATGCTGTGTGGAGTTGGTTATCATTTCTTTCCACAGCCTTCTATTTCGTGTGCAGTATTTCCGATACTGATGTTCTCTCATGCTACAATGCCAGGTTGTCTAGTACCTTCTCTTTTGGTCATCACCTACTCAGCTTGCTCTTCAACTTGCCTATTATCACGATGTCTTTCACCTTTTTTCTACTCATGATGTGTCTTAAAAAATGTGAACTGTTTAATTCTGATTTGAGTTAGCAGCTCTCCTTTTTAAGTAACTTCTTTCAAGATATCTCCATTTACACTTTTTAAAATCTATGGTGTTAACATTCTTCTAGAACAGGGGTCAGCAACCTATGGCACGAGTGCCACACTTGGCACACCAATCAATTTCAAATGGCACGCAGACTCTTCACGATTCCTGTGTAAAGTTGATTATATCGATAAGTGGGGATTCCTCGCTCATTTGGGAACTTGCCTAACGCCTGAACATTCAGAAAATTGTGTCAAACTCAAAGTGACAAAGTATGTTGTCGATATTGAACAACTGGCCAAGAGCATGCAAGGGCAAGGCTCCCATTAATAATAAAAAAGTTTTTTTAAAATCTTTCAAGAAACTATTTCTTTTAATGTTGTTTACAACTTTACATATTATTGAATATCACTATATATTAATTAATTAAAATATAAAAATAAAATATATGGTAAAATAAGAATATTGACCTCGACTTGTATAAAATGATATGTGATGTTGGTACTCTGAATAATTTGAAACCTTAAGTTGGCACACAGCAAAAGGTTGCCGACACCTGTTTTAGAAAACCACATCTCAACCTAGTTTATATAATTTTCACTATTCTGCTGATTGTCCAAGATTCACTTGCATACATCAGAATAGGTTTTATATATATTTATAAATAATTTCTCACCGCAATTGACAATAATATTTTACATAGGATGATGGTCTTCTTCTTGTGAAATGTTGCTGTTGCTTATCTTTGATATGATTCATAATAATGTATTTTACTTTTTCCCCAGTGGACAGATTAATCTTATCAGTAAAGATTGCAGTGACTCAGAGAGCATTACATCTGCTGAAGACCAGGTGACTCTATCTTCCAAACCACTCATGAGTAAGTTCTAACCTCAGGGGAGTAGAGCAGTAATAGCCATTATTCTTGAGGGGGGGGGTGTTGGGTTGGCTGTCCCATTTAATAAGGTAGAACAAACCCACGCTGAAAAAATATTTTTCCGTATAATTCAACTCAATAGAATTTTCACATGCAGCATATGTAATGCAATAATTAAAATTATATCAAAAATTATGTCTATATCATCAACTATTTACTTGTCTATATCATCAACTACGAGGCGTGTTCAAATGAAAACGGGACTTGTTACACCACGCGTGATAGAGCGCACTGATATTGATGACATTTTGCACTAGTAATGAGTATCCAATAATTTACATACGGTCACGTGTTCATCTTCCCAGCATGCATATGTGCTGCAGAAGACTGTTAACAATATGGCGGGTGTGATTCCGAACCCGTCCAAAGTGAATCAGCGTGCTGTGATCCAGTTTCTTTCATTTGAAGGATGTCAAGCAGTAGACATTCATCGGAGAATGAAGGCAGCATATGGTGACAAATGTTTGTCGAGGACCAGAGTGATGGAGTGGGTGCGTATGTTTAAAGACGGACGTGAGTTAACGGCAGATCTTGCACGGCCAGGTCAGGCGCACATCGTGGTGCCACCACTATGAACCGAGCAGCAAAATTGACAGCATGCAATGGAAACATCCAGGTTCACCAAAACCCAAAAAATTCAAGACACAGGTTTCTGCTGGGAAGGTTATGGTGACTGTATTTTTTGACCATGAAGGGCTTTTGTTGACTGATTTTAAGGAACCTGGTGTCAACATCAATGCCGCCCATTATAAAGACACTTTAGACAAGCTGCATAAGGCCATCAAGGCTAAGCGACCAGGCAGACTTTCTCAAGGTGTGATTCTTCTCCACGACAACGCTCGTCCGCACGTCGCAAAAATTGTGCAGGAAACATTGGCAAAGAAGAATTGGGAAGTTCTTCATCACCCATCCTATAGTCCCGATTTATCCCCGTGTGATTTCCATTTGTTCGGACCGTTGAAGAAAGCACTAAAGGGACAGCGATTCAACAGCGACGCAGACGTGAAGACAGCGGTGACCACATGGTTCAGAGAACAGCTACGCAACTTTTTCTCGGACGGCATTCGACGTCTACCTAAACAGTGGGATGCTTGCCTAAATGCATACGGAGATTTTTTCTGATGAACCCAGGTGCATTCTTATTCACAAGTGGTTGCTTTGTTCAATTCCGTTGAAAATATTAAATTGCGTATGATACTTTTTAAATAAATCCACAAGTCCCGTTTTCATTTGAACACGCCTCGTATTTACTTGTCTATATCATCAAATATTTACTTATCTATATCATCAAATATGATGTATGGTTGTGAGAGTTGGACACTCACTGTGGACATGGAGAGAAGTTTACAGGCTTTCGAGTACAAATGCTACAGAAGAATTCTATGAATTTCCTATAGGGAACATAAGACCAATGAGTACGTAAGAAATAAAATAGAGATGTGTGCAGGTGTTCAGGAGCCATTGCTTTCAATAGTGAAAAGACGAAAACTAGCATGGTTCGGACATGTATGTAGGCACGATTCCTTGTCAAAAACAAACTGCAGGGAACTGTCGAGGGTGGAAGAAGCAGAGGAGGACAAATAAAGACATGGACAGACAACATCAAGGAATGGACAGGCAAGATATTTCCACACTCATCCGCATCGCTGAGGATAGAATTCGCTGGAGGATTCTGTGTGCTGAAGCATCCAATGTGGTACCCCTACGACCCTGAAGGGTTATGGGTTTATTGATTGATTGATAATCAAATATTTACTTGTCTATATCATCAAATATTCAATCATGCAAAGCTTCACAATTTTTTATATGTATATATTCTTATAATCATAATTGAAATTATATTTATTCCTGCAGTGAACATTACCTCAGATGTCCAAGAACTACAGGTCAGATGTTGTATTTGTTTTAAAACTGAAATTTTGTTGTTTTTTATTGTGAAAATTGCATATCTTGTGTAAAATGTTGCTTTAGTTTATTTTTGTTTTTATAATGAGGAAGTCTACAGTACAGCTATATACAGTGAAATCCTATTATAACAACTTGGTTCGGACAAAAAAATATGTATGTAATATCAGAAATTCTCTATATACAGTGGAATCCTGTTATAACAACTTGGTCAGGACCAACAAAATATGTATGTAATAACAGAATCTTGCTATATACAGTACAAACAATATAGAATAAATACAATTGGGGATTTTGAAAAGTGTTGTTATATAGGAAAATTTGTTATAAAAGGATGTACTATAGAGAGATTCTACTGTATCTGTTATTTAAAAAAAAAGAATAATATGAAGATTGTAGTCAGATTACAAAACAAACAATGAAATTATATTAAAATATAAAGTAATTTTATAGTCAATTTTAAAGATTTTTTGCTGAATTAAAATGTAATACATTAGCATAATGTTTCTCGAAGTGATTGTTCTAATGCTATGTGGTTATCTGTAGGGCCATACATACAACTTTGGTTTAAAAATAAAGGGGAAAGCAGATGTTTCCTTAAAAAAGTTAATTTTCTTTGGGATATTTTTTAATGAAACAATATTTATTTGTGAAAAAATTTCATTTCTAGAATTTTCATCATAACAGGGTGTGTTTTAGCAGTTTTTTAAAATTGGTTTGAAAAGCTAATAATCATGCTCTGTTTACCTGTGTGAAGGAAGGGGTTTGAACCATACAAACCTCTTTCCTTTATATCTGTAGGTTTGGTTACCTTAACCATTTTGTATATTAACAGAAGAATGATATTTACCCCATGATGATGAAGTCTTCCGGAATGTTGCCAGATGCCAGGTGGACGAAATACTGGAGACCTACTTTACCAAACGTAATTGCCAAGGTGATTACATCTTTTATAGACCTACATTATCAAACATAATTGCCAAAGTGATTATATCTTTAAGCATCATTTATGTCAACTTACTGGGTCTTCAAATCACTTCTTTCATCTTCTTTCTGTCATTTTATCTTGCCCTTTTAGTTCTTTCCATATCCCTACTAATTTCTTCTTCATCTGCATTCGTTCTCAAACTCCTGCAGATTAATTGGATGTAGTCAGGAAAACGGAATGCGTTGTGTCATGGTTTACAGCATTTCCTGCGCAATATCTGTGCCTTTCGGCTTGGCACATCTGACTTCAATATGGCTGTGGGTCACTTTGACCCTATATGGGATGGGACAGCTAACTCCACCCCATAACCTCCTTAGTCTCCTCTTATGACATGAATGGAAGTAAAAAATGTTGCTATTCGTTGCTCCCCTCTCATGCCTGGCAACACACAGGCGATCTTATTTACATTTTTGTATCTATCGACATTAATTCTCAAACTCCATCTTGTAATCAGGATGTAGTTTAGTGAGTAAAATAAATGTTATCATGGTTTAAAGCGGTGCTTGGGCATCTGTCGGAAAGACTATGGACTGGTAAGTGCTACCCACTCACAGCTAAAGGGATTAAAGAATTGGTAATATGTCTTATTCAGGATTTAGCCATAAACCCATCATTTTTTTGCTGTAGTAATTTATTTGGCAGTATTTATGTTCAGTAGTTTGCTATTATCTCTTAACGGTTCAGAGACACAATTTTACTTGTGGTGGGATTTGAACCTGGTACATTCGCCATCACAAAAGTGCATTGTACCTCGCCGCATAAAGCCAGACATTAATCAAGCTGAAAGGATTATTTCATGATTATATTTGAATATCTACTTCTACGTTAAGATTGTCTGAAAGAATATTTCATGATTATATTGAATATCTGCCTCTCAGTTAAGATTGTCTGAAAAATTATTTCATGATTATATTTGAATATCTGCCTAAGTGAAGATTGTCTGAAAAGTCCACATGGTGTACATATCCATGCAATTGGAACCAAATGACATCATAAATGTTGTTAATTTCATTAGGAATACTGTTTTCCTAATGAGGTCTTCATCACCACATTGTTGTTACATGCGAGCAATCTAAAGTTATGAGTTATGACCTGCAGAATATTATCAGTGCACACCGGACAAGGCCATAACTGCTTCAATTTCCACCTTAGTAAATCAATTTGAGTGTAACGGCTGACAGTTCCTGTTTGACGCTGATTTATCATTCTCTTTGTATATCCATTATGATTCTCTCTACTGGCTGTTCTGATATTTTTCAGTCGTGAGAGCGATCATGGTTAACACTTTTGACAATCTTCTGAGCGCATTTTTTTCAAATGCAATGAGATGCTTTTGTAAGACCATCTTTTTGCATTGACAGGTTGTGTGTTTATTTCTGGTTCGTTTTTGTTTCTTGATAAAAATTCCTATTGGAGAAATAGTGTGGAGAAATCCTTGTTTCATTTTTTTGCTATTTATCATTGGGTATTATTTTTTCCCTTTTTGTTAGTTATATTAGTGACAATTATCATACAATTACAATAATACTTTATCATAGTTGTTAGTGGTGCTTAGTTTTGTTACTGTGGCACTCTCCACCTTGTCGGATAACCTCTGACAGTTTGGTTATTATTTATAGTCAACATTTTGATGCTTATTTGTGAGTTGTATATCTTTTATTTCAGCGAGAGCTCGGTGTGACTAAATCCCAACAGTTCACTCATGGGGATATGTGTGCCATTAATTCAAGGTTAGACATGAAGTTAACCAAAACATAGTGTGGGTGTCTGGATGTGATAATACATCCGTGACCATGGTTAGCTTTAAGCATGGTGACCAGCAGGTAGGTACAGAAACCATTGTTCTTATACGACTGGCTGATTGTACTATCGATATATATACAGACGTCCACTGTTCAGTGTAAGTGGTAAATACACTGAATCTATTTAATACCATAGCTGAAGCTGGATGTGTCAGGCCATTGCCATAATTAAAATGGTGACACAATGCATTTCCATTCTCTGGACTGCATCCTGCTGGAAATCTTGTATGACCATCGTCCTGCTATAAGAGAGATCTGGTGAGAGTTTGAGAACAAACACACACAAGAAAAATAGAAACATACTAATTAAAAAAAACTAGCAGCAAGAGTTAAATTATTTACAAACAATTAACTCAAATTTATTATGATGCATTTCTGTTTTATTTCTTATCTTTTGTTCACTTCCCAGAAATATAATGCCATTTAATGGCATTGGGTCAAAGGGCATGAGCCCATGGACCGCTGGATCAGTAACCAACCTAACCAACCATCTTTTGTTCTCAACTCCCGCTGGATCTCTCTTGTAGCAAGACTTCTATACTAGGTTTCCAGCAGGATGTAGTCCAGACAACTGAGATGTGTTGTGTTGCCATTTTATTTACAGCAATGGCCTGACACATCTAAATTTGGCAGTAAAAATATTAATAGTAGAAGCGAGTCAATTTATTTTAATTTTATTCTTAAATATGGGAGACAATTGAAATAGGATGTGTTGGGCAATTGATGCCAATAAAGCGACAATACAACACATCTCCATCCTCGACTACATACTACTGGAAATCTAGTAGGATCATTGTCCTGCTTCAAAAGAGATTCAGCGAGAGTTTGAAAAGGAATGATGATTAAAAAAATGATGGTGTGTATAGCAGGTAATAATGTTGCTATTATTTTATGCCCTGGCAACATACTGACATTTATTCATTGAAATTCTGTACTGAAATCTAAACTAAAGATCCTTACTGGCATGTTTCATACATGCCTGTCAATTGTCAGAATTATTATTCTGTATTTCATGCCACAATACCTCTAACTTTCTGTACTTTGATATAAATGTTTAAACTTATTAGTAATTGTTCTATGAATTATTAAAAAAACAACACAGATGAAAAATCTATGGCAATGGACACACATGAAAACAAAGTTACAAATATTAAGAAGCTATATCTTTCCGGTGGCAACATATGGTTGTGAGACATGAGCAATGACATTTGCAATGGAAAAGAAAATGTCGAAATTTGAAAGGAAATATTATAGGAAGGTCCTAAGAATATCGTGGACAGAAAGATGAACCAATGCAAACGTCTACAAAGATCTGAATATATAAGAAGACTGGCTCCTAAAAACTATCAAAAAATGCAATCCAACACATTTCGGACATATAAAGGGATACAATGGTTTAGAAACATTAATCATGGAAAGAGATATTCAAGGAAAACGAATTAGAGGCAGACCATGGATACATAACATCAAACACCTTCAGAAACATGACACTAGAAGAAGAAGCTGGGCAGCTTGCATAGAACCGAGAGGCTTACAGAGTGGCAGTGAAGACAATGTTCTATAAAGATGTCACATAGATTGATTGACAAATTATTATTTTTAATATTCAAAATCCTTAAAAAGTAAACTAATACACATTACATTACTGTTTCTATACATTTAAGGTACCTTCCTAATCACTGCACACAACTTGAGTCTTACAACAACAAAGCATTCTGTGGTATTTATTCCGAGGATGGTAACATCTTTCTGTCTGCATGTCAAGGTTAGACAAGATTGGATTGTTTTTGTCTTAGTTACTGTCTGCATGTCAAGGTTAGACAATATTGGATTGTTTTTGTCTTAGTTACTGTCTGCATGTCAGGTTAGAGAAGTTTGGATTGTTTTGTCTTATTTACTAAGCTTATCTATGGATTCTTCCAATTGCTGTTGTTGTTGTTTAAATCCTCAGAAGTTACAAACAATTAGTTCTTAATTGCTATGTGTAATGAAGTGGTTTCTCAAGATCAGGAGTTCTCAACCTTTTAACTTGCATGGATGAGTACATGCTCATACACAAACAGTGAATATTAGATTGAGAACACCTGCTCTAGAGCTATATTTCATACTAAGAAGATTTAAACTCTCCCAGGAGCAGGGGAAAGAGGAGGGTCTGTACCACAGGAGTTTACTGTAATATTATATTTATCGCCCACAATCATTGACTTGATGTACATATTTTATCTAGACCAATACATCCGTGTGTACTATACAAGAGATGATGAGTTTAAGCTTGTCAAGTGTATCAAAGCTAGGGATGTTGGATGGAGTGTACTGGACACGGCTTTCAGGTAGGCTGGCCCGTATCAATAAATACCAACCAGTGTGTATGTATTTTTGTGTATGTGTGTAAATCGTTATTGTGTTCCAAAGCCATATGTATCGCCTCAGCTGTGCTATGACTGTGTTTGTTCAACTTATCAAGATGTCCCTGACATTTTCTATCCATCTTTTCCGTGGTTTTCCTCTGGCTTTGTACCCTGATCTCATTTGGTTATATGCCTGTCCAGGCAACTTGTCATGATGCATTCTTATAATGTGGCCAAACAACTTGATCTGCTGCCTCTCTATGTATTCTGTGCAAGGTGTTATACCTATTCTTTCCCTGATGTCATCATTTCGTACTCTATCGAGCCTAGTGACCCCCGCAGCCATCCTCAAGCATTTCATCTCACATGTCACTATCTTTCTGTAATGTGAAGATGAGATTGACCAGGTTTGGTACTGGTAACATAGTGTTGGTAGGAATATACTGTAAATCATGTTGTGCAAGGGATCATTATGAAGTGATAACACTTATGATCTTCTTTTTCTCTTTTGCAGTTTAACATGTCTACACAGCAAGACTAGTTTTCTTAGTAAATGCTGCTGTATTTGAGAGTGCCACAGTGCCTTTATACAGCTTTCTATGGATATCTGCCTCTTTTCTCCAGTGTTCCTCGCTTAACTAGTTTAGTGTAATGCAGTCTTGCAGGATATGTTCCTGTGCTGCCTGCCCATGTAGACACAGAGGTGATGGAACCAATCTTAGTCTATTTAAGTGGGTTTTAGTATGTGTGTGTCCTGTCCTGATGCAGAAGATAATAACTTGCTCAACTCTGTCAAGATAGTGATGGTTGTATTTTTGGTCGTAGACTTTCCTAATAGCTTTGATGAGGGTCCTCTTTTCCTGGTAGGTGATTTCTTGGTCTTTTTTTCCTGTGTTGCTCCATCTTTTGTCAGTATATCTGCCTCTTTATTTCCTTGTATGCCACAGTGGGATGCTAAAGTATTGGTGACATTTATGACAAAGTATTATTGTTACTGATAGGAACCTTCAATAAAAAAAAAAAACGAACTAGAAATAAACACATACAACTGTCAATACAATGGGATGTTCTTACAACTGCCTGCAACTCATTATATTTGAAAAGAAAAAGATAAAATTATTTTATAGAATTTTATAGAATCTTTTTTGGGGGAAAAAAGTCAAATTAAAAAACCTTTTTTATTTCTATTCTATCTTATATAGGGTCAAAGTAATACTGAATTTAGTCTAGGAAATTGAGTTGGAATCATAGTGGTTTAGCAAACCCAGTCTTATACCCTGAGAGATTTACTGAAGTGGAGATCTGAGATAATCAACATATATAATACCTCAGCAAACCCAGTCAGGAGAATACAAGTGAAGAGAAATAAATTAAATAGAAAAGGTTGTTACAGAGTTTGCAACATAAATAATTGATGTTTTGACCAAAATGTCTTAATCAAAGCAGGAACAAAGAAAATGGCATCAATAATAGAAGGGGACTATGTAGAACTATGTCGTCATCGATAACCTAATACAAATGGACAAATGAGTATGGTGTTACTACTGTCTATCTCCTACTCATAAGAATACTGTGCGAAACACTGTGACATAAGTCACTTTTTTGGTAATAGAAGATAATTTCAACAAACTGTAATCCAATAGATAAAGCTTGAAACAGGGCAATGAAATTTTGCTAATCACTGATAACACACAGGATAACACAAAAATCAACGTTTCTACCAAAAGACTTTTATCAGGAACGCAGTATAACAAATGACAAGTAAAAATGCCACTGTCCATATTCATATAATAATGACTAATAATAATCACCTTCTATTTGGAAATTAACAAATAATAGGTACCGGTAGATATATACAAGAAAAATTGATATCTTCTTCTGTTCACAGTCCTGATGGCCATTTTGTAGCTTATTCCAGTTGGTCTGACTGTGGTAAGTACCTGTGCATGTTTCACTGCCTTCTCTTCTTTTTCTGTGATCAGTTGTTGTGCTCACTGGAGGATGTTGAAAATAGTGCGGAATTCATAAATGTTCATGTAGATTTCTATACTTCCTTTTGGGAAGTAAGAACTCTTGATAGAGAATGTAGGAAGATGTTCCTATTGCTGTTGAGTCTGAGGTGCAGGCATTGATCAGTGAAAAAATTCCATTAGGGTGATATGGTTATATTAACTAATGGTTCTATTGTTGAACATGTGCCTAGTTCATGGGACTTCGCCGCACAGTGTGTACAGAAGTCAATTAGACAGGAGAGTGGAGCTTTTGCTGTAACTATATGTAGCATGATAATGGGAATTATGGCAGTGACCAGGGTCTTGAACTGGATAGGCACACAGGGTGTAACTCATGTCTGCATTCTCAGCAACACAATGAACATGATCAGGAAAATACAAGTTGTCTTTATTCATGAACCGTGACTTCATGCTGTGGGGGAGGCTAAAGTTGGAGGGTGTCATGTGCCTAGTCATTCAGGTGTTCAAGGCAATGAGAGAGCAGATTGTTTGGCAGGTTCTGTCACTGTATAGAACATGACATGGCCATGGTTCATGCTGACAAATTAAACTTTTTAAGAGAAACTGCATGATCACATGAAGTTAATGAAAATAATGATTCATTTTCCATGTCTAGAATAAAGGAGAAATGTGGAGTGGCTAGAAGTGAACATTATTATGGTTGGCAATGAATGTTTGCCAACAGTGAACTTGAACTGTCAGTTGTTGCGTATTGTGGATACACGCATGGGGAGATCAGAGCACTTATGTATATGTCCTGTAAGCAGTGATGATGATCTCCTGACTAGCCATGTTCTCCAGACCTCCTTGTCTAATAGCAATTACAAATACAAAAATAAAGATTGTTTCTATCTGATAGTATTATATAGGCCCCCACCCTACAATTATATCCTATCTGATACAAGTATATCATACCTGGTACAACTATATTATACCTGATACAACTATATCCTATCTGATACAAGTATATCATACCTGATACAACTATATCATACCTGATACAAGTATATCATACCTGATACAAGTATATCATACCTGATACAAGTATATCATACCTGATACAACTATATCATACCTGATACAAGTATATCATACCTGATACAAGTATATCATACCTGATACAAGTATATCATACCTGATACAACTATATCATACCTGATACAAGTATATCATACCTGATACAACTATATCATACCTGATACAAGTATATCATACCTGATTCAACTATATTATATCTTGCATATGACTTTTTCAGCACCTAATTTTCTAGCTGTACATGGTATTCTCAACATCCTTCTATAGAACAAAATCTCTATTGCCTCCTTTATCTCTGGTGAGCTATTAAAACATCCAGTTGAGCAGACTCCTTCTGCTGGTAAGCTACTAAAACATCCAGTTGAGCAGACTCCTTCTGCTGGTAAGCTACTAAAACAGACAGTTTTTATAATTACTTCCAAATACGTTACTACAGGACAGGAAAACCAGTACAGAAATAAAGTTTGTAATTTGAGCAGAAAAAAATGTCATACTTTGCAGCATCTTGTATGACAATGTTCAACTCTGTAGCTTGGAGGTAGAGCGGTACATTTCAGAAGTAATGGTTTACATTCAGTTGAAGGCAACTAGGTAACAAGATCATTCAGTACACAATGACAAACCAAATAATTATGTGTTTGATAATGACATCCAAATATAATATACATGCAACTAATTATGTAAATAAAATAGAGATGTATACAGGTTCACAAGAACTATTTCTTTCAATAGTGAAACAACGAAAACTTGCATGGTTTGGACATGAATGAGACATGATTCTTTGTCCAAAAAAGTACTGCAGGAAACCACAGTTGAAGGTGGAAGAAGCAGAGGGGAACACATAAATGCATGGTCAGACAACATCAAGGACTGAACAAGAGCAACATTTTCATCACTTTTCCCCATTGTTGAAGATATAAATTGCTGGAGGACTCTGTGTGTTGATGCATCCAATGTGGTACCTCTACTAACCCTGATGGGTTAAGGATTTATAGATAGGTAGATAGAAACAAGCAACTGTGATTAGGAGCGCAATCTCTTTACTCAACAATCTTATATGTTTGTTGATGTATTTAATACCTTTGTGAAGTCTGTATCTCAAACTAGGCAGACAGTGTTGGTGATACAAATCCAACAGTGGTTCTAAATCTGTGCTTTCAGTCCATATCTGCAATGTCTCTGGAGACAGTGATATACATGAAGCATTACAGTTTGAACCTGGGGGCCAAAGTTTTTGTATTTTTTCTCTCATGTTTTCATTGGACAACAAGGAAATCCTTGGAGGGTGAGTTGCAGTATATGTCTGTTTTATGTACATATAAACATGTTTGGACAAATAAACTCTTTCACAACGGAATTATTCCTGGGGTTTGGATGTATTTAATTTTTCGGCTAAATTTTTGGACCACATCATGATTTAGGCGCAAACTTCCTGAAGACAAAGTATTAGCTATGAAAGGTCATATAAGGTATAAAAAGTAAGATAATTGAATGTGGAATCCATATAAAATATTAAATATAAGAATTGTAACAACAAAATACAAAAATTTCACCACAAACATGAATGTTAGATGAACATAAATGTTTTTACACATATTGTGTTCTACGAAACCTTCAACTTTACTTGTCTTGAAATGCTGCTATCCAATTTTACTAAAGTAGTTGTCTTGACTGTTCATTTCCTGATCATAATTAGTTTATTTGAAGTAAATCTATCAACTGCCTAGTGTTTTATACCGTTTTTGTGTGTTTCATGTCAAATTTCAGAACTGAACAAAATATTGCGAAATTACGAAATATTCCCAAGTATTGGATTTCCAAAGTTGAACTTTATTCCACTCAATATTATCATTAGACCTAACTCTATGTTCTGTATAACTTAGTGATAGATTATAATTGCTGTCACTAGGCCTATCTGATTCTTCAGAAACAATAGCAGTGGGAACAGTTTTAGAATTTATTAGCTGTTATTTTTCCCTTACCAATAATATGAAGTATATTTATTTTCTGATTTTCAACAAGTCGGTAATCTCCACTGTCAAAACCAAAAACACTGTTGTTTTCCTACACATTACTTGAAATAATATCTTATTATAAAACTCTCAAAGAATAATAAAGTCGATTGTTTGCTAAATCTTTGAGCTCTCTTACTAGTGGAAGATGAAGCCATTTTGCTAATTTCAGAAAAGCTGAATCTACCTTGTTTGGATTTTACTGGGTATTTTTTTCTGTCTGAAGATAAATTAAAAAATGCACCCTGTGCATGATGTGGCAACAGCAAGAGCATGAGGCCCTTTTTTTACACAGCTATAAATCTCACTTCTCTATAACTCCCCAATGGAAAACATGCAGTATTTGAGTGTTTTTTCTTTTTAAATTTTGTGCCCAGAACATGGTAATCCAGCTGTAAGCTATTCGCAAAATACCTTCCATAAATACTTCAAATAATGGCAGATCTACTGGAAGAAATCTGTACCTTTCCTGAGCTGAGTTAAAGTTTCAGACATTCGTTAAAGTAATTGGTTTGCACACATCAGCAGACTACCATCAGATAGCATACCACAGCAAGCTATGCTTGCTACACAGATGCAGTAAAGGCAGACCTAGAGGCTGACCATGAAAACGATGGACCACTGAAATAAAAGAGGCAACAAATTCTACAATATACTCAGCACACAAGAGTGCCATTTCCATAAAACTCTTCTACCCCTAACTCTGAAAGGCAATAAAGGGTTAAGCGAATAGATAGATAGATAGATTAAAGTAATTGTATTTTATTATGTCAAAAGGTCAGATTCTTGTTTTAAATGGACTTTGTATTTAATTCGATGTCTTAGTGTGTTCTTCGAAGAAGATTTGACAGTCACTAATTTCAAGTTTTGGTATACAGTTGATTATTAAACCAAATATTATTTTTGTTTCAGTACAAATAATGGATACTTGTATGTGTACGACCGGGAGACAAATAAGAGAATTGTCAAGGTAAGAGAAGCAGTTGATACAGGAAAATTTCTTCTCCTGTGCTTGTGTTATTACCCAGCTTTCACAACCATATGTTAATACAGATATTGCAAATTGTAAAAACTGGCATTGTAAACAGATCAGCACCGCAATTAAGTTTTGAATTACATATTTTCTTCTAGTACCATATGCTACAAAGTTGCGTGTTTTGATTCATAATGTTTTCAGCCATATTTTTGCATTGTCACATTATTTCAAAACATGGAAAGGACAAGTCATTCAAAAAGAAAAGTAATCTCTCAGCTTCTGCCGGAGTACATTAGTTGTTGGTTATGAACCAAAATATTTACATTTTGGCAAATCCATAAGAAGTCAGTCTCTTCAAGTGTATATGTGGAATGATATGTATGCTGATAGTTCTCATGGCTCACTGATTGAAACTTCACCTCACATGTGTCCAGTCCTACTCATAAGTACAGAATTCCTTGATTGCAGTCTAGATAATGTCATTAACCACAGTGTCTAAAAACAGAAGGGGGTTGCTAAACAGCTTCAGCATGTTCCTCTTCACAACTTTTATTGCTAATTGAAGGACACAATGTTCTTACATCCTGATACGATGATGATAGATACAATGATGATAGATATGATGATGATAGATGCAATGATGATAGATGCAATGATGATAGATACAATGATGATAGATTCAATGATGATAGATGCAATGATGATAGATGCAATGATGATAGATGCAATGATGATAGATGCAATGATGATAGATGCAATGATGATAGATGCAATGATGATAGATGCGATGATGATAGATGCGATGATGATAGATACAATGATGATAGATGCAATGATGATAGATACAATGATGATAGATGCAATGATGATAGATGCAATGATGATAGATGCAATGATGATAGATACGATGATGATAGATACAATGATGATAGATACGATGATGATAGATGCAATGATGATAGATACAATGATGATGGTTGCAATGATGATAGATGCAATGATGATAGATACAATGATGATAGATGCAATGATGATAGATGCAATGATGATAGATACAATGATGATGGTTGCAATGATGATAGATACAATGATGATAGATGCAATGATGATAGATACAATGATGATAGATATGATGATGATGATATGACCCTAAATCTTGTTTGCTATGCCATAGCTAAGGTCATGTTTAAATAATCTAAAATAGTACTGTAAGAAAATATTTATTTGTATATGTCAAAACTTAGTTACACCATTGACTTGTTACCTTCTTCAGGTAACATATTTTTACCAGAACTAGTTGCAACATTGACTTGTTAGCTTCTTCAGGTAATAAACATATTTTTACCAGAACTAGTTGCAACATTGACTTGTTAGCTTCTTCAGGTAACATATTTTTACCAGAACTAGTTGCAACATTGACTTGTTAGCTTCTTCAGGTAATAAACATATTTTTACCAGAACTAGTTGCAACATTGACTTGTTAGCTTCTTCAGGTAACATATTTTTACCAGAACTAGTTGCAACATTGACTTGTTAGCTTCTTCAGGTAACATATTTTATCCGAACTTAGTTGCAACAAAGGCCAGTTGTACCTATTTTGAATTGTAAAAGTCATCAGAAATAAGCAAAAGTTTGGGAAGACTTTGCCAAAAATAGTGCCAGAGAGCCACCAATCTGGAACTGAAAGGCATACTACATCCTGGCATATGAAACTATTACATCCTCAGGGTTCATCTTCTTCTGCATTCATTCTCAAACTCCTGCAGATTAAAGAGGATGTAGTCCGAAGAACAGAATGCAGTGTCATGGTTTACAGATTTGCAGCGATATTTGCGCTTTTTGTCCTGACACTCAACTTTATCATTGCTTCTAGATCACTGTCCCTAAATGGGATAGGACAGTCAATTCCACCCCAGAACTTCCTTAGTCCCTACCTACCACATGCATAAAAGATTAACAGTGTTGCTATTCTTTGCTCTCCTGTCAGATTCCAACAACATACAGGTTCTTTTATTTTATTGTCATCATTATTGTCATCAATACCATCGTTATCATCATGATCATTTTCACTATCACCTTCACCATCATCACAGTTTCTTGTGAGATTTATATCACCTTCACTCGGGACATTTTTATGCTTGATGTTTGCGTTCACAGATTAATGCTCATGATGATGATGTAAACACTGTCAGATTTGCAGACAACAGTTCTCAGATACTATACAGTGGGGGAGATGATGGTTTATGCAAGGTGAGTACAATCTCCATGAAAGGTAGGTTTCATCTCCATGAAAGGTGGGTACAATCTCCTTGAAAGGTAGGTTTCATCTCCATGAACGGTGGGTACAATCTCCTTGAAAGGTAGGTTTCATCTCCATGAAAGGTGGGTACAATCTCCATGAAAGGAAGGTTCTATTTCTATGAAAGGTGGGTACTATCTACATGAAAGGTGGGTACAATCTCCATGAAAGGTGGGTTCTATCTCCATGAAAGGTAGGTTCCATCTCCATGAAAGGTGGGTTCTATCTCCATGAAAGGTAGGTTCTATCTCCATGAAAGGTGGGTACAATCTCCATGAAAGGTAGGTTCTATCTTCAAGAAAGTTGGGTACAATCTCCATGAAAGGTAGGTTCTATCTCCAAGAAAAGTGGGTGCTATCTCCATGAAATGTGGGTACAGTCTCTGACGCAAAGTGGTTATGACATTTGTATTGTGTTTGTGAGACTATGGGTTCAAAATCAGGTTTTGACAATGTATTTGTAAATATGATTTTCAGAGGTTCTATGGGATTATGATTTGAGCTGCAGAGTTACATGCACTGAGTCAAGCCCTCGCCATAGTTGCAAGCAGCTAAGTTGACAGACACATGGAGTATATAAGGATAAAATTGAGCAAAATGATGTAAATCCTATTTTATTTTGTATTATTTTTTAAAAAGTGCTAAAAAGGCATAGAGGAGTGACTTCATTGTACTCTGGTTATCCCATATATACTTTGTTCCTCTCAACAAACCAACGCACTGCCTGCCAAGAGTACCGCTTATTGCTTGTAAATCTGTAGCTTCAAGCGATAATCCTCAGAAAAATTCACTTTATAAAAATGATGCCATGAGTGGGGTTTGAACTCTTAATCTCTTGAATACAAAGTGAATGGTTTAATCATGGTGTCAGGCAAATCCCCTAATTTAAAAAAAATGTCCACCTAATTCTTTGTTAGAGTCATAAGGTCAGCTATGTCAGTGGTTCTAAACTTGGGCATATGTTCCTCTTGGGGCTATGGTGTTTTTCTGGAGACGACCTTCCTATGTGCTGTTTGTAAGCTTGTTCCTGTGGCGTCTTTGATTTCTGTGATCCATCTTTTACATGGTCTGCCTCTGGCCTTATAGCCGTGATGTCTATGTGTCATGGCCATCTATGACATGCTATCTATTGGTAGTCTGGAAGTGTGTGAAAACCACTTGATCTGTTGTCTTTTGATGTGTTCCAATACTGGTATTGTTTTGGTTATCTGATGTTTTTGTTTCTAATTCTATCTCTTAATGACACTCCGAGTATTCTTCGTAGACATGTCATTTCTGTTGTAACTATTTTTCTTTTGTCTTGAGCTGTCATTGTCAAGGTTTGGCACTGGTAGCACAGTGATTGAATAATAATAGTCTTGTATAATGCAACTTTAGTGTCTATGTTTACATATTTTACACAAATATGTGTCATCTGTCCTAGGATTTGGTTATATGATTGGTCTAAATATCCTGTACAAATTTGTTCAGGTTTGGGATCGAAGAACATTCAGAAACAAGAAACCACGGCCAGTTGGAACCTTAGCAGGTCACTGTGATGGCATTACTTATATAGACTCAAAGGTCAGGATGGTTCATTGTTTTTGATTATTTAAATACAGTTTTATTGATTGTGTAATTTTCAGCCCAAAAAAAGTTGTGTACAATTTTGTTCACTATTGGTTATAAATACTGATAAACAGTATTTTTATGTCAACACTCTGCTATCAATGCCAGACATTGGAGCTGACAGCAGCCCAGCAGAGAAAACTTACAACATGTGAGATGAAATGCCTGAGATAAACCGCAAGAGTGACCAAACTAGACAAAATGAGAAATGATGAAATCAGGAGAAGAATCGGGAATCGGTATGACCATGTACGGAATACATGGAGAAACAACAAATAAAATGGTTTGGACACCTTTTTGAGAATGAACCATAACCAACCACCAACAAGAACATATAACAAAAGAAGATCTGGATACAAGGCCAGAGGAAGATCTAGAAAGAGATGGATAGATAACATCAAGACAACTCTGAACAAATACGAATCCAATGCAGTCAAGGCAACACATCTGGCCTTGGATAGACAACTAAAGCTCCCAGTCACCACCCCTTCCTTAACAACAAGTATGGATATTCTGACCATCATCCACCTGGGGATAGACAATTGACGTCTTCTTTCTTCTTCTGTGTTTGTTCTAAACTCCTACAAATTGGCAGGATGTAGTCTGGAGAACGGAATGGAGTTGTGTCATGGTTTACAGCATTGCTGCGATATCTGTGCCTTTCGGCCTGACACATCCGACTTCAGCATGGCTTTGGGTCACTGACCCTATATGGGATGGGACAGCCAACTCTATCCCATAACCTCCTTAGTCACCTTTTACGACATGCGTGGAAGGTAAACAGTGTTGCTATTCTTTGCTCCCCTTTCGGGCCCCGGCAACACACGGGCGAGACAATTGACTGATCTGTGAACATATCTTTGTGAATGTCATGTAAGACAGATTTATTTGTCATGTAACATGCGAGAGGAAACAAAATGAGCACCTGTTTCTGTCAGCTTCATTTACTTGTATCAAATTCTTGGCTGATAAATGTTCAAATGAAAAGCAACAAAGCAGTCTCCCTTACACAGCATAGCAATATGATATCCTAGTCCACCTTTCATCTGTTTATCTAATTATCCAGTATACACGCTAAAGTTTTAGGGATTGACGATCCCCAGAATGAGGATCCACAGAATGAAGATCCACAGAATGAGGATTCCCAGAATGAGGATCCACAGAGCACCAAACTTTGATTCCCAAGGTTTGTTTTTCATATAAGTTTATTATTTGAATTGGATTCTGCCTGTAAAAACTATCATAGCTTCGCCAATGCTAATTGCTCGTTCATGCATCATTAGCTCTCTGGGCTTCATTAGAATAAGATCAAACAGAGATCTAACCTTAAAAATTAATGTCATGTCCATGTTGTCCTCATGGCATGAATTTAGAATTATCAATGAGATGAACATTTTTGTTTATATTTTCAATCCTTTCCTAGGAGAAGGGTCTACATTATTAACAAAATGAAATTAGAGTCCCACTATGAAAACAGGGAGAATAAAATTGTGTTCTTCATGTTTTTATTGTTATTTTCCTGGCATTGAATACTAAACATCAACCAACCCAGTGTTTATTACTTACCCCACCTGACTAAATCTGTTGATTATACTTTTTAAAAGCACAATTCCAAGTAGTCCTTTCCGTAACAGAATTAGATGCAGTGTCTCTTCCCCCCCCCCCCCTGTATATCTTTGCATCTGCATCTCCTTGCAATGGTAAAAATGACTTTATTGGCCTAAAGAAAGTCAAGCACAATTATGGTTGCCATTTTGTAACTAGGAATGCAGCGGTAGAGTGACGTCACAAATTACTACAAATTTTGGATCGGCACAGATTTCTTAAAAAGTTATAAATGTAGACCTTTTTCTTAAGAAAGAATCAAATTTTTAAATATATTTCTGGACATTAAACTTGACACTTCAGTCAAATTCTGTAGGAGGGTAATCACTAGAAGGGTAAACCCCAAACATATAGATCTAGTTTTCATACAAAAATACATTTATATTATTAGGTGAAACAAATTTCCAAGAACATCTGGTTTTTATACATTTTTTATACCAGCATACACATTTATTTTCTCTGAACTGTACTCAAAAGAATGACTCAAATAAAATAGTGAAAGATAGAATAAGTCATAATCAAAAGCAGAGTAATCTGGATCAATATCATTTTGCAGGACCTGATTTCTCATGAAATTGCTCAATATTAACATAGCTCAGCTGTTTTGACTATTTTCTATCATTACTAGTTCTAGGACATGGTGGAGAGAGGGTAAGCATACGTTATCAACTAGGCCTACACTACAAATCTTTAAAGTTCAAAGTCCGGAACTAAATCCTCATCAATGTCTGATTTATTCTCATTCTCTAAAATTTCATCCAAAAATGTCCTAGCAAGCTTATCTGAAACATAAGTAGGTCCATTGACTGCTATTTGAGCTGTTGTTACTGCAAGTTACATAAATTTAACATGTCAATTCACATGCAAACAGTAAAGAATAATAATTTAAATCACTATGTCGATGTCAGCCGTTTATGGCCGGGATAGGAATAAATGAATAGTGGCTGGGCCTGGCTGAGCTGGAAGTGAGGTTAATGCACCCTGTCTCTGGATTACATCCTGATAATTGCAGGAATGTGAGAACGAACACAATAGAAGAAAAATATGTAAATCAAGATAATTATAAACTCATAGGTATTGTCTTGAACATTTCATGTTTATGAACATGCATGCTGATGCTTCCTGTTGCTCACTGGTTATGTAAAGGAGTTTGTTCACTGTCTATTTTTAACTATTGATAATGTACAAAGAAAATGCCATTTACCTGTGACACCTCTACAATAAAGTATGGCATGTACATAAAGATAGAAAGGAAACTGTAATGGACCACCTCATGAATGAACAGTAATGGCACACCTTCTAAAGGAAGAGTAATGGACCACCTCCTGAAGGGACAATAATGAACCACCTCTGAAGGAACAGTAATGGACCAACCCCTGAAGGAACAATAATGAACCACCTCCTGAAGGAACAGTATTGTACCACCTCCTAAAGGAACAATAATGAACCACCTCCTGAAGGAACAGTAATGGGCCACCTCCTGAAGGAATAGTAATGGACCACCTCCTGAAGGAACAGTAATGGACCAACCCCTGAAGGAACAATAATGAACCACCTCCTGAAGGAACAGTAATGGGCCATCTCCTGAAGGAATAGTAATGGACCACCTCCTGAAGGAACAGTAATGGACCAACCCCTGAAGGAACAATAATGAACCACCTCCTGAAGGAACAGTATTGTACCACCTCTTAAAGGAACAATAATGAACCACCTCCTGAAGGAACAGTAATGGGCCACCTCCTGAAGGAATAGTAATGGACCACCTCCTGAAGGAACAGTAATGGACCACCTTCTAAAGGAACAATAATTGACCACCTCCTGAAGGAACAATAATTGACCACCTCCTGAAGGAACAGTAATGGACCACCTCCTGAAGAAACAGTAATGGACAACCTTCTAAAGGAACAGTAATGGACCACCTCCTGAAGGAACAGTAATGGACCACTTCCTCAGGAACAGTAATGGATCACCTCCTGAAGGAACAGTAATGGACAACCTCCGTCCTAAGCTAATCATTGATACATGTAGGAATGTAGTCAATTTTCTTTTAGTTTAGTTGGCTGACCAACCATACTGTTGACCATTGTGTGATTAACACAAGCTTACATAGCTCTCATACTGACACCATTGTCATGCTACAGTAGTGGTCCAGGGGAAGTTTGAGAATGAATGCTTAAAATATTTTCTTTAGTATTAAAAAAGTTATATTTGAAAGCATTCCAGAAAATTTGGAAGAAAGAATGTTTTAATAATTTTGATTTTCCTTTTTTTTTATCAAAGGGTGATGCTCGCTTCTTTATTTCAAACTCCAAAGATCAGACATTGAAACTCTGGGATTTACGTCATTTTTCTGACCAAACTGGAATCGAAGTGAGCCAATCAAAGTGGTTGTCCAAATGTTTCTTGATCATTTATTTCATTAAATGTTTCTGTTAAAGTCTATAATTTTTTTTAGTGGAGATAAAGGAAATGGGGATCACTCTAAAGATGTGATTTGATACTGGCCTCCCAAGTAGGAGATCCTGGGTTCGAATCATCAAGAAAAATTTAGAAACATAAATTATATTCTTGGATATCATGTGTCTCTTAGCAACATTGACTGCCTCTTTTTCTCTTTCCTAGAACATTTCCTATCTTAATTAATCTTTCAGTGTATTCTTTATATGTCCAAATTTGTTAACTTAATTTTTTTGTTAAAGTTTAAAGTAGTCAATCGTCTTTTATGCTCAAGTCTTTGTGGACATTTGTGTTGAATCATCTTTCTGTCGATGATACTCTTTCAGGACCTTTGTACTCGTATAAAATTTCAAATGTTATTTTCTTTCCCATTTTTTATATCAATGGTCTAGTCTCATAACCATATATCACCACTGGGAAGACACGATGGCCTATTGCATCTTTACAGATGGTCAGGAAGCAAGTCTGCAGAAAATTTTAATGGACTATGAGGGCCTCAAAATCGCACACATGATTATTTTCCCAGGCAGGTTTTATAAAGTGCATTGAAAATCAATGTGATACACTTGGAAACGAGCAGAACTGCAGGAGATGTCAGAAGATGGTTTAATACAGAGGTCGGCAACCTTTTGCTAACTGTGTGCCAACTTAAGGTTTCAAATTATTCAGAGTGCCAACATCACATATCATTTTATACAAGGCGAGGCTAATTTTCTTATTTTACTATATATTTTATTTTTGTATTTTAATTAATTAATATATAGTGATATTCAATAATATGTAAAGTTGTAAACATTAAAAGAAATAGAGTTTCTTGAAAGATTTAAAAAAAACAACTAATAAATTTATAATTAACTTTATACAGGCAACGTGAAGAGTCTGCGTGCCATTTGAAATTGCTTGGCGTGCCAAGTGTGGCACACGTGCTATAAGTTGCCAACCCCTGGTTTAATACATCATTGACTGTCTTAGAGTCTTTCCTTCTGATTTTCTGTAGAGGTTTACTCTCAGCCTGAGGCACTCCTTTGTTAACTTGCTAGAATATGGGAAGATCAGTAAATATACTAGCCAGTGTAAATGTACTACAAAGTTAGCTAAATGTGGTACACATCTGCGTTAAAATACTATGTATTTGTTTGCGCGTGTGTGTGTATATATATATGCCACGTGTAAATATACTAATAATCTGTTTGAAAATGTTTACAAATCTTTAAATGTTCTACACGTCTGTGTATGTGTAGTATAGTTAGTTAATCATCAGATCATCATCACTGCACTTTGGACAAATCCATAGGTACTCTAATCTCTCCTATAGTGTATCCTCCATTACACCTCTGCTGACAGTTCTGGCTCTATGTTGATTTACCATCATTCTTCTGCGCCCTGCAAACTGCTTCCCTGTGGTGACCCCACATTTAAAACGCTGTTCCTTAATTCTAGCCATTGAATAAGAATCACCATCCACTTCAAGTTCACTTTCACATGCTGTATCCTGTAGGGAGTTCAACACAAATACCTGATCCTTTGCTCCTCCCTGAGGTGTAACAACAGCACTTGATGCCAGTAAATCAGCTCTCTCGTTTTCCCGAACGGCAACATGTCTAGGCACAAAAATAAGAGCCACCATCTTCTCGACCCTATTAATATCTGAATCCATTTTCACGAACGAGACGCTTTTGTACTTTCATAATCATACTCATCGAGTCACTCAGGATACAAGTCCGTACAGCCCTCTGTGAGCTGACCAATTATAATGCCATAGTCACTGCCACATCTCCACAGTCATACTTCTTGTAGATACAGCAAAGGCTCCACTCTCTACCCTAACACTTTTTCCTGCACACTGAATTGTGAAGGTCCACGCACTACGAACATGTCTAACCACCAATCCATCTGTGTATATAATCACATCCCCTTCACCGAAGCTTTGTATGATATTCTCTCCTCGTCTCATCCGCGATTACCCTCTCTTCAGTCTACTACCTTTGACTTTAAGAATTTCAGGATGCAAAGGATGTTCTTTATTCACATTTATTTGAAGGTACTTCCTATGTGTAGTACAGTAATAAGTACTGATAAGAATATTTACATGTTTGTGATGTATGTCTACTTTAATTCTATGTATTTTTAATTATTTCCTAAACCAGGAGACCAAGAAAGCAGTATCATCTCAGCAATGGGACTACAGATGGCAGAGCGTCCCCAGACAAAGTTAGTTTGTATTAGTATCTTAGTGAGACAGTAAATTAAATCATGGAATCTATATAGCATAAAGTAGGAATGGAGAAGTGCAAAGTTGATGATGAACTAATCCCTTTAGCTGTCAGTAGTTGGCTCTTGACAGCCATAGTCTTTCAGAAAGAAGCACAAGTTCATGTCAATTGTGGGAATCTCCCACATATGTTCAGTGTCTCAAAGATTTCTCCCACACATGTTCAAAATGTGAAAAAAAATTTCAAGATACACACAGGACTCATTAGTCACAGTTGGACACATCACAGTCATCATCTTCATCATCATCATTCAAGTTGATCTCAAATGACAGTCGTCAAGTCTGACAGATGAATATCACATTTAAGAGATGCGTGTTATGAGAACATAATACAATTCTATGATTTAGTTACATGAAGCTGCCAGTTTAAGAGTGTAAGACCATGTTAAAAGCAGAATGTAAGAAAAAGTGGAAGCAGATGCACCCAACTGCAGAACCAAATTACCCCTACCACCAAATGTCATGCAAGGAACAAACCATCATCTTCAGACTATGAACTGGCCATAACAGACTGAGAAGTCACATGTTCCAAAAGCTGAAGATTGGTGAGACAGACCTGTGCAACTGTGGACTGATTCCAGAGACTGCAGAACACATTCTTCATGCCTGTCAACTCTACCGAGAAGAGAGCGAGAAAATATGGCCCACCGAGACGGCACTGCTTCCAGACTTGAGGGGTTCTATGGATGACCTGAAGCAAATCACACAATTCATTGAAGCTATTGGTGCTGTAACCTGATATCTGACTGAAGAACGGTGAAGAAGAAGAAGAAGAGTCATAAAACCAGGATTACCCAGTGTTGAATGAATCCATGAAGTCTGCTAGACAATACACACACTGTCTTCTTTATTGTTCATTAACTATTCTTTTTTTTATTATTCAAATAGTGAAGAAGAAACAAGACCTAAAGGGAGACTCATCTGTGATGACTTATAGGGGTCACTGTATTCTCAACACTTTGATTAGGTGTAAATTCTCACCAGAAGCAACAACTGGTCAAAGATATATCTACACTGGTTGTGCCACTGGCAGCATTGTTAGTAAGTAGTGCTCATTGATATGTCTATAGAAGGGGTGTGTAAAATATTACCAGCAGGCACATCTGACCAGCAGAACCATTTTTAATAACTGACTGATTGTGGAAAATTGGAGGCTGTGGTAAACTCTTTCACACATCGCCGTGCTGTCCCACTTTCCATAGTGAAGGACCACCTTTAAGATCTTGAATCTGCCAAGCTGATTTAAAATTACTTTTAAAACTAGGCTACTATATGCACTGGCACCTGAGCTCTTTAAATATAAAATCATAAGCTGTTGCAGCCAAGTTGTAAACATTGGTGCTATACAATGGTAATGTTGAAATTGTATGGAAACATACTTTAACACTTTGTTAGCCAACTTTGACGATCGATCATCAGATATGTTATGCAAGTTCTTCTTCTTCAGCGTTCATTCTCAAATTCCCACTGGATTTCTCTTGTAACAGAACAATGATCCTACAAGATTTCCAGTTGGATGTAGTCCAGAGAATGGAAATGCGTTGTGTTGCCGTTTTATTTGCGCCAATGGCCCAACACATCCGTCTTCGGCGGGTTATGCAAGTTCAATAATACAGCAACTGTGGCAATAGTATTTCTGTGACAATCAATCATCAATGTTAACATTTGGGATATTTTGTTCCATTCTGCAATGAGGCCTTGCTTGAGATGATTCACATTGTTGATGTCATGCTGCCAGGCACTTCTGTTCAGTTCTTTCCAGGCATGTTCAATCTGGTGTATGTCACGAGAGTTTGCAGGTCAATCCAGTACAAGATAAGATTGATGGGCTAAGAAATTCCTGGCTAGACTAGCAGTGTGAGGCCTGGCATTGTTGTGTTGAAAGATTCCCAGATTGTGATGATTGCGGAAGAAAGGTATAACGATAGGTCGCAGTAGTTGATTAACGTAGACATCAGCGGTTGCGTAACTGTGAAAACATGAAGGGAAGTACAGTGCTACTTCAGTATTACAGCAACTGTGGCAATATTATTGCTGTACATAGCTTATCTGTATTAGGGGCCTATATCATTCCTATATGGCTTCGCCAATGAAAAAAAAAATCATGTTTTCTTGATTACAAATTAGCATCATAGTACACAAGGCACTCTCATAAGTGCTCCTCTCTCCATTCCATCAGCAATTTAATTGTAAGTAGACTCAAAGTCTTGGTCAGGTGTTGATTATGCGATCTGGGATTTTTTTAATTATAAAAAGTACATTTTTCTTCCTTCTCCTCTAACCACACCCCCCCCCCCCAATTCTCTCATCATCTTCTTTTAAAGGTTTCACATGGTTTACATTGAAAGTAATGTATAATGATGACCAGTTGTTTTCAGAACTACGAATCTCATTTGATATAACTCTTTGGCTTAAAAGTTAATTAAGACAGCACAAATATTCATTATGAAACAGTGAAAATTTCACAAAGTTCCAAGCCATGTTTTGGTTTTTGAAATACATTTTTCAAGACAGTTTTTTTTATTTTTTATTATTCAAAACTTTGCAAACACCCTTAGTAATGGGAGATAAGTATGCTCTGACATATTTTGCAGAACTGCCCACTTTACCACCCCACAAGAAGATAACTATGGCCATCTGAAACAGCTATTACAGACAAGCTCTACAGGCCTGTTTCTGGGCTGATGACCACTGCACAGTTTATTGCTGAAATCTATATCAGCATCTGCCTTCAGCTGGAGAAAAGAAGAAGAAGAAGAAGCTTGTCAGTAAAGTTAAATGCCACATTATGCAAGAAATAAAACTCAGGTGTTGGGAAATAACCCGAAACTTAAAATTTGAGGGCTGGGGTAACAAGGCAATGTGAAAATGAACAAAAATAGGCACAAGTTTGTGACCAATATTTGTAAATAAGACATACTAGCAACATCACTGTGTGTCACCACGTCACTGTGTGTCACCACGTCACTGTGCTGTGCCACTTAATGCAACATCTCTTTATGCAGTAATTTTATTTTTATGAGGTATTAAATGGAAAGTTGAATGTAGGAGATTGACATTTCACTGTGTGATCAATTTTGACATTTCACTATGTGATCAATTTTGACATTTCACTATGTGATCAATTTTGACATTTCACTGTGTGATCAATTTTGACATTTCACTATGTGATCAATTTTGCAGTATATGACATCCTAACTGGCAAAGTAGAGAGCAAGTTGCACGGTCATAGTTTATGTGTACGTGACGTGTCATGGCATCCATACAGGAACACAATGATCAGCACTTCTGTGAGTATCTGTCAAATCTTTGGTGAGTGTATATCAGTCAATGCTTTGGTGAGTGTGTATCAGTCAAATCTTTGGTGAGTGTGTATCAGTCAAATCTTTGGTGAGTGTGTATCAGTCAAATCTTTGGTGAGTGTGTATCAGTCAAATCTTTGGTGAGTGTGTATCAGTCAAATCTTTTGTGTGTTATAGTCAAAGCTTTGGTGAGTGTGTATGCCAACATATTGAGAAATTACTCCTGCTAGAAGGACTCTACAGAACAGAACTTTTCTACTCTTGAAACCATCCATAGTGACTGGTTTGACTGTTACCTGGGTAGAATTTAATCCAGTTGAACAATTTAGTCTGTATTCAATTTATCTTATGTTTGACAAGTCAATACTTCCACAGAGATAAACCTCAATTGTATGGAAACAACCTGATGAGCTGTAGATGCAAGGGCTAGGGTAACACAGATCATATATTGAGATAAATGGACATAAGCATAAATGTTACCAATATTTATTAAAAGTATTTGATCCAGCAGTTCCTGAGCTAATTCCCTTTGACCCATATGTTATTGCTAGGAAGTATATGTATTACTAGAACATACTAGCTACAAAACATGCAGGCAGATGACATTTTGACTAGAAATCCTTCTTCATGATGAAGGACAGCAGACAATCAACACACTTTACATAGAAACACATACAGTATGATAATAGGAAGCCACCACAGGAACCATCAACATACACATCCTGTAACATCTGCTGTGTGAGACTAGTCACCTATATGTCTGCACAACGTGAAATGACATCACTTATAACCACTTACTAAAAATCAGTTCTTATTGATAAAAATGTGTACATGTTTATTTGTTCTATCTCCAGTGGGATGGCAAATTGCTTCAGTGGAATTATGTTGATAGCAGCCCTGATGATGCAGACACAAGACTAAAGGTTATCTGTGTATGCAGTGTTGAATGATATTGATAAATGTGGCCTGGGTTATTGTCTAAGTTTGTAAATCTACTTTCTTTGACTTTCATTAATGCTTTGCTCAGCAAATCCAACAGTAATCTTCTTCTTCCAATCTTGGTCCGCAGCCTGTTGTATTCCTGACAGATGCAAGATCAATACTCCGAGCTCCCCAGTCCAAAAAAGTACCAGACCAGCAAATACTTCAGAATGAAATAAGCAATGATTGTAAAGTAGCTGTGAGTGGATACTATCCCATTGTGGAATACCTGAAAATGAGAAGAAGATCGCCTTGCTGAGGGTGCTGCAGAGGATCAACAAGATGTGCAATACCATACCATTAAAAGAAACAAATAAAAGCAATTAGAAAGCCCATACCTACACAAAATGACTACAAAATTATAAACAGACTAGTACAAGTTGTCATTTTGTGCCTGAGAACAGGACACAACCGACTCCTCTGCAGCCACAAATATACAAGTCCAAAATTTGCAACATAACCATATGTATATGTGGACAGGAACCTCAGATAGCAGAGCATATTCTTCAGAAATATGAAACGTTGAGGCAAAAACACTAGCCCAGAGAAACAACAGTAGAAGAAAAACTCTGCGTATCTCTGTACAAATTACAAAACACAATCCAGTTTATAGAAGAGGCAAAACTTGAGATATAAGCACTTTCCAGGTGAAGAAGTAAGAAGAAGAAAACCATCATATTTGGAAAAATGTGAAGTTGTCAGCAAAATATTAACTTTATTCTTCTTGATTAGAAAACTGGCCTCACAGCACGTGGGACATTCCCATAAGTGCTCTGCCCTCTGTTCCAGCCATTTGACTCGATGGTGTCTAGAGTCCACTGCCACCGAAACAGACGTCAACATCAGGGCACAACTCTGGCCCTTGCAACAGGTTTGTTTGTTGTTCCGTATACCCATGCTGTGCCCGTAACTAGTTAAAGCACAACATCGGCCTGTCAGAACAAAATGGTAACTGTTATCGAAGGCTACGACTACGGGATTGATTAGATGACGTGCCATGAAGTTTCTATAAGAAGATAACCTCAATATAAAGGCATGTCATCTACTAAGGTTTTCTGTTGCATGGTTGGTTTGTCTAATGAGCCATTGGTGAGACCCACAGACACAACGCATGCGCTTAACTTTATCTAAGTCTACACTTATCTCATAATTTTATCCACATCCGCTCACAAGTTTATCATTTACATCCAGCAGAATAAGTAAACACTGTACACAGTATAGATTCTTAAATCCAGTGATTTATATATCTGACAATCATTTTTTTAAATTAATCAAAATTTTCTTCATTTAGGTAACAACTATGCAATCATGTAGAAAGAGGAATGCCACAAACAAGTCAAGTGATGTGTGTACACGCAAGTCAAGCTATTGAGGAAATGTGTGTCCAAACCAGTCAGGTGATTAATAAAAGTGTGTCTAAACGAGTCAGGTTATTGAGGAAATGTGTGTCCACGCAAGTCAAGTGAATGATAAAATAATTGTGTCCTTCCAGGACAGGCCATGTTCACATATGTATTCAAGAAAGGAATCTAGAAGAAATAGATATTTTTCTTAGTTATTGTTTAAGTAAGAAATGTATATCTTATATATGTATAGACCTATATTAGAGCAGTCATTGATACACCACACAATGGTGATGTATATCTTATATATGTATAGACCTATATTAGAGCAGTCATTGATACACCACACAATGGTGATGTATATCTTATATATGTATAGACCTATATTAGAGCAGTCATTGATACACCACACAATGGTGATGTATATCTTATATATGTATAGACCTATATTAGAGCAGTCATTGATACACCACACAATGGTGATGTATATCTTATATATGTATATATTATAGTAGTCATTGATACAACACACAATGGTGATGAGGATGCACAGAAAGATAAAGTACATATACAGAGAATGTTAGAAATGAGAGTATCAGTGGCATAGCATGTGTCAATGGCACCCGGGGCGGAATCATCATTTTCCGCCCTTGTGACATTAAAAAAATATGTCAGTGATTGTGAAAGACTGGATGAAAATAAATTTGTTACCCTCCAGATGATGCTGCCTGGGGCGGTCCGCACCTCTGCCCCCTCGCTACGCCACTGAATCACATCCTCACTGGTCAGACCAGAAGAAATGCGTAATGTTAGTGGCTTGTGAAATAAGGTAGTTATATTCTATATTTGTGTATGTATACTAGCAGCCATTAAAAACACATCTGCATATTCTAATATGAGTCAATGCTCTTGCTGAATTTAAATTGACTGAAACTAATTTTTTTATATTTATGAAACATTTACTGAATCAAATATGCAGTATTTAAAAAAATAAAACATTTCATAACCGGATAGTAAACAGTTATCTACCTTTGCTGCAAGAAAAGATTTGTTCACTGTCTGTCATCAGGTCACAGCCTCATTACAGCCCAAACAGCATCATTAATGTCATGTGTATCCCCAAACAGCATCATTAATGTCATATGTATCTCCAAACAGCATCATTAATGTCATGTGTATCCCCAAACAGCATCAATAAATGCTTGGCATCGGCATCTCATGCCATCGCAGAGTGTCTAAGAAAATATTTGGGACATGGCGTTCCATTCTGCAATGTGTCTCTGCTTGAGATGACCCAATTCTGGATTACATCAGGAAATAGATTAAATGGTTTGTACACACCACCAGACTATACCAGATAACATTCCTCAAAAAAGTAGTTCTATACAGACACAATAGAAATCAGAGGTCAAGTATGCAAAAGTTGGATTACAGAAATAAAAGAAGACATGGAAACAAATATATAATAATAATAATAATAATAATAATAATAATAATAAAACCAATAACCCGTCAGAGTTTTAGGGGTGTCACATTGAGACATTTGGTGCAGAAACAATCTCCACACATCTCTATCTATTCTCTGCCATCCTGATGAGTTTGGAAACTTTATACCCTGTCCAGTCCTTGATGTTATCCAACTGTCTTCTTCTTATCATCTTGTCTTCTTCAAGTCTCCACCATACCTTTAAGAACATCATTTGTCATCAAGGAATGGCTTATCATGTGCCTGTTCACGCATATGAAACATATATCAAACATACAAAAAGAATGTATCTAGAGAACTCTTCTACTCCTGATTCTGCAAGGCACAGAGAACTCTTCTACTCCTGATTCTGCAAGGCACAGAGAACTCTTCTACTCCTGATTCTGCAAGGCACAGAGAACTCTTCTACTCCTGATTCTGCAAGGCACAGAGAACTACTCCTGATTCTGCAAGGCACAGAGAACTCTTCTACTCCTGATTCTGCAAGGCACAGAGAACTCTTCTACTCCTGATTCTGCAAGGCACAGAGAACTCTTCTACTCCTGATTCTGCAAGGCACAGAGAACTCTTCTACTCCTGATTCTGCAAGGCACAGAGAACTCTTCTACTCCTGATTCTGCAAGGCACAGAGAACTCTTCTACTCCTGATTCTGCAAGGCACAGAGAACTCTTCTACTCCTGATTCTGCAAGGCACAGAGAACTCTTCTACTCCTGATTCTGCAAGGCACAGAGAACTCTTCTACTCCTGATTCTGCAAGGCACAGAGAACTTCTAATCCTGATTCTGCAAGGCAAAGAAACTCTTCTACTCCTGATTCTGCAAGGCAAAGAGAACTCTTCTACTCCTGATTCTGCAAGACACAGAGAACTCTTCTAATCATGATTCTGCAAGGCACAGAGAACTCTTCTACTCCTGACGCTGCAAGGCACAGAGAACTCTTCTACTTCTGATGCTGCAAGGCATAAATGGATAAAGTCAAACAAAGGATCAGAACACATTTAATTTTGTGTAAAGTTGTACTGAAAAATAAAACTGCTGCCATTTTCTCTACCTTTTTGTAGCACTTTTGTTTGTTTTAATCTCCATAAATTATGAACAATAAAGCTATTTTTTCCTACATACAATTTTAGGTTTCTCCAGTCTCTATCATACCTAGAAGATTTCAACTCTCATTGTACGCAATGATTTGAGAAGAAAGCTTCTTCTCAGAGGGGTCATGGCTGTGGTCCATGTATGTTGTTGTTGTCATTATACCCAGGGATTACAAGTAACTCTTACTGCCTATAGGCCTATGCAGTGGGGGGGGGGGGGGTGTTCTCAGAGCTTTCTTTCATACCCAGAGGACTTCAGCTTTTGGCTTATTGCAATGCCTATTGAAGAAAGAGAGCCGCGTTAGTGCAGTGGTTAGCGCACTGGCTTCGCATATGAGTGGTCCTGAGTTCATTCCCCAGTTGAGGCGGAAAATGTTTTCAGATCGCAACGGCTCCCAGGTCGACCCAGCCTTAAATGGGTACCGGATTAATCCGGGAAGTAAAGACTGCGAGGGAGAGGAGATGGCTACCGCCCTCATTTGCAGAGCCTGTGAAATGTGAGAGCGCTAACATCTCACACCCCTACGGCATTAATAAATGCTATGGGTTACTTTACTACTACTATTGAAGAAGCATTCTAATCGGAGTAGTCTATGTTACGAGATGAGCTGGTATTTTGCCTTGGTCACCCACCGTGCATCTTTTCTCCAATGAAACGCTTTGCAGCCGGCAAACTATATTTGTAATAGTATTACATCAGGAAACTTCTATAAACTAAGCTAATCATATATATATATATATAAAGTGACATATTCTTTCCAGAACGTTGTCTTAGTCGTGGATACTCTGAACGCTTCTCTGTTCCAGGCAAGCAGGCCTGCATTGGCCAGAGACATGGGCATACATTCTTCTATGTCACTGGTCCATCGTCTTCTTGTTCTTCCACATCTTCTCTTACATGCCATAACTACTTTGCCATAACTTTCTCATTTGTGTTAATTTGAGTGTTGCAATTGCGAGTCTTCTTCGAATCTCGACTGAACAATCTCCGAAACTGTTTATATTTGCTCCCAGATATTCAAATTTGTTTACATATTCTAGTTCTATATTGTCTATGTTGATTATTGGTTTGATCTTTGTTTTGTCTGTTGACATAATTTTTGTTTTCTGTGCGTTTAGATATAGATTTTGGATCTCGCTATATTTCTTTATTGTTGTGGTTAGATGTTTCAGTCCCTCAGGATGTGTAGTAAGGAGGCCTGTGTCATCTGCATATCTTATTTCTGGAATCTTGTACCCACCGATATTTATTGGATGAAATTCATTTTCCTCTAGTTCTTCTCTTACATTTCTCATTATATTTTCTGCATAGATGTTAAAAAGATAAGGGGGTAGAGTGCACCCCTGTCTCACTCCACTTTGAACAGCGAACCATTTGTATGTTTCTCCTTCCACTCATACTGTGTAGTGTTTCAATAAGATGTATTAGATGTTTGAGGAAGCCCATGTCTTCCATGATGGACCACAGCTGATGATGTTTAACACAATCAAACGCCTTGGTGTAGCCTATAAAACAAATATGTAGATCTAAGCTGTATTCTCTACATTTCCCAATTATATTCCTCATATTGAATATGTGGTCTCTTGTTCCTCTTCCTGCTCGAAAATCGGCTTGAACTTCATGAATTTCTGTTTCTAATTTGCATTGTATATTTTTCATTATGATCTACAGTTGTATTTTACTGGCTTGACTAATTAGTGCTACTGTTCTATAGTCGGTACACAGTTGAAGGTCTTTCTTTGGCATGGGTTTGTATACTGACTTTTTCCATTCTTTCAGCCATATTCCGCTTTTCCATATCTTGCAGCATAAAGTATGGTATATTTGAGCACTGGAATCTCCACCGGCTTTCATCATTGCTGATGTTACTCCGTCGTTACCTGGAGTTATATATATATATATATATATATATATATATATATATATATATATATATATATTACATGGCCATTCATAGGGGTGATGGGAATCTAAACATTGTAAGGGAGTTAATCCTCTAAAACCTTAAACTTTCTATCCATTTAAAGGGTAAACTCCCTATGGATGGCCAGGTCTATGTGGACCAGGAGATAGCGGCTAGAGCACCAAAATAGTAAAATCCACCCGTAGAAAGAATGAATAATCCCTTAAATCGTCAGGGTCGTAGGGGTACAACATTGGATGCTGCAGCACATAGAATCCTCCAGCGAATTCTATCTTCAATGATGCGAAGGAATGAGGAAAAATCTTGTCCTATCCATTCCGTGTTGTCTGTCCATAGCTAACACCGTAGGCCGTAGACGTTTTTTCCGGAAAAAAGATCATTAAAAACCATTTAAAGCGAATTTTATTTGTAACCGGTCATTGGATCACACAATGAAACCCTGAGTACAATGACGTCAGCACTACGACTTTTGAACTCTTTATGAGTGTTGCAATATTTATGTCGGGTAAATGAGTTGACTATCAAGGGATAAATCAACCAGTGTAGGGTAACAAGGGATAAATCAACCAGTGTAGGGTAACAAGGGATAAATCAACCAGTGTAGGGTAACAAGGGATAAATCAACCAGTGTAGGGTAACAAGGGATAAATCAACCAGTGTATGGTAACACTGTCGTGAACATGCAGACTTTGACTTTTTCGTAAACATGCAGAGCACCATAGACCGCTTCTCAAAGGCCTGCAACAACTTTGGTCTCACTATTAACACACACAAAACAGAAGTCATGCACCAAGCAACATCAAATAGCCAACATACTGCTACTTCCATCATCGTCAATCAGGAAAAACTGTAGGTAGTAGACAATTTTACTTACCTTGGAAGCACTCTCTCTCGCGATGTCAACATTGATGTGGAAATTAACAATAGACTGGCAAAATCTAGTGCTGTATTTGGCAGATTACGCAACAATGTATGGGACAGAAGAGGTATAAGAACAACCACCAAACTACAAGTATATCATGCTGCTGTTATACCAATCTTACTATACGCCTGCGAAACGTGGACAGTGTATGCTAGACATGCAAGAAAGTTAAATCATTTCCATCTTACCTGCCTACGTAAATTACTAAACATCCATTGGTGGGACAAAGTACCAGACTACGAGGTCTTGGAAAAATCAACCTCAATAAGCATCCACACAATACTTATGAAGGCGCAGGCACGCTGGGCAGGCCATCTTGTGCGTATGGAGAACTCGCGTTTGCCAAAACAAATTTATTATGGAGAACTCAAGGCAGGATTTCGAAAAGCTAATGGACAGAAAAAGCGTTTCAAAGACACGCTCAAGTCATCCTTGAAACATCTTAACATTGACGTAGGCGCTTGGGAGAGCCTCGCTCAGGATAGAACAGCATGGCGTTACAGCATTAGAACGGGAGCACTAGCGGCGGAAGAATTCAGGCAAGAAACTGCAAGACAGAAGCGGACACGTAGAAAAGAAAAAAACATCTCAACCTCACACAGATACATTCTATTGTTGTCAATTCTGTAAAAGAATATTTTGCGCGCGCATTGGACTTGCTAGTCATTTAAAAACGCACTATTAACTTTATTATTTTATTATTTATTGTTATTATTATTATGGTTGAGTTTTTGGTCATCGTCGATCACGACGGACGAACATCAGGGTAACAACCCTAAACAGGAAGTAGGTGGCTGGGGTAACACTGGGCAAAATGTCAAGATATAAAACAATAGGTAGGTGTGTTACCAAAATAAAACATAAAACAACTTAACAACGAGATACAGGGACAGACAGTATTAAAAATACTCACCTCAAAAGTGGCATCTCATTTTGCTCTTCCCTTACATCATGATTGCTTGTCTATAGCATTCATTCTCTGTTGCCACTTTTGAGTTGAGTATTTTTAATGTAATTTACTTGCTACCATATCTTTTCCTTTGTTCATCTCACTTTCTTCAGTCTACTTTCTCCTCCCTACTTACTACTAACTTCTCTCCATACGTTTTTCTCACCTGTCATGCTTCCACATCTTTTCTACCCTCATTACCTATCTGCTATTGTCCTCCTCATTATAACCCTATTTGTCTCCATGTAAGATTTGTTTTATTGTGGTCATTTGTTTGTCCTGATGAAGGCTTTATAGTCGAAATGTCGTCTGTCCCTGTATCTCGTTGTTTTATGTTTTATTTAGGTAACACACCTACCTATTTTTGTATATCTTGACATAAATGAGTTTGACTATTGCGTAATAAAACTATATGAAATTGTATGACTTTATCTCAGTGGTGAACAAAAACGGACGGTATGTAGTCCCACTATGTGGACATTTGTATCACCAATCACAACTCATGTCAAACTTGAACTAAGGTTACGGCACAGTATGTGGTTAACTGGTTGACACATTAGAATACAATCCATATTTCAAGAATATTCTATAAATATATGAAGATTCAGATAACGTAAGTAGTCACTCAAATGACTAGATTTAAGTGTTGCCAACTCGTTTTATGGAAAATATACTAGTCTCGTTCTCCCCCCCCCCAAAAAAAAAACCCACTAAATTTTTGGGGAAAGCAATAAAGAAAAGTACTAACCCTTCTCATTAAAATTGTGGGGCAATCGCATTATAATTTGTTGCTATCAGTTACTATAAGAAAAAAGTTGACTCCAAGTCTGAGAAATTATTGTGTGACAATTCTACCTCATTGTGTGTAGTTATTTCCTGCTGTATGTATTCCCTTAGTGATGAAGATTGTTTAAGCGTGAATACAATAACTTGTTGTTTTAATTGCACGTTTTTATATCTCGTGAAATTGAAACTCAATATAGTTACCGGCCTTTGCCGTTGCAACGTGGCGAATATGACAGCGGAATATGTCCTACAGGTTCGTGCCCAGTATACAGACCTGGGTAGATAAACATACCTCGCTTGAATCAGCTTTCACGAGAAGCTGTATAGCGAAATATAAATCCTGAAACAGACAGTGGATGGCTTCCACGAGAAGCTGTATAGCCAAGTATAAATCATGAAACAGCAGAGCAGAAGCGAAGTAGTGTAATATGAAGCCATTCGCCTTCTGACCAGCAGACTCAGGTTTCGAATATACTCGTTATTCATTGTTTGAAATGATAATTACTCCCGTTGCTCACGCAGCCACCAGAAAGTAGGGTACCAGGACTCATGCTCCAGAAAAGTCGAGGAAAGGCGACATCGCTACTGAGAAATTGCGGTAGGCGGCGTTAGTCAAGCAGTTTCTTGTCGATCACTGACTATGGAGCTGATAACTTATTGGAATCCGTTTGCCCTGACGCTTGTTCATAATTCATTTTACCTTTACAGACAGCAGCATATGTCACCTAATCCAGAGTACCAATATGTCACAGAATCCAGAGTACCAATATGTCACAGAATCCAGAGTACCAATATGTCACGGAATCAAGAGTACCAATATGTCACAGAATCAAGAGTACCAATATGTCACGGAATCAAGAGTACCAATATGTCACGGAATTAAGAGTACCAATATGTCACGGAATCAAGAGTACCAATATGTCACGGAATCAAGAGTACCAATATGTCACGGAATCAAAAGTACCAATATGTCACAGAATCAAGAGTACCAATATGTCACAGAATCAAGAGTACCAATATGTCACAGAATCAAGAGTACCAGTATGTCACAGAAACAAGAGTACCAATATGTCACAGAATCAAGAGGACCAGTATTTCACAGAATCAAGAGTACCAATATGTCACGGAATCAAGAGTACCAATATGTCACGGAATCAAGAGTACCAATATGTCACAGAATCAAGAGTACCAATATGTCACAGAATCAAGAGTACCAATATGACTGAGAGATGATCGTCATAAAAAATAAACTTAAAATAGTTTAACTGAATTGGGGTTCTCAAACATTATTCAACTGGGATTCTCAAACATTATTCAACTGGGGTTCTCAAACATTATTCAACTGGGGTTCTCAAACATTATTGAACTGGGATTCTCAAACATTAGTCAACTGGGGTTCTCAAACATTATTCAACTGGGGTTCTCAAACATTATTGAACTGGGGTTCTCAAACATTATTGAACTTGGGTTCTCAAACATTATTGAACTTGGGTTCTCAAACATTATTGAACTGGGGTTCTCAAACATTATTGAACTTGGGTTCTCAAACATTATTGAACTGGGGTTCTCAAACATTATTGAACTTGGGTTCTCAAACATTATTGAACTGGGGTTCTCAAACATTATTGAACTTGGGTTCTCAAACATTATTGAACTGGGGTTCTCAAACATTATTGAACTGGGGTTCTCAAACAAACACACAAATAACACGGAGACTTGTGCACGACTCTCGATATTCCAGACTATACATATCGTGACATTTGCATCGACCACCCCTCCAATGCATCTGCATTTTGAATGACCTGGCCGGAATGCCCTGTGTGTTGATATTGCGGGCGTGTATGTTAGCGCAGAGGTGTCTGAGATATTGCTTTTCTTTTTTTCAGTCAATTCTTATTCTACCTTCAGCAGTGTTTCCCAACCTTTTTTGTCCCATGCCCCATCTAAGTCTTTCTAAATTTCTGATCCCCCACCCCCTATGTAACATATACATATTTTATTTATATTCAAAAATTGAGTTATTCCCCAAATGAAGCCTAATTACAACTTGTTTGAATTCCCCCCCCCGAATAATCAAATTGCCTCCCCACCCTGTAGGGCGTGGGCCCCACGTTGGAAAACACTGATCTACAGCCTTCACATCGACGTGTGGATTTCTAAAAGTATTCACCAGGAGCACAGAAAAAGCCGCTGTATTTTGTTTCCAGTGTGCATCACGAAAAGGTACTTTTAGGATCTTAGTTATCTACTAACACTGGGTTTGCATGAGAGCAATGTGGTACCCTTTGCACGCCATTGTTTAACTGTTTTGTAGAAACAAAATTATGGATCTAAATTATTTAATTAAGTGGAGTTCAACGGTATCGTAATACCCTTGCAACTCAGTTTGTATTCTTGAATATTTCAAAATTTGACATTGAAATGTTAACACCACAAAAAATTCAAGCTAGATTATATTTTAACACGAGTAAAAAAACGACGCTGCAACGTTAACAAATACTAGAAATGTATTAAAATAGCATGCATGTTATATGCATACCTGTATATGCAGTATATGCAAAGCCAGTATTGCAGGCATTGGAAGATCCAAAGAACACGAGCATGAATGAACTTACGGCCTGCTTACTACACCTCAGCAGTACTACCAAAGAAAAAGTACTGCAGTGGATCCCTGGTCACTGTGGCATACCTGGAAATGAAAAAGCTGATCTGACAAGGAAAGGGGGATCACTGGAACAAATAGAAAATGATAATACGTACTATGAATGTAAGACCATGTTAAAAGTAGAATATAAGAAAAGTGGAAGCAGATGCACCCAACTGCAGAACCAAATGACCCCTACCACCAATGTCACGCAAGGAACAAACCATCATCTTCAGACTACGAACTGGTCACAACAGACTGAGAAGTCACATGTTCCGAAAGCTGAAGATTTGTGAGACAGACCTGTGCAACTGTGGACTGAGCCCAGAGACTGCAGAACACATTCTTCATGCCTGTCAACTCTACCAAGAAGAGAGGGAGAAAATATGGCCTACTGAGACGGCACTGCTTCCAGACTTGAGGGGATCCATGGATGACCTGAAGCGAATCACACAATTCATTGAAGCTATTGGTGCTGTAACCTGATATCTGACTGAAGAACGATGAAGAAGAAAAATATGCATACCGAATTTCGGCACATAATGAATGATATTGAAATATCTCCACATTTAGAACAAAATAAAACTAAAATGGCAACACTGATAACACTCGGTACATTCTGGATATGATTCTGAGAACTCCTGTTTTCGAGTTACTAAATTTATGATTAATTACACGTATAGTATAGTTCCTATTTTCTGTTTCGATACCAATGATTCAGACGTGTATCTGATACTGTCTCCCATAGAATTGTTATAAAATATATATTGGTCAACAGATTTCATGGAGGAACATTTAAGCAGATAGCATTCAGTTCAAAGATATCAAAGGTATGTACCTACTTTCTACAAAGAAATGCTTGTTTTATACTATATGCCCCCTTGTTTAGCCGGGGCCCGAGAGAGGAGCAAACAAGAGCAACACTCTGTACCTTCCGTGCATGTCGTAAGAGGCGACAGAGGAGGTTATGTGATGGAATTGGCTGTCCCATGCCATATAGGGTCAGTGAGCCAAAACCATGTTGAAGTCGGATGTGTCAAACCGAAAGGCGCAGATATCACAGCAATGCTGTAAACCATGACACAACGCATTCCGTTCTCCGGACTACATCCTGCTAATCTGCAGGAGTTTGAGAACGAACGCAGAAGAGGAAGAATACTATATGACGGTACCGTACTTGTTATAATTTATCACTGTACCGTATGTGTTATAATATATATGAACATGCTATCTCTGATTCACGGTTTCTTGGAGAGTTTCTCCACTTCATAGAGCTAAATAACATATCCTACTTTCTTATTTGTTTGCAGGGGATTAAATGCTTTTACCAAAGCACGACATTCTCAGCCCAAGACAGGAGTCTATTTTGGTTATACGAGCCGTATGCACTGTTCCCGCTAAGTTGCGCACCGTGCGCTAGCGTATACATTTGTATCCCTTGGCGCACAGAGTTTGAACTTGGCTCACAAGACTTACGTATAGAAATTTATGTAAAAGTTCATATAATAAAAAATATATCTGGTTTAAAAAGAGAGTTCTGAAGAAACTTACATTTTTTTTTAGTAGAATCTTTCATCAGAAAAAGTGGTGTTCGAAATGTATTAGCCCATGGAGACATAATTTTGCTCACGAGCACTCTTGTCTTAGTGGCAACATTGGTCGTAAGTATATTTTTAAGCGGAAATCAGTAGCCTAATTGATAGCGAGCTTGCTACCATCACGGGGTTACAGTGTGCCAGGTTCAAAACCACGCCAGGACAAACCCGTTATTTGTAACCTTACTCCACCGCTCCTCCATTCAATCCGGCTGTAAATGGATACTTGACGCAAGAATTAGGAAAGGTAAACACAGCAACGATGGAAACAGGCCACCCCCACCTAATAATAGCTGCTGCTTAGTGTATGTGGAGTTGTCTTCATCCCCGACGAACGCTGCAGCCTGGAGACATGCCTTTACTAAGTATACTTTCTTCTTTCACTTTTATTTGTTCATATTTTCTTCGTTTTGCTTCTTCCCTCCTCCCTTCCTCTTCCCTAATTTATCTTTTATTTCCCAATGCATGTTCTGCTCCTGGTATTGAAATGTATCTGTACTCTACTTATCACCAAGTCCGTAGATAAGGGGCTATCACTTAAGAAAGCAAAACATGACTTTCAGTATTACGAAATTAGTCAAAAAGCAACAGCCCACAACCATCTGACGAGCTCTCACAAAAAAGTTATATTAAATTTCTTAAGAAAAATTGGGAATCACACATGAAAATGGGCTACTGCCGGTCAACCTTAAGGTTTAAACTGTTTTGTATACCGTTATTTACAGTGTTGTTTTTCTAGGGAAAAAAAGGTGGGTATACGATTAATTTTCAAAAATAGCACACACAAACACAACTCATTACTTAGAAAGTATATATAAAGATGTACATATATGAAACGTACCTTTTAAAGTTGGATATTTGACAAGAAAGGATTATTTGTTCCCTTAATTCCTATGTGTGGAAAGTTTTGAATTGTAGTATCTCGCCCGTGTGTTGCCGGGTCCCGAAAGGGGAGCAAAGAATAGCAACACTGTTTACCTTCCACACATGTTGTAAAAAGCGACCAAGGAGGTTATGGGATGGAGTTGGCTGTCCCATACCATATAGTGTCAGTAACCCAAAGCCATGCTGAAGTCGGATGTGTCAGGCCGAGATGCGCAGATATCGCAGCAATGCTGTAAACCATAACACAACGCATTCTGTTCTCTGGACTACATCCTGCTAATCTGCAGGAGTTTGAGAACGAACACAGAAGAAGAAGAAGAAGAATTGTAGTATCTGAACTCTAGATCATACATTGAGTGTAACCGAAGTCTCAGAGCAACTAATAGGCATTAAAACTGTTTTCTACTTTAATATTCACAACACATACCAGCTCTGGAGAAGATAAGTGCTTCTCTTAATTAAACATATGCGCTGATCCACAAAGCGTTGCTTACATTGGTTCATGCCTTTGATAATTGGCCACTTTATGTATACTCTGATTTGCCAACAAATGAAAAGTATGGAAAAGGTTGGCTCAGCAAAGATATATGACGTTTGGGAACCACGCGAAGAATTACTCTGGAAAGACTTCGGTAAATGACAAGATATACAAAAATAAGTAGATGTGTTACCAAAATAAAACATAAAACAACCAACGAGATACAGGGACTGACGACGTTTCGACTAAAAAACCTTCATAAGGACAAACAAACGACCGCAATAAAACAAATCTTACATGGAGACAAATAGGGTTATAATAAGGAGGAGAGGAGGACAATAGCAGATAGGTAATGGAGGAAGAAAAGATGTAGCACTATGACAGGAGAGAAGAAGGTATGGGGAGAAGATAGTAGTAAGTGGAGAGAGGAAAGTAGACTAAAGAAAGTGAGATGGAAAAAATAATAGCAATAAATTAAAAGTAAATAAAAAAAATAATAATAATAAAATACTTACCTCAAAAGTGGCAACAGATAATGAATATTCAGACAATCATAGTGCAAGGGAAGAGCAAAATGAGATGGGACGAGAGATCAGGTGGGAGAGACAAAGGTGAGAGAGAAAGAGGCCAAACGGCAGGAAGAGCAAACAGCAGAAAGAAAATATGAGCAGATAATGGTGATATATGAGAGTAAAATAGTGCAATAAACTTGAGGCGACCGGTACGAGTTCCTCACATACGAATAAACGGGAGACTAGCTTTGTATCAAATTTACTGCCAGGTGAAAGTAGGCGAGGTTAGCTATAAATCCATAACTCAACATTTTAACCATATCGTGAGTCAACGTCCTTGATTGTCTAGCAAAAACAGAAAATATTAGATGAGTTGACCTTTTGAAAGAAAGGTTCCTACAAAAACCATTGCCAAAGTGGCCATTTTGTCGCGGCTTCGAGATTAGGTGCAAAATTAGTTGCGTTTAATAAAATTAAGTGCGTTTTTCAAAGCCGCGACAAAATGGTCAGTTTGGCAATGGTTTTTGGTAGGGAAACCATTGTCCAAGTCTTGGCATTGTTGTATTTTTATAGTTGTGTTGTCTTAATTGGTCTTTGTATCTTGACAAAGGTCCCAATAGGACCGACACGTTGAAAATTGTCTTTGTTGTTTGTTTTATAGTTATTTCGGATTTATTTATATTGATAGTTAGGCTATATTCAGTAACCTGTATAATTAACTTCGTATTTACTTCCTATTTGTCTGGTTACTGCGGCACTTTCAATTTTGTCGGGCATCCTCCGATATTTTGGTTATTTATATTTGTTATAATATAAGAAATATAACTTACGATCTATAGCAAGTTTTGATGTGACTCACAAGACCAATCTGAGCTACAAAGATTCTTTTACCGAATATACAAGGAATCACAGGCTCACATGTACTATTGTGTGTTGTTGAGACTTGCAGCCATTGAACTAACTCACTTTCTCCTTTATCTATATATTATTCCGGATCTTTTTTCTTCCATGCAAAACTATCCATGTCATCCTGTTTTCATATTTCCATATCAATGTCTGAAAAATACAACAACCAATAAACAAATAAATGAGTTAATAACAACTGACGGTGACCTCAGAAGAAGGCGCCTGAAATCAAATTAGCAGCACGGCTTAGGGACTACTAGTCAGCGTTAAGTTTCTAAAACACATGGTAATGGACTTCTCAGACGATATGAACCTTGGATCATTCAAACAGGAAGTCAGTTCACATAACTGAGCTACAGCGGCCCAATAGAGATTTATGGTACAACTGTCCTTCACTCATTGTGTGTTGTGTTGTTTGACAGAAATATACTTTTTTGCATGTTATTGGTTAATGAAAAATACGAGCCTATCTCCGTATTCTCGAATACGTCTCAATATCATGGAAATCGGGAACTTTGCTGTATACGACTTCATAAGTCGAGATATCCCTAAGTAATTTCTTCGTTATATAAGGAAGAATAAGCAGGAAAGAAAAGCCACAGTTATGCATATACAATCAGAAACATTTCATTTCGTGGACGTTTTATCAGTTGTACCATTTCAGAAACAGCGTCGTCTTACATGTAAAAGCACCAACAAGAGGCAAGCTTCCAATATACGCAGACATGAGAATAATAAATCCATTTGGTATGTATACACTTACTTAACTTTTTACCTAGAATCCATTACAATTATCTATATATCCACTTAAAATAGGAGTAAGACGAGGATGTTTTTTTATTAACAGCTAAAGTAACGCTCATAAAGACATTTTTAAAAAGTAATTCCAGGACTCAAAATCAAGGGGAAAATAAATGATCTACGAAATACAGATGAAACAGTCCTCTTATAATAGAATGAGCAGGAGCTACAATTAATAAACCAGATAGACACATCAAGCAGAGATTATTGACTAGATATTAACATCCAGAAAACAAAAATCATGATAATCAACAAAATCAAAAAAAGAACAAAGAGTTTTGGTTTCATGTCCATGGGGTCCAGGGTTCAGCTCCCGGTAAGGACTGAACGGATGGGTAAGTTAAAAAGCTCATTATGTACATCGTGTACGACGTGTGTCGGCAGCAAGGACATACGATGATTCTCACACAATTACACGTACCACCTACTTGCAATTCTCTAATGGCAAACAAGAAGCATTGACAGTTTTTTAATCGTGACCAATCGTCAATATAAGATCTGCTGGCTTAATGCGAAACAGTCTTCTAAAGTAACACATTAGACTTCCCCTTGATTTTAGGTGGTCACATTTTGTTGTATTTGTGTCGAAAGCCAATGAAAATCACAGGAAAAATCGCACAATTCAATTTTTACTTTCGTCATGCAGCGTACAAATTCGCGGAGGAGCGGAGTACATATAGGGCACCCGGGTACATAAAACCCTCTATACCCTTGTCTATATTGTGTACATGTCTGACTATGAGCCGAGATACACGTGACACACCGTCAGCTGATAGTATACGAGTAAACTGAATAGTGTCCGATATTATATTGTGTAATCTTTTTTTTCCCCCGAGCATTCATGCTCAAACTGCCGCTGGATCTGTCCTGCAAGAGGGCAGTGGTCCTACTAGGATCTGTCCTGCAAGAGGGCAGTGGTCCTACTAGATTTTCAGCAGGATGTAGTACATAGACTCGAAATGCATGTGCTACCGTTTTATTTGTTATATGGTCGAACACATCCGACATCAGAGATACTTTTATTTAGTATAAAAGCAATTTCATTAGGAAAAGCTTCAGGTACATCGCTACAGGGGACAGTATGATCAACCGTCTTCAACCCATTTTTCAGGATTACCCGACGAGAGAACATGACATTTTAGCAACTTCTTCATACAATTTCAAGAACAGTAACCTTTCATGTCATCAGAGATCGCGTGTTCACTGCCGAACTGTGATGTTCTATTCACAAACGCTTTTTTTACAGAGATCCCTGGGAATTATATAGCAAAAATACGGAGCTACGTGCTCTGAGTTATACTTTAGGCATGTGGCATGCAAGGCCTGATACCGCAATGGATAACAAGAGCCACAGCGTATATGTAGATGGATGGATGGATGGATGGATGGATGGATGGATGGATGGATGGATGGATGGATGGATGGATGGATGGATGGATAGATAGATAGATAGATAAATAGATAGATAGATAGATAGATAGATAGTTAGATAGATAGATAGATAGATAGATAGATAGATAGATAGATAGATAGATAGATAGATAGATAGATAGATAGATAGATAGATAGATAGATAGATAGATAGATAGATAGATAGATAAGAGGCCGTACATATAGGGAAGCGACACTACAATTAAGTCAATTCTCTACGCCTTTTAAAAGTAGTTTCAATATCGTTCTCTGTTATATTGTTGGTGAACTTGTTATATTGTTGGTAAACTTATTGCATTGTTGGTGAACTTTTTACATTGTTGATAAACTTGTTATAATGTTGTGGCACTTGTTTTATTGTTTGTGAAATTGTTATACTGTTTGTGAACTTTTTATTTTGTTGGTGCGCTTGCAATATTGTTGATGAGCATGCTATATTGTTATATTGTTGGTGAACAGTTGGTGAATGTTTTATATTGTTGGTTAATTTTTTTATATTGTTAGTGAATTTTTTATATTTTTAGTGAATTTTTTATATTGTTAGGGAATTATTTATATTGATGAATTCTGTATATTGAGGAATTTTAGAGAATTTTAAACTTTTTGTTTCAGTTTCCTGTCTAGTTCTATGTACTGGTAAGTATGAAGTCCTCGTTATTTAATATGTATCTTAGGTCATGAGGTACGCTCCTTTCAACCGCATTCTCTAGTCCAGTTTGGTAATAGCAGATCTTAAGTCCATTAAAAAAGGATGTCACTGTTCCAGTAATCCTGCCTTAATGCTTCCGAAGTATATAAGTATGAAATTGTCCAATTATACTTGATGATACTGGTATGGTACCCCAAAGCATTTGATTGAGTACAAAATCGAAAACTTTGAAAGATCTTGAAGGACATGTGTTTCCCGCAACAATTAATCCTCCTCATAAAAACTACCGCCTGTCAAACTGAGCGATATCCTGATGTTTAAGTAAACTTTAAGTGATGTCTTGATGTTTAAGTAAACTAAGTAATGTCTTGATGTTTAAGTAAACTTGGAGTGATATTCTGATGTTTAAGTAAACTTGGAGTGATATTCTGATGTTTAAGTAAACTTGGAGTTATATTCTGATGTTTAAGTAAACTTTAAGTGATGTCTTGATGTTTAAGTAAACTTTAAGTGATGTCTTGATGTTTAAGTAAACTTTAAGTGATGTCTTGATGTTTAAGTAAACTTTGAGTGATATTCTGATGTTTAAGTAAACTTTGAGCGATATCCTGATGTTTAAGTAAACTTTAAGTGATGTCTTGATGTTTAAGTAAACTAAGTAATGTCTTGATGTTTAAGTAAACTTGGAGTGATATTCTGATGTTTAAGTAAACTTGGAGTGATATTCTGATGTTTAAGTAAACTTGGAGTTATATTCTGATGTTTAAGTAAACTTTAAGTGATGTCTTGATGTTTAAGTAAACTTTAAGTGATGTCTTGATGTTTAAGTAAACTTTAAGTGATGTCTTGATGTTTAAGTAAACTTTGAGTGATATTCTGATGTTTAAGTAAACTTTGAGTGATATTCTGATGTTTAAGTAAATATTGACAGCATATTCTATTTAAGATGATGTGTACAACCCAGCAGACGAATTCCGAGGTAATCTGTAACCAGAGGGATTTTGTGAACAGCAAACGGATTCTGACAGAGAGCATATTCTGTTGAAAATAAATTCTTTGAAAAGTAAACAGATTCTGAGAAGAGAGTTTGAAAACCAAGGGATTCTAAAAAAAAAACAACAACAAGGAAACAGATTCTGAGAATACAAAGATTCGAAAAAATAAACATATTTTGACAGTAAAAAAAATAACATGAGAATAAATAATTTCAAAGACAAGAAATTCTAAGAATGTAAATCCATTGTGGGAGTAAGGAAAGTATGACAATGTAAACCTCATCTTCGAATGTTAACCACTTCTTAGAGGAAAGAGATTCCGAGAAAGAACAGATTTTGGCAGTAAAGTGACTAAAGAAATTCCAAGAATTAAAAATTCTGAAAATGTAAATCTATTGTAAGAGTAGAGATTTTTAAATAAATAAAAGTATATCCGTAAAAATATAATACTGAATAATACATTATCTGCTGTACATAAAACATGCAAGTATATGGTGTGTGTGTGTATGTGTGTGTGTGCGTGTGTGTGTGTGCGTGTGTGTGTGCGTGTGTGGTCAAAAATGGCCGTACTGGAGCCATGAAGTTATATGGATAGTGTAATAAAAAGTTAAATTATTGAAGCCATAAAGTCTTGTAGAGTGTGTGACCAAAAGTGACAAGCATGGATATTATCTTATGATTGACATGTTTTCATGTGATTGCATGTCTACATACTAAATAGTAGAACGTTCGTTCTATATAACACACATTCCCTCTGAGTAGGAGGCTTTTGCTAAAAGCATTTCATACCAATGAGAGTTGAAGTGTTCTGGTAATAAAGAAAGCTATAGAAAAATCATCATATTGCATACAGGAAACTAAGAGCTTCAGTGCTAGTAATTGCTGAGTATTATGAAACTAACAAAACTTACAATAAAAGCTTAACCGTTGATTTATTTCCAGTTTCAATCCTTGTCCAGATGTCAAACAGCGTGAAAACACAAGGTCAGTTTTGAAAGCAATTGGTCTTACGGACTGTCCAGAAATTACGTCAACTATTGGGGGGATGGAACTTAAAAACTTTGACAGTTATTGACAAAAGGGAAAGGGGGGGGGGAGAGGATTTGACAAATGTTGATGTCAACAAAACGTGTTTTATACACAAATTGAACTATGTGATATGATCGATTTTTTCCAAAGCAATTCTGTTGTTTTTTCGCTAATTTTTTTTATGAGGGGAGAGGAAGGATCGTTAGTTTTTTTATATAATCAAACAGAAAGGGAGATCCATACATTCTTGACAAGTTGTTGACATATGTCAAAATTGGCCAGAAAAAGATGACATATGTCAATATTGGCCAGAAAAAGTTGTTGACATATGTCAATATTGGCCAGAAAAAGATGTTGACATATGTAATATTGGCCAGAAAAAGATGTTGACATATGTCAATATTGGCCAGAAAAAGATGTTGACATATGTCAATATTGGCCAGAAAAAGATGTTGACATATGTCAATATTGGCCAGAAAAAGATGTTGACATATGTCAATATTGGCCAGAAAAAGTTGTTGACATATGTCAATATTGGCCAGAAAAAGTTGTTGACATATGTCAATATTGGCCAGAAAAAGTTGTTGACATATGTCAATATTGGCCAGAAAAAGTTGTTGACATATGTCAATATTGGCCAGAAAAAGATGTTGACATATGCAATATTGGCCAGAAAAAGATGTTGACATATGTCAATATTGGCCAGAAAAAGATGTTGACATATGTCAATATTGGCCAGAAAAAGATGTTGACATATGTCAATATTGGCCAAAAAAAGATGTTGACATATGTCAATATTGGCCAGAAAAAGTTGTTGACATATGTCAATATTGGCCAGAAAAAAATGTTGACATATGTCAATATTGGCCAGAAAAAGTTGTTGACATATGTCAATATTGGCCAGAAAAAGATGTTGACATATGTCAATATTGGCCAGAAAAAGTTGTTGACATATGTCAATATTGGCCAGAAAAAGATGTTGACATATGTCAATTTTGGCCAGGAAAAGTTGTTGACATATGTCAATATTGGCCAGAAAAAGTTGTTGACATATGTCAATATTGGCCAGAAAAAGATGTTGACATATGTCAATATTGGCCAGAAAAAGTTGTTGACATATGTCAATATTGGCCAAAAAAAGTTGTTGACATATGTCAATATTGGCCAGAAAAAGATGTTGACATATGTCAGTATTGGCCAGAAAAAGATGTTGACATATGTCAATATTGGCCAGAAAAAGTTATTGACATATGTCAATATTGGCCAGAAAAAGATGTTGACATATGTCAATATTGGCCAGAAAAAGATGACATATGTCAATATTGGCCAGAAAAAGATGTTGACATATGTCAATATTGGTCAGAAAAAGATGTTGACATATGTCAATATTGGCTAGAAAAAGTTGTTGACATATGTCAATATTGGCCAGAAAAATTTGACATATGTCAATATTGGCCAGAAAAAGTTGTTGACATATGTCAATATTGGCCAGAAAAAGTTGACATATGTCAATATTGGCCAGAAAAAGTTGTTGACATATGTCAATATTGGCCAGAAAAAGTTGACATATGTCAATATTGCCCAGAAAAAGTTGTTGACATATGTCAATATTGGCCAGAAAAAGATGTTGACATATGTCAATATTGGCCAGAAAAAGTTGTTGACATATGTCAATATTGGCCAGAAAAAGTTGACATATGTCAATATTGGCCAGAAAAAGATGTTGACATATGTCAATATTGGCCAGAAAAAGACGTTGACGTACTTTATGGACATTCTGATATTTAAGTTACTTCTCAGATTCAGGTCACGATGTGCAGCAGACTAAACCGATGATGGTCTGTAATTTCATATTATTTTTCTGTCTCGTGTTAAGGTCAGATCAGATCATTCCATCTTCACATCGTCAACTGACATGGTCAAATCTACAATATATATTTATAGGCTATATTTATTGTCTTCTTCTTCTTCTTCTTCTGCGTTCGTTCTCAAATTCCTGCAGATTAGCAGGATGTAGTCCGGAGAACGGAATGCGTTGTGTCATTTGTTACAGCATTGCTGCGATATCTGCACCTTTCGGCCTGATACATCCGACTTCAGCATGGCTTTGGGTCATTGACCCTATATCGGATGGGACAGCCAACTCCATCCCATAATCTCCTTAGTCGCCTTTTACGACATGCGTGGAAGGTAAACAGTGTTGCTATTCTTTGCTCCCCTTTCGGGCCCCGGCAACACACGGGCGATTTATTGTCTATATTAGAATATAGACATTGCATCTATATTACATCTATATTACATCTATATTACATCTATATTACATCTATATTACATCTATATTACATCTATATTACATCTATATTACATCTATATTACATCTATATTTACATCTAAAACATCTAGCACTTCTAAATGTAACATCGGGGTCAACGGGACAATTCTTAAACAAGTAGACAAATTTAAATATTTGGGCACAATTATTACTTCAGATGGTAGATGAGTCACTGAGATAAAAAAAAAAAAAGGTCGAACAGCACAGGCAAAAGTAGCATGTAAGACGATGAGGAACATCTTGTGTAATAATTCATCATCAAAAGAAGTAAGAAAGGACATACTAAAATGTTACATAGATCCCACACTGTTATATGGTAGTGAAGCATGTACAATTTACAATATTGCAAGAAAACATCTGAAGGTCACAGAGATGTGGTTTTATAGAAGAATGTTGAAAATATCATGGACATCTAAAAAGAGTAATGCTAAAATTCTACAATTGGTCAACTCTAATAGAGAACTATTAACTGTATTAGAAGACGACAGTCACAGTTTCTGGGTCATGTCATGAGAAGAGGTGGGCTGGAGAACATCGTAACAACTGGAAAGATCGAGGGTAAGAGAGACAGAGGAAGACAACGTGAGGAGAAAATGTTGGATGGCTTGAAAGCCTGGCATGATGCAGAATCATCAGAAACTATATTTAAATGTATAACAAACAGAGGACTATGGAGAGACATGATCGCCTGCGCCGGAAGGCATGGTACCAATGAATGAATGAATATTAGAATATATGAAAACTAAATCTCCATATCACAAGTTGACTAATTAATGCTAATTTATTATTTTTTACAAATTTCAAACAGGAGTTATTATTTCACCCGTACTTTTTACAGAAATTTCACTAGAAGTTCTCTTTGATAGGATTTTTACATAAACTTCACTAACAACTCTTTTTAATGTAATTTGTACGCAAACTTCACCAAATAGCTGCTCTCTGATACGTAATTTTACACAAACTTCACCAAAGAACTACTCACTGAGACCTAATTTGTACACAAATTTCACTAACTGTTCTCTGAGACGTAGTTATTTAAACAAACGTACATCAAAGAACTGCTCATGGATAGGTAATTTTACACAATATTCACTAATTTTAATAATTTTGTGAGACGTAATTTCTACACGAACTTCACTAATTCACCAACTTGAGGCGCCTGTTGTACATAATTGTCACTAATAAGCAGTTTTTTTGGTGATGTTCACGAACTTTACAAATGAACAGTTTTCTGTCACATCTACCGTAATCTAGTGCATTATGGACTTCGTCCTTTTGCCCAATGTCATATAATTTCGTGTTATACATTTTACTATGAACTATTCTGTTTGAGGTATTTTGACCACAAACTAGACTAATGAATTGATCATGCGAAAGTATTTTGTATGCAGAATTTACGCGTTAATTCTGTAGGGTACCTATAAAGTTGATGTGCACTCATTTAAATAGACGATGACATTACGTTACATGGATTGTGGGTATTTAGTGCAGACCTGTATGACGCCATTGAGGCTGCAAGATTTATGCTCATATCGATGGTGTATTGTGTGAACTGGCTCCTAACAGAATGAAGCTATTTCGTGGTCATTTAATACAATTTAACTGTGCAGATAACAACATTTTGCTTAGTGATGTTGTATACTAGACCATTAAAGCTACACAATTTTCAATGACGTCATATTGAACATAGGCCTATACATTTCATTTCAAATTCAGTACACAGCGAGTTTACAGACGCCATATATTGTCTCGCAGGTCTAATTTTAGTCGAAATTCAATCAATGGCAGATGACATAAGCAAACAATGTACTGATGCAGCTTACGTGGAACAGTGCAATGCTTCTAAGGCACTTGTTGATACTGCCACTACCTTACCTTGGATTTGTAAGTAAGTTTTGCCAAAAATTTACCAGTTTGCTTGTGACAATGACTGACCGTCTTTGAGTGTAAACGTTCATCATACATGTACTTGTCTGTAAATAATGATATTCATTAGAAGATCTCTATTAGTTACATATAGAATAATTGGTAAGATTTCATAGAAAGATAAATAAATAAGGAGGCCTCTATGAAAGATTGGGAATTATAAAAATACTGTTACTGAAATTTTTTTTAAGAAAGTGAAAAACGAAAATATCTTAAGTACATTATTAAAAAAAACCAACCTTTGTTAAATTTCTTCCTGGAGGCGAAAGTTGAAGAGTGTAGTGAAAAGAGGCAGACAAAGCTACAAGTCGGAGGGAACCATCAAGAGATGGACAACATACATTATGTCAAAGTGTACCACCAATAAAGTGTTGAAAATTCACTGAAGCAAATCTTCTTTACTGAGACACCGCATAATCTAATCTTACATACAGACCTGTAGATAAAGAGGGGGGGGGGAGGGTTTGTTTGTTACTATCCTCCCCCCTCCCTAGCAATTCGGAACATGATTTTTTAGTATTAGGAACTTTGCCAAATACAATTCAAAAACTCCCCCCCCCCCCGCAGCATTTTCACTAAAGGTCATTAAATATGTAATAAAAAAAAGTTCTGAAACACGAAGGCGCTCGAATGAGGTTTTAACATTTATTTTAATTTTAGGGCAACTTAGGGGGGGGGGAGGGGGGGTCTTGGGGAGAACGTATCTGTAACCCAAGGCAAGAGAGATAGTAACTGACGTCGTGCGTGTTATGGCAAAGTTAGTAACGATCTTGATAACAGATACTAGAAATAGGGAATGGAGATCCATGATCTCTTACGCCAGTCGACACAGCACATGGTGATGATAGTACTGTGCGCTTCTATGTCTCTGTATAAACCCCCTCCGAGTAAAAAGCTTCTTCAATAGGCGTTGCATTGAGCCGAAAGCTGAGGTCTCCTTGGTATGAAAGAAAACTCAAAGAAACCACATTGCACATAGGAATTAAGAGCAAGCTGCTCTCAGTTACTGGAGATAGCAAAAAAAATGTAAAAAAATAATGTCTGTACATGATGGATAATCTCATCGGATATAACAAAATCAATGTCGTTATATTTACATAAGTGGTTAATGTTAGGTCCTCTCACACATAGTAAGTTATACTTACATTAGCGGTTAATGTTAGATCCTCCCTCGCCTAGTAAGTTATACTTACATTAGTGGTTAATGTTAGGTCCTCCCTCGCCTAGTAACACGTTAGATTGGATTCTAGTTACATGCTCTTACGTGTGTCATGGTTTACAGTTTCTCTACACCTTTCGGTTGTCACATCAAACTTCAGCATGGCATCTGAGTCACTTTGACCATATATGGATGAAACAGCCAACTCCATCCCATAACCTCCTCAGTCGCATCTTACGACATACATGGAAGGTAAACAATGTTACTATTCTTTGCTCCCCTTTCGGGGCTGCAACACACGGGTGAATTACACGCTAATTAACTAGGGAAGGAGACACGATTATATTCACGGATGGTTCGGTTATTAGGCACATGCGTATAACTTGGACTTGCAGAGCTCAGTCTGTAGGGAAGGCCATCAAAGATGAAGAATAGGCATGTGCTTTGACTATAAGCAGCATAATTATGGGGAGTATGGTAGCTACCAAGGTCTTGATCTGGGTGAGTACACAAAGAACAACTCGCGTCTACATTCTCGGTGACTTGATAAGGAATAAGAAAGAGACAGATTCGCTGTGTTAAGAGGGGTGGCTTGAGACAGTCGAGAGGTCGAAGTTGGGATGTGTCACATTCATTTTCTTTCGTGGTCATGTGGGTGTTTAAGATGATGAAAGAGCAGAACGGCTAGCTTGCAGTGCTACTGTGTCTGGCAGTAGAGCAATGAAGCATGTGGACATATTGAGCTCCTTAAGAAAACAAAACACACAAAAACAATGAAATTAATGAGAGTGATGATTCATTTTCCATGTCCAGAACAAAGGAGCTGTGCTTGAAGTACGACGTTGCCAGAAATTAGCGTTACTTTGTACTTAGAAAAATGTTTGTCAACAAACAACTGGAATCGTTAGTTGTCGTGTAATGGTGGGTATACATTCTCGTTATTGAAATCACGGCCACCAATAAACGCGCCCTGTATGCGATGCTGATGATACAACTAACTAACTAACTAACTAACTAACTAACTAACTAACTAACTAACTAACTAACTAACTAACTAACTAACTAACTAACTAACTAACTAACTAACTAACTAACTAACTAACTTACTAACTAACTAACTAACTAACTAACTAACTAACTAACTAACTAACTAACTAACTGGCTAACTGGCTGGCTGGCTGGCTGGCTAACTAACTAACTAACTAACTAGTTATATAACTTCATCATTTATTTCTGCCACCATTCAATCTTGCTGATCCCTTCTCATAGAGCCATGGACCAGTACATTGTCTGCCAGGATATGAACTGTCTCCAGAAATCAGCAGCCTTGACTCAAATACTGACTGACGCAATGGTTATACCTTATTGTGGACGAATGAAAAACTTCCCTCTCACTGCGGATGTTGCAATCATCGCTAGTCGAGTGGCCGAGGTGATAAAGTTATGCACCTTCAAACCCGATCAGAATTGTGATGAAGAATACAATGCTTTCCTCGAATCTAAAAATAAGAAAGATATTTGCCGGTAAGATTATATTTTATGATAAGCATATTTTGAACTTCAAGCAGAGTTGCTACACGTTCAATTTTGACTGGGATTGTCCCGATTTGGCAGGGCTAGTGCCGTCAGTAGGGTTGATGCCATTCACTGCGGTAAAACATGGTGTCACCCCTCACGACTAACTCCATGGACCTCCTTGGTTTCAGATAATGCCAAATAACCGGACCATGCATAATTCTCAGTAACGTTTGTAAATATAGGTCCTAACTTACAAATGCCATAGAAGAAAAACTAATTTCAAGGTCGGAAGTAAAAGATTGTAAGAAGTTAAGAACTAAAAATTACATAAAAAATATGTTACTTTTTTTTAAACATCAAACTTTAAATTTTACTGTTACAAGAGATATGGTCGTTACCGTTCTGTATTGGGTTTGCACAATCAGTAACTGCCTAGATAGTATCCAACAGTACAAAATACAATGTCATTAAATCTCGACTAAATCAGAACTTTCCTTTCCTGACCTTTAAAATTGCAAATTTGTTACATAACTTCATTAAAATCAACTCCTTTCGCCAAATCACTTTCAATCCTCTTCTCACATGAAGCCACAGACACACAGATCGTAAGAAATAAATGTAGGCTCATGGACAGATATGGAAGAGATTATAGGAAGTCACATTCAGCTATGAATTTCAAAATTTCAAATACTGACCAGACTTTGGCTTCTTCGAGATCAATCTCTGCTTCCTTCAGGTGCCATCTTACTCTTGGTATTTCTAATAAAAGCCCTCCCTCGGATAACTCATTACAGAAAGTGGACAACTTTGAAATGGGTACCAGTAACTCTTATTCAGTGATAGATATTAAACTTGACTTCAACAGCTCAAACATGGCTGCTACTCCCTGGCACTCAAAAAAGTACCGGAACAGTGGTCTGCCCTGGCACTAAAAAAAAGTACAGGGGCGCCGCCCTGGCACCACTACACACCTGTAGATAATAATCAAATTTATTTCACACAAACAAAGCAAAACAAACAATATTGTATGTTACACGTCAACTAGCTAACTGTGCGAAGCTGCACTCAATCCGTTCATTTGTAAAGTTCGTTTTTCGTGAACTAATCCGTGAATTGTTGCAAATATTTTAAATTTGAGTTATTTCGGTGCAGTTTATCACAAGTTATTGCAAAAAAAAACCCCCCCAAAAAACCAAGAAAACTAATCATTAGGCTTGTTCGTTTCTTTTATAAGACTAAAGTTATCTTTTGGAGGAATTATTGTACACGCAAAACTATAACACTTTTTGTGTTTATAACTAACAAAACAAATATTTTTATATTTCAATAATAAATTCTTGTCATGGGGCTGAAAAAATACATGAGAATAATTTAATAGAGTGACATAGAATTATAGACAGCAACATTTTGTATTTTGGTGTCACCCCATGTGCGGTCCGCAGCTTCTTAGTGACGCTACTGGTTAGGGTTGTCTCAGTCGGTTTGGGATGTGTACCGGTTTCCATCTCAATTTACTAAAATAATTCGTATAAATAACGAAATGTCAGAGGATATCCGACAAAGTGGAGAGTGCAGCAGCATAAAATCAAGAAACGATCAGTACTATTTTAATGTAATATTGTTACAAGCACTGTTCCCGCTACGCTGCGCTACCGTGCGCTAGCGCACACATTTGTATCCCTTGACGCACAGAGTTTTAACGTGACTCACAAGACTTTTACGTACAGAAGTATACAATTATAATGCAAAATTACCTATAATTTAAAAAATAAAATTGGTTTAAATAGAATATACTGAAAAACGATAAGTTTTTTTAGGTATAATATTTGACCAGAAAAAGTTGTTTTCGAAATGTATTTGACCATAGATATAAATTTTTGCTCACAGACACTCTTGCCTTAGAGGGAATATTGGTTACTAGATAATGTAAATATCAAATATTAAAACCAATGTCAAAGAGAAATACACCCCCCCCCCCAAAAAAAAAACAACAACAAAAAACACGATGAAGCGATGCCTTTTTTTACGTTACTATTCAACAGGGACTTGTATCAAGAAACCATAATTTTAAAGTTGGAACCCAATAATATATATAGACATAGTAAAGGTTGAACAGGTTTTCACCTTTAGTATTTCTAGTTTCAACTTTAAAATTATGGCTATGTATATATATATATATATATATATACACGCACGCACGCACACGCGCGCCCACCCGCATGCACCCACCCGCACGCACGCCCATCACCAAATATATACATATATCTGAGCTGAGACAACTTCCTGGCGATTCTGTGTTAGGTACTGTAGACTAATAGCTTTTTCATAAGCGCTGCCGCTACACTGACACACTACTCGCACATCAAACTTGTGTAATTTACGGGAATGGCAGGTTGAATATTAAAGCTACCTCCTCTTAGGTAAATAGAACATCCAATGATTGTTGATTGTCACATAATCTATAAGGGAACATAAAACAAGATGAAAAATAAAACATGTAACAATCCTACCACCTACGATCACTTTTATCAAAATAAAGCAGTGAAACTAGGCAGGAAAATAACGTCGCCGGTTGTAGTCGCCAATAGCAATTCTCAAGGATGTCACAGCCAAAAAATAATCTAGATATGCAGGGCCGAAAGCAAAACTTTCGCTGGAAACCATAATTCTTGTTTAAGCGTTGATAAAAATCATCAGGAAATGAATTCAAACTTTTATTTATAGAAATCTTTTCTTCTTGCTCTATCATTCGCTAAAGTGGAACCAGTGGCTTTGATAAAATCACATGAGCACACGCGCACATACACGCACATTCAAACATGCTACGCACGTACGTACACTCCCATGAACGAAACACAAAGAACCTACATTTGTTTTCAATACAGGGAAGTAATATACTATGGTGATTGCATGGAGTCAAGATGTCTCACAGTGGCCAATTTCACTCAGAAAATAGCAGCCATGAAGAACAACGATGAATGTGGTTAGTTTGTGTTGTCCATCTTCGTCATCAATATAATCATAATGTTTTAAAAACCTTTAAGAAGGTTACCTTTTTAACACCACATTAAGAAGGTTTTGTCGGTCATGTGAAGAGACACGATAGAAACAGTGTTGTTGGAAGGAGCGATAGAAGGCAATAGAGTTCGACCGAGAAATCGTTGGACAAGAGTTATTCAGGAATTCATGCACATGTCACTAGAGGAGGAGGGACAACTTGTCAGAGACCGCGTGGATTTCATGAGATTCATAAGGAAGATTACGTTCTGGAAAGAATACGCCACATGACAACAGCCAACTAAATGCTGCCATCTCTGCCTACATGCCTATTATGCTCTATGTTTTAGTGGAGGGGTAAACGATTTTTCAAGTACTTAAAAAAATTTTTTGTAGTGCAGACATGTCAACTATTCGGGTTGCATGATACCATGGTTGCTGGTGCACTTCTCGTGCTGTTATCTCCGACTTCAGCGCCTGTGCTTGCTTGGGCAGGACTGTGGTTCTGCTTGATATTGGGTTGGCTCGACCAATCTTAGTTTCCAGCCTCTGTTGACTGGACTAAGCTTCATCTCCACTTCAAGGAGGAGTTGGCTTCGATGGGACTTTCAAATACAGCGGCATTTATTACGAAAACTGAGCTTGCTGTGTAGACATGTCAAACTGCGAACGAAAAGAGGTACCTTTCTGCCATTTTGTGTAGGCAACAAAACCACATCAGCACTTATTTATTTATCTGTTGACTGAGCCATCTGTATATATGATTGTTTCTTGTTGTTTTGAGTGCATCTATTTATATTATCGTGTCTTGCGGTTTTGAGTGCTACTGAACAAGCTATTACAGCGTCACCTCTGTCCTGATACTATTTATTTCTCGACAAACTTTACCGGATTGTATTACTACATCAGCCAGAGACATCTCCTTTATACACCTCCACTCATTCACTGCCTTTTCCTACTTATTTCATGTTATCCATGTAATAAGTAGGAAAACTTATATTGCAAGTTTATATATACTTATATAGTTTTGATAACTTTCGTTGTCAAAATTATATTGCAAGGAACAGTCCAGGGTGGAAGGAGTAGAGAAAGACAAAGAAAAACATTTAGCAGACGACATCAAAGAATAAACTAGGTATGAATATTCTAGTATGTCCGGCTCTGTGGTCGTGAGGCACCAAGCGAGTCTGTGACAGCCGAGATACCAGGTTCAAAACCCGTCACAGCCATCTGTGCATACGGACCTTCAGATAGCAATGGTAAACTGCTCAAAGTATTTATATTGTCTATAAAATTCATACAGACAACTAGTACTGGGTTGATGGCTACCTTTTGAACAGGATATGCTGCAAAAGGAGAGTTAGTAGAAGACAAATAATCCCATATTACACGGTGTCATATTTTTTTTTTAAATATAAGAACAATTCCACTCAAATATCTTAGTAATTTTTGTGTTCACAATTTTAACGATTTCTGTGACGAATCCTTGAATTGTTCAACATGATGTATGATTTATATGATACTTCTACTTCTTCTTCTTTCCTTCCTCTTTTACCATTTACGGGTGTCGAGGGAGACACAATGTTATTGTTCTCGCTTTTCTGGCAGCTTCAGATAATGTTATTTGGTGTTCGTGTAATGTCTCTTTGATATTATATGATACTATGTGTGCATATAATTTGTAATGGCAATTTTTTGCCAAAAAGTCTAAATAAAACAATTTCGTGCATTTTTACAAGGTATATTTGTCTTATTAAGTTTAACTGTAGTTAGTTTGATAAAAATGAAATATGTAGTACTGATACCACTTTCGTTTATTTATGCATTCAGTTTTTGTAAAAATATACTGCTTTCCTTAAAAAAAAATTATCGAGAAATGGGTACCACCCCTATAGAAGTATTAATATAAAACTATTCCATTTTTCTTGCATATTAGGCTAGGCCAATACATCAATCAATCACGTGCTCACTGAGTGGTGTAACGATCATTCATATCCACAACTCTCTGTCTCTTGTGTTGTTAATAAGTTCTGTTGATGACTTATTTTTGTGCCACAGTGCTTTTGTTTATTGGCCTACCTAAACTTAAACCACTTGAAATATTCAATAAACATATTTTTATCATGGAGACCTTAATAAATGGTATAATAGAGTGTTGAGAGGTAGTATGAATATATTCAGACAACGGACCACGGAAACCATCAGTATATATACCCTTCGCCGTCTGCTAAGATTAAATTCCTATGGGGATCCACGTCACTGGGTGTATCTCAGTCAGTTTTAAATATTGGTAATTTAATAATTAACGAATTATAGATCGTATCGTACTTTCATCATTCTTTTTAAAAATATAACCAAATAACAAATTAATTCTATTAAAATTATCTCTCCAGGACGATGCTCCATTCTAGAAGTGCCCAAGATAGTGATCGTCATGGCAGCTGTCATAAGTTTCATGTTACCTTTAGTAAATATATGACAGCAATATTCTTATAGCCTATCGCAACAATAGTATTATCTTCTGCAATGGCGGAAATGTGCCTACTGATAACGATATATTTTCTTCTGAAATAAAATTCAGTTTTGTGTAAATTCTTTGTTATCTGGTCAAACAAGATAGGAAATATTTTCATATTGTTATATGTAACACCTCTTTGCTTTGTTATCTGATACTGGTATTATGTTTCCTATGAGTCAGTAGTCCCCGATTGCTATATGTGACACCTCTTTGCCTTGCTATCTGATACTGTTATTGTGTTTACTAAGTGTCAATAGTCCACCATTGCTATTTGTGACACATTTTTGCTTTGCTATCTGATCATTGTATTATGGTTGCTTTGAGTCAATAGTCCACGTTTTTTGGACATATAATTCCCTCTTCTTCTGTCCTTCTCCTGGAATGTGTTTATATCTGAAATGCTGTCTCTCCTTAAAATTTGACTGTGTTTTGTAACTCATACAGAGCTCCGTATAGTTTTTGTTTCGCTGTTGTTTCTTTCGGTCAATATCTTTGCCTCAAATTTCAAATTCCTGGCATTCCTTAAGAATATGCTCTGATGTCTGAGGTACCTGTCCACATGGTTGTGTTGCTAATCTTGAACTTTTTATACACGTGGCTGCTGAATTGGTTGTGTCCTGATCTGTGATGCAGAATAACAACTTGTTCTGGTCTGTTTTTATAATTTGGTAGTCGTGGACATGTAGAAGAAATATGGGGCACATCGTGAGAACTTTCATGATGAATAGCAAGAAAGGTAGGAGAAGACCAGCAGAGAAGATGATGGGTAGATAAGCGTTGTGACTCTAACAATAGAGAAAATGCTGGGCATTGTACTGAAGATGATTGTATTGTTATTGTCCAGAATAGGACACATTAAATTATAACTGGGAATTTGCAAATGTTGCTTGATTTTGTTGTGAGACATGCTGAACTTGAGAGTGCATCGGAGATATAAATCTGTGTGAGATATAAATCTGTGTGAGATATAAATCTGAGTGAGAAGTAAGTCTGTGTGAGATATAAATCTGTGTGAGATATAAATATGTGTGAGATATAAATCTGTGTGAGATATAAATCTGTGTGAGATATAAATCTGTGTGAGATATAAATCTGTATGAGATATAAATCTGTGTGAGATATGTGACGAATACACTGTCATGTCTGATATCGCATGATTATTCTTATGCATGCATTCTTGTAAGGGAATTCGTTGTGTTGCAGTGTTATTTTCACCAAATGCCCGATACATCCGACTTTGGCGGTGATAACTACTATGTTCAGTGTTTTTACCGCTTCTATGGTAGGGCGGAGGTATGTAACCGTATCTGTAGTAGACTTCACGTGTGAGAGAAACTGGTTACCATACTACACATCGGTCACCAAACTCAAAGTTAGCAACAATCAAACGATGCAGTGTCGGGTAACAACCCGAAACTTGGAGTAAAGTGGCTGGGGTAAAGTCACGCTATCTACAGGCTTGCATATCACAAATAATAAGAAACATATTTATAGGCTTAGTGTGACAATGGACTATTAATTGTAGTTAACTAAACAATTTTGGTCACCCATATAGTCTGTCATTGAGTATCAACCCCTTGCGGTTAATATTATATGGAAGTATGATGAATTAGAACCGTAGATATGATTACCTTTGGGAGGGGTGTTTTATTGAAATAAAGACAGTCATTCGAGACCGTTTTCATGAGTAAATTTCACTGCGTGACGGGAAATGGAAGACATTTTTGTGAAAAATCGCTACGGGTGGGTTTTTTACTCACAGTTTGGCTATGATCATACCAAAACCCTCCCTTATCTACGTGCCTGGACAGAATCGGTCTATGAGCTTCTTAACCGGGATATATTCCCTATATAAGTCATGATACAACGTTTGCAATTGGTAGCGTAGATAACATTGTCGGATACACATGTAAAATCATATTCAATGATTACAGTGTCTTCAAGAATGTTACTGGGCGGGTCTGTTTGGCATAAGCACAGGTGTTGCAGGATCTGTTTGACATAAACACAGGTGTTGCAGGATCTGTTTGACATAAACACAGGTGTTGCATCTGCAACTTTGGGAGCTGGTGGTATCACATTTACCCAACACGTCATCCTTAAGACAACCATAGACTAAGACACTCTTAAGATTCGTGAAGCGAACTTGGAACAGAGTAATGAAGGTGTGCTTATAATTGCAAACACACATAACATGTTACCATATTCACATAACGTAAACACATAATGCATTATTGATAGAGACCTTTTGATCGAAACGTCGATTTGTGTGTGTTTTTATGTGTGTATCCAGTGATTAGCAAAACTTCATTACTCTGTTCCAAACTCCACCTGTTAGATTTGAGTTTTGCTCATACAGTGAGTACATATTATCGATCTTAAAATGTTTGTTATGTTTGTAAGCAACCAGAAGTGGAACATAGATCACTTCACGCGCATAAGAATCAGGCTAGAGAAGTGAGAGATACGACAGAACATGATCGCACGGACTGTACAACTATGGAGATGGAAGGTCACAATAAGTTGGAACCTGTCCAGAAGGAAGTACTATGAATGTCGCTGAGGGAACCCTGGACGGAAAAGCTGCACACCCGAAGCAAGGCAGCTGTTGTGGGTCCCATCAGAATATATACGTCAGCGAAATAAGTTCATCATCGTGTAGACTTATCAAGAAAGCCCTCGTCCTCAATACAAATACAACACAGACAAAGAAGTTGAGAAAATGATAGTGAATTGCTGCAGACAGAGGGATAGGAAGAGATGTATGTTAGAATGCGATGAGCCAGTAGGTTTGTCGTGTGCTATGACAAGAGGGTTGAATGGTAAAGCCGATTAGGCTCAGAGATCGATTCTGCCTTCATCTGTACGATATTAACCATTGGATCAGGACTTCTGTTATTTCAAACGTCAAAAGCAAAAACCTTATGGATGTTCAGATGCCTGCTATGATATCGTGCTCCTCGAATTACCGGACTCAATATGCACCCGAGAACTGTTATATTAGGCTATTTGATACTATACAGTCTTCGGTCTTAACACCATACATTCCTACGTATTGCTAGCCTGTTGTCTTCTGTAAACTTTCTGCTAGTTGTGTTTCGTATGTCTCCGTTTTTTGTATTACCACGTTCATCTCATTCCGTCATTTATGTTTATATTTAGCATTGTGATGTCCTTTGCACATCATGTGCTATTTTGTGTTCTTGATAAGATATTTTAAATATAACCTTTGAATTGTGTTTGTATTCCTTTGCGTTGGTACCGACACGTTCATTATCCTGTGTTTTAATTTTCTGCATGTCGAAACACAGCTTTACTGTAATTCTTCTTGCTATAGATTTTTAGACTAATGGAAACTTCTTCTTCATATTTTCTTAACGTATCGGAGACATCAACATTGTGTCATGGCCCTTACTGTTCAATAAAATCGACTCGCTCTCTGCCTAGTGTTTTCATGGACCGTGCAGACATACTCATTGCTCTTCGTGAGTCCTCACAATCTGAGGATTTTGAGATGAATGAGCATGCGTCAATATCGAGCATGTGAGAATTGGGAGTGAGGAAGGACATGGCCCGTAGCAAACCCCTGTCAAAGATTTCAAAAAGAGCAGCGAACCAACATAGAACCGGAACCATCAGCCGTTATACCCTGAGAGATTTAGTGAAGCGGAGATCGGAGCCCCTATGGGCGTATCCGGTGTGCAAAGAGGATAATCAACAGACCTAATACCTAAAAGATCTAATACCTAAACACGACATACTAACAAATAAATACAAGGAAACAATATTTTGACGTAAAAATAAGCATAGAAAAAGCCAACAAGCGTTTAATTTTACGTTCCGAATCACGGTCGAAATTTTTTCAAAAAAGAGCACACATGCGATAGAGGTTGAGGACCACTGTTGCATAAAATATTTTAGAGGTGGACATAGAAAGTGAGCACCGCCTCATAAGTTTTCAATTTTGAAGGTTAAAAATGTCCAATAACACAGAATTCCCCAAATCTTCGAAGATGTTCGATGGTTAACGATGAAGATGTTGCAGAAATATTTGTTATTGCAGATTAGCAAAACTAATTTAAAAGAAATAACGGACGTTAGTACATATTATTCAAATTTGGCTGATGTGGGATGATTTTTAGTTGAATTTTGTAAAGTAAAATTTTGGACACATCGCAACGGCAACTAATATAAAAATTTAATACGACTACCGGTGGCAAATTTATTAAGTAATTTAATTATTAGTAACAACTAATACAGTTACATGTATTTATTAAGCTTACTGTTATTTCATCATTATATGTCATCTGTAATACTAAAGGTACAGTCAGTACTGGATGAATACTTGTGGAGGTTCCTATACAATAGATACTGTGGTAAAAGTAAAGATTAAGTCTTCACAAATTAGTTAGCATCTTCATCGTTCACAAATAAACACTGTTAGTGTTTACATTTTTAACTAGCCGACGTCACGGATTTCCGTGTAACACCACTGAAATTAATGGATGCTGTGACATGACCTCTCCCATCACACAAACATCAACCACATTTAGAATTATAACTTTTATAACTAATTTGTTTAATTTATAACTAATCCTAACCCCCATCCCTAATGTAAATACTAATTCCAAATTAATATGCTTTTTTTCAATTAATAGGCCTATACCTTAAATTTAAATACAAATTCTATTCATCATACTGCAAAGGTTAGGTAATAACTCGAAATTAGAACAAAGTAAGGTCACAGTGAAGACTTAATTTTACTTGCGCTGAAATATTTGGTGATTGTCGTTGGTTTTTATTATGGTGTGGGATTTTATTTAAAAAGAGGTCATTCAACAATATTCGTGTGCAATAACCCTCTTTTTTCATAAGAACTGTGATGAATTTTTGTGTGAAAAATCTGTAAGTAGGGGATTTTACCCACTTTTTGGCTAAAATCCTAGCACTAAAAGTAATTTCTGGTTTCCTAAAAAGGGGATGCAAGATTGATACCCAACCCCCGTCCTCATCTATGGTCTTGCATATCACAAATAATAATAGTATTATTGTATGATACTGTGAAGCGTTGGAAAAATCACTTTCAAATGTGACATGCCATCTTTCAAGAGGAACCAATGAGCAACAGGCCGTTTATTGCAGATGATGCAACAACATTGCAAGAGTGGAGTCCCTAGTCCTCTCAGTCAGCCTCATTATCATGGAGGAAATTATGGCTGAGTTGGAACTAAGCCACGGAGCTACATTGAAGATTTTGCATGAGCAGCTTCACATGTCAAAGTTGTCCAGCAGGTAGGTTTCCCGTCTTCTCACGCGATTCCAAAAGGAATATTGAGTCGAAGAATCCACAAAGATTTTGAATATTTGCAGTGCTGACAAAGATGATTATTTTTCGTATTTTCATTACTGGAAATGAATGTTGGGTACATCTCTTTGACCCAAAAAGCCGGAGCAAACAATGGAAACATTCCTGTTCACCACCACCAAAGAAAGCAATAGGAAAAGTCATGCTCATTATCTTTTGGGACTGTCACAGAGTATTACTCACTGATTACCTTCCTCATGGCCAAACTAACAAATCAGCAAACTACCAAAGCCTTCTCAAAAAATTATGAGCAGATATTACATGCAAAAAACGCAGGATGCTGTCCAGAGGCGTTCATCTGCTTCAGTACAATGTGCTGGCTCATGCAACTAATGACTGCATTGGCTTTGCCCAACAGAGCAGGTATGAAATCATGTCCCATCCACCTTACCTGACTTAGCACAGAGTGACTTCTTCCTGTTTCCAAACATGTAGTATCCACTTCGTGGTCATCATTTATCTGACAACCAGGACTTGATTACTGAAGTGGAGACGTGGTTCCAGGCCCAGGAAGAGGTTTTCTACAATCATGACATTAGGAAGTTGAAGAAGAGATGTGTGAAGTGAGGGGTGAATTGAGTGGTAAATACATCAAGAAGGACTAAAGCTCACATCAATTTTCATTAAGTGTCTTGATTCCTTCACACTAAAGTGCAAAACTTTCGACCAACCCTCAGACATATATTTATAAATGTGTTAGTATAAAGTATTTATGATGACTGAACTCACATTTATGATAATTGTTCACAAGCTTCAACTAGTATTTTCTTCTTGCTTGTACAGTTGTGACTTGATCTCAGTAAGTGTCAGTCAGATCTGGGATTTTTATAAATAAACCAGCCATGATGTCACAACTCACATCAAGTGGAGCAGCAAGCACAACAGTAGATGAAGTTATAGACATTATGCGTACCGATTTGGTGAATGGGCTCACAAGTGAAGAAGCTGCTCGGCGTCTTTTGGTGCATGGTCCTAATAAGTTTGACATTTTAACAGAAGACCCAATATGGGTGAAGTACATTTGCCAGGTAAGCTTCCTCAAGGAGAAACTGTCTGCTAATGGAACATACAGTTAAATTTTATTATAAGTACTTGGTCTGGACCAATAAAATATGTATGTAATAGAAATTTTCAATATAAAATATAAACAATAATTAATAAATATAACTGGGGATTATGAAAAGTATTGTTAAAGAGAAATGTGTTATAAAAAGATGCATTATAAAGGGATTCCACTGTAATTTTTTTATTTAGCTATCATGGATGTTATATAATGTGTCTTGCATCAGGTAGCATATCCTGAGTAGGATGTAGCATATCCTGAACAGGATGTAGCAGTCATAACAACCTTTCAAAATTTCTGTTGATCTTGAGCCAATCTTCCTGCGTCTGTTACTGTCATGTTCAGGTCATCTTTGATGTCTTGTGTCCATCTTCGTCTTGGTCTGCTTCTTTTTCTGCTCCCTGGCATCATCCCCACCATTATGGTCTTCTCTAGGCTGTCATGGTGTTTGATATGGCAAAAATGTAGTTTTCTGGAAAGAACCTTGCTGTTTAGCCAGTTTTACATTCATTTCTCTCAGGATGGAATTTGTAATTGAATTGGTAATATTTTTTGGTCCATGGTATTCTGAAGATTTTTCTGTAACATTTTGTTTCAAGTGCTGCTATTTTATTTTTCACTTTGTTGGTGATTGTGCAGGAGTCATGCCCATATATTGCCACTTGGAATATGCAAGCTCTTATGAATGTTAGTTTTGTTGTTTAGCAGCAGCTCAGCCATATGTTTTTATTAGTATCACCTTCTTTGATGCAATAACCAACCTCCTTCGTACTTCTTAATAGCAATCACTGTTACTGTTGATAAGAAAACCAAGGTATTCAAAACTGGTGTCTATTTCTAATTCACTGCTGTTGATACTGATTGGGAACTTACCAGTGGTTTTTTCGCTTGTCATAATCTTGGTCTTGCTTCAATTCAGAAAAAGGTTTTGTTTTTCACTATGTTCTTTAATGGAGTTTATGAATAAATATAATATAATAAAATATTAAATAATATAATGTGTAACATCATCATGTGCCATATTCTCTCGAGAACGTGATCTTCGTTATGGATTCTCTGAGCACTTTGCAATTCTGGGCGAGTTGACCTGCCGCAGCTAGAAACACGTTTAAACAATCAGAAATATCACTGCACAACCGTCATCTTGGGCGCTGTCTTCCTGTGTTGCCGTTAACTATGCCTTCAGCTATTAATCTTTACATGCTGTTATGTCTCTTTATATGACCAAAAAAAACATAGCTTTCTTGTTAGGGTGTTGTAGAGAGGAGGCAGCCCTCTTCGATGTTTATTGATCTTAACACTTCTTGATTTGTCTTTTTAGCTGTCCATGGTGTACATAGAATTCTTCTGTAGCATCTCATTTTGAAAGCAGTGATTCTTTTTGCTATTGTTTTATTTAATGTCCATGCCTCACAACTGTATATTGCCACTGGAAATACGCATGTTCTGATCATATATAGTTAATTCTAATTTGAATAATGTGTCAATTTGAAAGAAATTGATTATATCATGCAAACTTTTGTAGATGCCTACATGGAATAGAGTGTGGGTAATGGTACAATAAGACTACCACTGATGAACTCATGTAAAGAACTAATAAAACTCCAGTGGAGGAAGAACTAAGAATATGGTGCTGGATATGCTATACATTAAGAAGACTAATGAGTTTTCTATATTGTGTACTTTCAGTTCAAGGATCCGCTGATTATATTGCTTATGGTGTCTGCATCGATCAGCGTTCTACTTGGACAGTTTGATGATGCTCTCAGTATTATTCTGGTAGGATACTTGTAGTTCCTGTTTGCATCATTACTTCACTAGTTGCACCAGTAGCCGCAGCAGCTGTAGTGATATAGCAGTAGTTGTAATAAGTTGGAGAGAAATAATTATACAAAATGAAGATGGATTGCCAATTAAAAATTGTGATTGTTAATTGTGTGTCACATCTGAAGATACTAACATGTCTCCTATACTAACATATGGATGAGAGTCTTGGACAATAAACAAACAAGAAAGTGGGAAATTAGAGGCAATAGTGATGTGGTTCTACAGAAAAATGCTAAGAATACCATGGACTGCCAGGAAAACTAATGTGGAGGTGTTGAAACAGTCAAACAGGGCTTAATCAATAATATGAGAAAAAGACAATCTTCATTTTTTTGGCAAAGTTATAAGACAAGGAGGTTTGGAGAACATAGTCACAACAGGCAAGAAAAGCAACAGAGACAGAGGACAATAGCTTGACAAAATATTACACAATTTAACAACGTGGCATGACAGAGAAACAACAATGACCTTGATACATATTACTGGAGATAGAGCTATGGAGAGCCATGATCACTTACGCCCGCCAGCATGGCACGTAATGCATGAATGAATTCTACATAACTTGACACGTAGGATATCATTTGTGGCTAAGCATAGGCATTTTAAAGATTATTTAGACAGCATGTGGAAGGTCTGAAGTCCTCACTATTGACCTATCAAACCAACCATTATACAAAATTAACCTCTCATTAGAAGATACAGCAATATACTGAGAATTTCTTCTTGTGAAAGTCACATAGCATTATATATATATAATTGTGTTTCTTTTTGTGGTATAACATTCAGAGAAAAACAGAAAAAAACTGAGGTAATGTCAATTGAAAAAACAAAGAAACATCACTATTCTAATTGATGATCAACAACTTAAACAGGTGAAAGAATTCATATATCTTGGAGGCATTATATCATCAAATGGGAAAAACACCAAAGAAATCCAACATAGATGCAATATGGCATACCAAATCTTGGGACAGATGTCTCCTATTTTCAGAAACAAACATGTGAGCATGAACACCAAAACTGTACTATATAAAACAATCATCATACCATCATTATGCAACCAATGTCAAACATGGACACTAACAACAGAATCCAAAAGAAAACTTGTTACAACAGAAATGAATTCTCTACATAGAATCCTCAGAGTAATAATAAGAGACAGAATCAGGAATGAAAGCATCAGAAGACTAAAAAACACAATGCCAATCCTGGATTATATCAGAAGACAACAAATTAAGTGGTATTCGCATGCTTCCAGACTACCATCAGACAGTGCCCTCTCAAAAAGCATTAATATACAGACATGATGGATACAAAGCCATTCGCAGTGGCATCATATGGATGCAAGACTTGGACTTTAAACAAGACAGTATCCAAAGGAATAAATTCATTTGAAATGAAGTGCTACAAACAGGTCCTACAAATATCATGGACAGAGAAAAAGAAGAGCATTGAAGTTTTGAAATTACTGAAACTAAATGAAGGGTGGCTTCTAAATACCATCATAAGATGGAAGCTACAATATTTTGGAGATACATGATGGTATCGAAAGGCTGATTCTAGAGGGCAGAGTGCTAGGCAAGAGAAGAAGACGAAGACAATAGACCAGCGACATCGGAGAATGTATGCACATGTCTCTGGCCAATGCAGGCTTGCTTGCCCGGAACAGAGAGACGTTCAGAGTATCCACGATGGAGACAACGCTTGGTAAAGAATATGTCACTTGATATATATGATCAAATTTTAGCTTACTGGTATATTCTTGATGTTTGTATGGCAGAATATAAAATATATAAACTGCTTAAAATAACACTTAGATTATGTTATTGATGTTTATATGATCAAATCTTAGCTTATATTCTTGATGTTTAGGCTATATGATTAACTCTTATCTTAATTTGTTGGTGTTCATTTGATCAACCATTAGATTATTTTATTGATGTTTATGTGAACAACGCTTAGATTATTTTATTGATGTTTATATGATCAACCCTCAGCTCATATTTTTAAAATTAGGCTGATTATGTTTGACCATTAGATTATATATATATATATGCTGTTTCTATGACTGTTATATACTTAATGCTTATGAGAATTAACTTCTTCATGTTGTACCTAAACACAATAACAAAAAGAAAACTACGCCTGTTTGGTGATATAAAGAGACATAACTGTTTAGAAAGACAAATAATGGAGGGAAGAGTACCTGGGAAGAGGAGAAAGGGCAGACCAAGAAGACGATGGACTGACGACATTAAAGATAACATGAATACATCGCTAGAAAATGCAAGCCACATCGCCCAAGACAGAGAGAGGTTCAGAGAGTTCATTGGGAAGACAACGTTCTGGAAGGAATACGTCACATGACACATGTTGTACCTGGTTTGTCCATATATTTTAACTGTTTATATCTTTCTTTCCTGCAGGCCATTGTCACTGTGGTAACTGTAGCCTTTATTCAGGTAAGACAGTTTTGTTATTCACTGTCAGCATGTGTTTTGTGTATACTTTTGTCAAGTAGTGTAGCTGTTATTGAACTGTTGGCTTCTGTAGCAGAGTGGATAGTGAGACAGTCTGATAGTTTCAACTTAAAAGTAACTTGGTTGTTTCAACACAACAGAATGTCATGCTCGTTCTCATAACACTGGCAAGCATTACTTTCTCATAACAATGGCAAATATTACTTTCTCATAACAATGGCAAATATTACTTTCTCATAACAATGGCAATTATTACTTTATTATAACAATGGCAAGTATTACTTTCTCATAACACTGGCAAGTATTAATTTCACATAACACACTGGCAACTATTACTCTCTCATAACACTGGCAAGTATTACTTTCTCATAACATACTGGCAACTATTACTTTCTTATAACACTGGCAAGTATTACTGACAAGTATAAGTTGTGTCTAGAAATTCATCATAATTATAAAAAGGAATTGCTCTATACAGGACATGCTTTTATTGTTAACATTATATTATTGAACTATGATCCAGCCTACTCTGATTACCTCAGAAATAAACAATATTCTTTCTTTTCATATTATACTCCTTTATACCTTGCAGTGTCAGGAGTAGAAGAGTTCTCTGGAGATGGCCTTTCTGTGTGCTTCATATATGTTTGTTTTTGTTGTCTCTTTTCTTTTATTTCTGTAATCCATCTTTTGCATGGTCTGCTCCTGGCTTTGTACAGCATCATGCCTGTACGGTAATGCTTTTGAGGGGCACTATCTGGTGATGGTCTGGAAGCATACGAAAACCGCTTAATTTATTTACCTTCTGATGTAATCCAGGATTGGCATTGCGTTTTTTAATCTTCTGATTTTTTCATTTCTGATTTTGTCTCCTATTGTTACTCTGAGAATTCTATGTAGACAAATAATTTATGATGTAACTAGTTTTCTTATGATTTTTGTTGTTAGTGTCCACGTTTGATATCAGTAGCGTAGTGATGTTATGATGATCGTTTTATATACTGCAGTGTTTGTGTTCATGCTCATATATTTGTTTTTGAAAATAGGAGACATCTGCCCCAAGATCTGGTATGCTATGTTGTTTCTATGTTGGATTTCTTTGTTGTTATTCCCATTTGATGATATGATGTTTCCAAAATAAGTGAATTCTTTCACCTGTTTTAAGTTTTTGGTGATTGATGAGAATAGTGAAATTTTTTTCTGTTTTATCTATTTACGCTACCTCATTTATTTTTCTATATTTGTCATCATGCTGAAGTCCCTACATGTTGTGTGGAGTCTATTTATATGTTATTGTAGGTGTTCTAATTTTTTTTGCTTGTTATCTGCAAAAGAATTTTTTTCAGGTGGTTGTTTCGGTTGTCTTCTTCATTGGTGTTTGGGGGTGCAAAGGGAACGCATTGCTCTAGGCAGACCCAGGGTTAGCAGATAACCAAGATCCCAAATGTACCTCCACGCGGTGCACCCTGGAAACAGAAATACAGCAGCTCGTGCTGATTCTGGCCAAATCATTTGGGGATCGTGTCCGAGAATGTGGTGGTAGCAGATGGAAAGAGATTTGACTGCACAAGAGACAGACAATATCTCCGACACCACCAGCATCACCACAGATAGCGACACTGTCGACATACAGTGAAACTAGTCAGTCCAGTCCGAACATTGGAGGGGCGGCCAATGTAAAATGCACGTAAAGGTAAATGCATGGCGAGAGACAAATATGTTTCATACAGAGTACAATGAAACAATGAAAGGGCAGAACAGCGCTAGAGGGCAGCGCGAACTGCAAATAGAAAGTGAAAAGTCCCTAGGAAAGGGAACTACAAGCTCCGTCAGCTCGAGACGGGCTTCTAGTTACCAGAGTTCCTTACAGGCAGAGACCCAGACCCATCCATCGGCGTTTGGTAAAGCAAAAGACCTAACCCAACTCTAATGTCGAGCCTTCCTAAACCGGAAATATGCTTGCAAAGAGAAAGGGTTCTGTACCCGATGGCTGTAGGCAAGAAAGGGACAACGATGGCAGTCCTGGCCCAACTCTACTGTCACGGTTTCCTATACCGGAAGTACACTTGCAGAGAGAAAGGGTTCCGTACTCGATTCGCTCAGGCACAAAAGGGACAACGATTTAGCCCTGGCCCAACTCTACTGTCAGGTTTTCCTACACCGGAAATACACTTGAAGAGAGAAAGGGTTCAGTACCTGATGGGCTCAGGCGCTATTGGGACAAGGACGCTCAGCTCGAGAACGCCTTGCTCCCAAACGCGTGATGTGAGACTCGAACTTGGACAAGGGGTACACGATGTCGGTGAATGACACCTCGGCTAAGAGGGCGAAAGAGCCAGGGTCCAACTCCTCTGTTGAGTTCTTCCCCTTAAGGAACCAGGCTCACGGATGAGAAACGGTTCGGTACCCAATGGGCACAGGCACAGCACGTCCAATTACACGAGGCAAGTTCATAGACAGTGGAACACCTCGTTCGAGTTAGACGAGAGCAAAACATCGTCTGGGCGAAGAGTCTCCACTACGCGTGCCTGGAGACAGATATAGAGGCTGTCACAGGCTAAGGGTAGCCCTCCCGAATTGTCAAGGCATGCCGAAATCGGATGTGCTAGGCCTACAAGGCGCATAACGGTGGCACAACGTAATCACGCTCCCGGCGGAAATCACACGGATATCCGTGATGGTTACAATGGAGCGAACAAAAAACAAACAAAACAAACATTGGTGTTTGAAATTGTATACATATAATTGGTATGTGTAATGAATAACAAGGGAGATGGAACACATACTTGTCGTATGCCAGAGTGTACGTGGAATTTGTCTGAACACCCTACACTTGCTGTAACTGCACATTGGCTGCCTGTGTAACTACTCCTGCACCAAAGATTAGCTGTTGTGAAACCTCTTATTTTGATAGTATTTTCATAGTTGTTGTCTGTCTACTCTGTCAAATGCTTTTTCTTGGTCAACAAGCATTGTACAATTCTTGGTTGAACTATGTGATGTCATTTTTGGAAAAAGTCCTATAATGTGGGTCTTAGAATAGGTATAATGTAAATGGGGTTTTCTGTAATGTACTGACATCTGTCTATTGGTGTGTTATATGGTGCATTATTTCATTAGTTTTGTTGTAGGTTTGCTTGATTTATGTTATTAAATCAGAAATGTCAGTTCTAGTAGGTATTTAGGCTTGTGGACTATTTAAAAGTGTGGTTGTTTTTAGGGTGTGTTTTTGAATGGATTTATTAAGGATTAAGTTGTATTAGTTGTACAATAAGCTTTTGGGACAGCAAATAAGTTGTAGAAAATTAGTTGTCGCAAACATATTTCTTTTCACAGTGCTGCTTTTTTAAAGTGCACAAAAAATGTATGTCAAATTGTTCATATATGAAATCATGCTATATTTAGATGATCTGTGGTCATCACAGTAGGCAGTAACTCCTTTCTGCAAGTGAAAACTACACCCTTGTATATGGGTAAAACTACACCCTTGTATATGGGTAAAACTACACCCTTGTATATGGGGAAAACTACACCCTTGTATATGGGGAAAACTAAACCCTTGTGTATGGGGAAAACTAAACCCTTGTGTATGGGGAAGGTTCTCCCTTGTATTTGGGAAAACTACACCCTATTATATGGGGAAAACTACACCCTTGTATATGGGGGAAATGTGCAAAGATATTCTTTGTTTGTTGTTATGAAGATTTTTCATGTATTTTAATAGAAAATGATTATTTTTTTCTATCCTTCAGGAATATAGATCTGAGAAATTCTTGGAAGCTCTGACTGATATGGTTCCCCCAGAATGCTGCTGGTAAGATAACATAAATGATCTCTCAGAGTTATTACTTTCATTTGTCATAGATGCCAACTTCCAGAGGGATCATTCTGTATTTCAGCCTAAAAAACCCTAGAAATTTGATACCTTTGCCCCAAAATTGCTACGAAACTTACATTCAACACTTTCGTTGCCACACCATCTAAAGCTGTCTTTTCCACTGTCACATAATTTTTGTGTATGATGAGTTTTGTGGATTATAATTTCAAGATAATTGTTTTTTTAGTCAATATCTGCAAGATAGAGGAAAGTGTGTACTCATTTGTAGCAGCTTCTTCTTCATCAGTCTTCATTCTCAAACTCCCGCTGGATCTCTCTTGTAGCAGGATATTCTTAAACTCCCGCTGGATCTCTCTTGTAGCAGGATATTCTTAAACTCTCGCTGGATCTCTCTTGTAGCAGGATATTCTTAAACTCTCGCTGGATCTCTCTTGTAGCAGGATATTCTTAAACTCTCGCTGGATCTCTCTTGTAGCAGGATATTCTTAAACTCTCGCTGGATCTCTCTTGTAGCAGGATATTCTTAAACTCCCGCTGGATCTCTCTTGTAGCAGGATATTCTTAAACTCACGCTGGATCTCTCTTGTAGCAGGATATTCTTAAACTCTCGCTGGATCTCTCTTGTAGCAGGATATTCTTAAACTCCCGCTGGATCTCTCTTGTAGCAGGATATTCTTAAACTCTCGCTGGATCTCTCTTGTAGCAGGATATTCTCAAACTCCCGCTGGATCTCTCTTGTAGCAGGATATTCTTAAACTCTCACTGGATCTCTCTTGTAGCAGGATATTCTTAAACTCTCGCTGGATCTCTCTTGTAGCAGGATATTCTTAAACTCTCGCTTCATCTCTCTTGTAGCAGGATATTCTTAAACTCTCGCTGGATCTCTCTTGTAGCAGGATATTCTTAAACTCTCGCTGGATCACTCTTGTAGCAGGACAGTGGTGCACAGCAGAATGTAGTCCAGGAAATGGAAATGCGCTGTGTCTCTGTTTTATTTGTGTCAGTGGTCCGAAACATCCGTCTTAGCGGAGTTCATAGCAGCTAAATGTTTAGGTATTTTTCAATATGTTCACAAGGTTGTGGGTGCAAAAGAGAACTGTGCTGTCTCACAACATTGCAAACTACTATGAGTCAAGTATTTTTGGTTTGAAAGAAAACTTTGGGAAAAACAACCTGCTATACATAGGAAAGAGGGGTTAAGTACTTGTTGACAGAACTACAATCTCACTTGTAGAAAATCTGCGGCAATCACAAATTTTGTGATGTCACACTGACTGCCGGCTGAGTCTAGATACAAAATGTATAACATAATCATAAATGTGTTCAGCTTACCTGCAACCGCTAAACATGTAGTAAGTTTGTTACATTAGCGAGGACTGCTGCTGGATGCAAAGATGTGCGCACCACCCACTGATAAATACAACTCCCACAACCTCCTAAATAAATACCTCCACCTCCACTCACTGATGGATAATTATAGCCAAGAGAAATAATCTATGAAAAAAAGAAGGAGCAAATATTTTCCTACCCCTTTTCATTTATTCATTTTGCTTGTTGCAAAAAATGTAGATTGTCTAATGATATTGAACTGCAAAAAGAACTAAATTGTTTGTAATCAAAGCAATCAAATATAATATCAAATGAAAAACAATTAGTGTTTAACCATATACATCTAGATATACAAAAGGAGATGAAATGGGTTTGTAAAATTCACAGAAAGAGTCGGTTATTTCCAAAAATAGCTGTGATTTCACATACAATATTTGTCAAGTTCTTTTCCAGAATAGTCATGTGTGCTTGTCTCACTTGGTGTCACTCCTCTGATGCAATGGACAGTTTGTTATTTTGTAATATATATATACTTTGTGACACAAGCCAAAGAAAAGCATGGAAAAGTTGGATATAGCAAGATAAATGACGCTGCATGAAATCAGCTTGAAAAAACTCTCCTGGAGAAGTACTTGTTTTCGAAATCTTGCTAGTGAGAAATTCCACAAGAAATTCCAAAGGAAAACCCCAAAAGTGTGATGATGAGTTTTAGTCCCTGTATCGAGATGTCTCTGGTTTAACCTACAGCCACTTGGCCATATTGACGTCCATATTGTATGTTTTTTAATATACTTTTTTATATATTTTTATTCATAGGTACGGTAAGTGTTTTTAGTAACCAGTTTAATTCATTTTGCTTTACCATATTGAAGCCATGCAATCATGTAGGATATGTGGATGAAGGTAGGCCAACATCAGAGGGTACCTCTGAATAGTTGATACTCCAACATCGGGTACATCTGAATAGTTGATACTCTAACATCGGGTACCTCTGAATAGTTGACACTCTAACATTGGATACATCTGAATAGTTGATACTCTAACATCGGGTACCTCTGAATAGTTGATACTCCAACATCGGGTACCTCTGAATAGTTGATACTCCAACATTGGATACATCTGAATAGTTGATACTCTAACATCGGGTACCTCTGAATAGTTGACACTCTAACATTGGATACATCTGAATAGTTGATACTCTAACATCGGGTACCTCTGAATAGTTGATACTCTAACATCGGGTACCTCTGAATAGTTGATACTCCAACATTGGATACATCTGAATAGTTGATACTCTAACATCGGGTACCTCTGAATAGTTGACACTCTAACATTGGATACATCTGAATAGTTGATACTCTAACATCGGGTACCTCTGAATAGTTGATACTCCAACATTGGGTACCTCTGAATAGTTGATACTCCAACATTGGATACATCTGAATAGTTGATACTCTAACATCGGGTACCTCTGAATAGTTGATACTCCAACATTGGATACATCTGAATAGTTGATACTCTAACATTGGGTACCTCTGAATAGTTGATACTCTAACATTGGATACATCTGAATAGTTGATACTCCAACATCGGGTACCTCTGAATAGTTGATACTCTAACATTGGATACATCTGAATGGTTGCAGGATTTTCTGTAAACGTAGACTTGCATGGTGGAACATTTCTTCTACAGGCACATCTTCTTTTTGAGCGTTGATTCTCAAATTAATATAGTTCTTTCTTGTAGCAGGACAATGGCCTGACACATCCATCTTTGGCAGACATTCACATATAGATTCCCTCTAAATAGAAGGCCTCTTCTTAAAGCATTCCATTTAAGAGTTGACATCTTCTGTGTATGAAAGTGTTCAAAAGGCTTAGAGGATTGACTTCTTTGTACTCAGGCTGTCCCATAGTACCTATCAATGAAGTGGCGTGCCATCTGCACTCACAGCACGTAACTACTTTGTAGTTTCATTCATTAATTTTCAGGGAACTTTTTTTTTTAAAAAGTCCACTTTATAAACAAGACACCTCAAGTGGGATTGAAAGGTGCAATCTCTTGAGGACGAAGCGAATGATTTAACCACTATGCCAGGGAGAACTCTAGAGAAACTTTCCCTCTTAAAAAAATGTGCGCAGAGGAAATAAAAGCATCACTGCTCATAATTATTGGTGATTGTAATAAACAAACATCTTACATATTTGAATCTGCTGGGGAATACTAAGCACCTATGTGTATGTATGTAGCACTATGCAGTCAGTTCAATCAATATAACCAATGAGATCTATACTAAACTTCATGTTGTAATCATGTGATCAGTCTAAGGGATGGCACCTTGGTGAAGTTTCTAGCCGAGTTATTGGTTCCAGGTGATATTGTTTACATTTCTATTGGAGACAGAGTACCTGCAGATATCAGACTATTTGAGGTGAGTTTTTTTAATGTCTGTGTGCTGCATTAGTTTTTGTATGTGTATCTTGGATTTGCATACATGTTTGTTTGACATTCTCTATGCTGTCAGTGGCTCGAGTCAATTACAAAAAGTCAATAACTTGTGCTGAAAAAAAAGTTGCCTTTATTTTTTTTGAATTTCTGTTTAGTTGATGTTGTTAGTCTGTTTTGTATTTTTTGCAACACTCCTCACCCATCTCTGTTTTTTTCCCCCTTATGGCTCTGTGCTGCAAATTTGCATGAATATTTTCAGCAGTGTTGCCTCATTTCTTTACTAGGTGGTTTTTCTCTAACATTGAGGAATTCTTCCTTTATTTGTGTGCCTGGATATTCACAGTGGATTTTGACAAATATTGCATCATTGTGAAGACAAATGAAAGTACTATTCTGGTCACTCAATGGAATAATATACATTGACAGTTATTTTTATTGTATAAAACCTATATCATACAAGACATAGGGTAGCGGAGAGCAAAGTGTCACACATTTCACATTTGTGCGTATTCTGACAACTAGACTTAACTATGAGAGACCAAACTACCATTACTAGTTTTTAGCGCACTAGATGCAGCAACCTGGTGTATGTAAGTTCTGATCACTGGGTTGGAAATTTTCTAAATTTCTTGAGTTCTTGCATAATATCTAGAGGTGATTTCTGTAAAGAAATCAACTACCGGTATGCTGGACCTGTTGTAGTTTCATCCTTGAATGAACACTTAAAATAGCAATAACAGTGATTGCTAGAAATGTAGAGTTTATGGTATCAGAAACTTATACCTGGTTTTCTCACAGCATGTTGCGGCAGCAAAAATAGAATGAAACACCACCCTTCCCTTTCATTAAAGAATGAAATATTTACATACCCTCCAACACTTAAAATAGCAATAATAGTGATTGCTAGAAATGTAGAGAAATTCCTCTTCCCAAAAGAATGAAACACACACCCCTACTCCGCCCTCTTCTCAAAAGAGCTAAACACACAACTCTGAAACAAACTACCTCTTCCCAAAAGAACGAAATGCATACTCCCCGCCTTCCGCCTAACAAGTAATAATTTACTCGCATTCCACCAACAGTAGTCATATATATATATGTTACAATGAAGTGTCCACTGTCTGCCACAACTACTTTTCTGAAGCGTTCATTGACTGCTACATGTAATTTCAGCACAAGTTATCTCCCCTTGATTTATATTTTGCAACGTATTTCATAAAAATAACATAGTTTCGTTAAATTAGTGGGACCCACGTTCTAGGAAAGTTCCCAATATTATTGTTATCAAAATTGACGTCCACATTGTTTTAATATTGTCTTATCGCTGGAAGTTTCAGATGACTGTTTTAGTAAAGTTATAGCATATTTAGCATTTATTTGAGCTGTAAATTTATTTCATGACAATACCATTGGTTGTCATGGTAAACAAACTTCTACCACTTATAAATGAGCTTGAAAAGTGAAAATAAAATAAATTTTACTTTTAATCTAGTGATGTTTGCAACATGCCATATTGTCAGAAAGACTATTCCGGTGATTACTTAACATATATTTTCACTTAAAATTTTTTAAAGTGCATTATATTATATCATATTATTTTATATTATATATTACATCATATTATGTTATATTATGCATTCATAATTTATCAGTGTCTGTCTCTGTGACAGCAAAGTACAGAGCACATCTATGATGGCCAAGGTACCGGGTTCAATTCCCACCACAGAGAATTGCGTAACCGGACCATTCAGAAAGCAATTACAAACTATGGGATGTAAATACTGCTAAGAAAATAACTACAGCCAAAAAATGTGAGGTTTATAGCTACATTATCAATATTACTGCCAAAGTGCTGTGAGTGGCTTACCACTATATTTTATGGGACCTCAAGCCAGTGGTACTGACTGCTGATACGCAATGTGTTAAAAGAAATAACGTGCTATAAACTATACTATAACTTAAATTGGAAAGCCTACAGTAAGAGAGGTAATTAACAATGTAAGCATTTGAACATCATCAAGAGATAAACAAGCTACAATTTATAAGCATTTACCGCCAAGGAAATTGAAGGCAATTTCATCCAAGCTATGATATGGAGATAGCATTATTACACGTTCCTGTGTTGCTAGGCCCCAAAAGGGGAGCAAAGACAAGCAACATTTTTGCCTGCTAAACAATGTAAATGAAACCAACTAAGGAGGGGGGGGGGAAGGAGGTTGGCTGTTCCATTCCATAGGGTCAGAGCAACCAAGAAGCCATACTGAAGTCAGATGTGTCAGGTCAAATGGCACAGATATCTCAGCCAATCTTGAAAACCATGACAACACATTCCATTCAACTATGTAATGCAAATATGCAGGAGTTTGAGAACACACAGAGAAGAAGTAGAAGATGTTCGGTTGTTTTGTTCACATGCTGTTCTCTACCATCTGTGTCTCTTCTTTTATTCTTGATTTATTTTATTTCTGATAAAGACCTTTTAGTCAAAACGTCAAATTTTGTTTGCCAGTGGAGAGAATGAGATTGTAAAACTATGTGGCTTGGTTTCAGTGTCCTACCAGACAGTGCTTTAAATTCTTGTTAATTAAATCTGATGAATTAGCATATCTGTGTTCTTTTATTGTTTGATCAGGCAACTTCTCTGGGCATTGATGAGTCTAGCTTCACTGGAGAAGCAGAACCTGTGAGTAAGACACAAGAACTTCAGATTTCGACCCTAGTCCCAAATTCTAATCTAAGTGGTTGCAAGAACATTGCATTTATGGGTAGCTTAGTGTGTACTGGGCATGGGAAGGTAAGTCAGTTCTCTAACAATCTATACTAGCATATCTTTGTTTGGATATCTAGGACTTACTGGAAACAGAACTCTTAGATCATTACGTGCAATTTTTGTAGTTGGGGAGCAGACCAAACCACATGATTTATAGTGCGTTTCAACCTCATTATTTTATACCCAGACCAAACCACATGATTTATAGTGTGTTTCAACCTCATTATTTTATACCCAGACCTAACCACATGATTTATAGTGTGTTTCAACCTCATTATTTTATACCCAGACCAAACCACATGATTTATAGTGCGTTTCAATGTCATTTGCTTTTGTTTAAATACCTGTAAACTGTACAAACATTTATGACATTTTCTGTACTTTTATTCATTCCTGCGACTCAACATACATTTCCTCTCACTGGGATTAGCTCAGCTCCTCAGATACTGGCTTAGTAAATAAAGGTTCTCAGTTCAGCTCCACTATCCATTCAACCTGACCCAGCTGTTAAAATAAATACTCTACTCGCACAGTTTCCACCAAAATGGCAGACTAGAACGAATGTGTTCTCTTTGCGGTGTTTGATTAGCGGTTGTTCCTTCCCGTAAGTAATGGCAACCTACGGAAATATTGTGCCTAGAAATTTCAGAAAACTACACCTATTTGGTCATATAAAGAGACACAACTGTTTAGAAAGACAAGTAATGGAGGACAGAGCACCTGGGTAGAGGAGAAAGGGCAGACCAAGAAGATGATGGACTGACGACATTAAAGATAACATGAATACATCGCTAGAAAATGCAAGCCGCGTCGCCCAAGACAGAGAGGAGTTCAGAGAATTCATTGGGAAGACAACATTCTAGAAAGAATATGTCACATGACACACACTCGCACAATTGGGGAAGATCATCATCATTGATTGCCATCTCCACAATGAAAGTTGACTGCAGCGAAACTCCAATATTCCTTGCTTCTTGCTTTGGTAGTGCACTCTGCTAGACTGACTGTAACATGTCCATCTCGTGATGTTACCCTCCCACTTGTATCTCTGCCTACCTCTTGCTCGACATTACCCTCCACAAGGTGTCTTGTCTTTTGATATGTCCAAAATACTTTATTTGTGTGATATTTATATCCTGTAATAATTCTTTTTTCATGAGAAGTATTGTTGGAACCTCTTTGCTGGTTTTCTTCTTCCTGTGTGAACTTTTCCCTATTCTTCTATATGTTCACATCTCAAAGGTATCAATTCTGTTTTCTAGTTGTTTGTTCATTGTGCATATTCCTGAGCCATACATTAATATTGAATAGATGTGCATTTCATAATTCTCATTTTTAATTTGTTTATAATTTATTTAGATGTCAATAGTTTCTTCAATGCCGTTGAAAATACTTTAGCCATTCCTATTCTTCTTTTAACTTCTGTTTCACATCTACTATCATTTGTGATTATGTGGGGAAGATAAACATAACAAAGAATAGTAATAACTGTCATCCTCAAGGGATAGCTGTCGTCCGCACCTCAAGGGATAACTGTTGTCCGCACCTCAAGGGATAGCTGTCGTCCGCACCTCAAGGGATAGCTGTCGTCCGCACCTCAAGGGATAGCTGTCATGCTCACCTCAAGGGATAGCTGTCGTCCGCACCTCAAGGGATAGCTGTCGTCCACACCTCAAGGGATAGCTGTCGTCCGCACCTCAAGGGATAGCTGTCGTCCACACCTCAAGGGATAGCTGTCGTCCACACCTCAAGGGATAGCTGTCGTCCGCACCTCAAGGGATAGCTGTCATCCGCACCTCAAGGGATAGCTGTCGTCCGCACCTCAAGGGATAGCTGTCGTCCGCACCTCAAGGGATAGCTGTCGTCCACACCTCAAGGGATAGCTGTCGTCCACACCTCAAGGGATAGCTGTCGTCCACACCTCAAGGGATAGCTGCCGTCCACACCTCAAGGGATAGCTGCCGTCCACACCTCAAGGGATAGCTGTCGTCCACACCTCAAGGGATAGCTGTCGTCCACACCTCAAGGGATAGCTGTCGTCCACACCTCAAGGGATAGCTGCCGTCCACACCTCAAGGGATAGCTGCCGTCCACACCTCAAGGGATAGCTGCCGTCCACACCTCAAGGGATAGCTGTCGTCCACACCTCAAGGGATAGCTGTCGTCCACACCTCAAGGGATAGCTGTCGTCCGCACCTCAAGGGATAGCTGTCGTCCACACCTCAAGGGATAGCTGTCGTCCACACCTCAAGGGATAGCTGTCATCCACACCTCAAGGGATAGCTGTCATCCACACCTCAAGGGATAGCTGTCGTCCACACCTCAAGGGATAGCTGTCTCTACTCATCTCTATTCTCTACCATTCTGATGAGTTTGGAAACTTCACACCATGACCAGTCCTTGATAATATCTAGCCATGTAGAGTTTATGTTTCTGGCCACCTTGTCTTCTTCCACCCTCCAACGTACCTTGAACATATTTTGTCGCCAAGGAATGTCTCACTACGATAAACCTGGAGTTTATGAAGTATCACAATTGTGAACATTGGTTCTTGTTGACACACTAATACATTAATTCTATCATGCACAAAAACATTATCGTATGTTCTCTGTAACAGATATCCAACACACATCGATAGCATTTGTTGTCAAATGCCTGCATTCTTCTCTATAAGTTGCTTGATTCCTTCTTTCTGTATCTGCAGAAAGATCTCAACTGTTATGTCCATACAAAAGAATAGATAGTACTAGTGATTTGTATAGATTTATTTTGACTAATGTACTAATTTTAATTTTCCAACTTTTGAAACACAAATCTATTCCATTGGAAACCAAAAAGCAAATCATAAATTACATCTTTATACCAACATTGTGTTATAGATGGATAACAGACATGGACATAACTAAAGAACAAGAGAGACAGCTTACTATTTGTGAAATTAGATGTCTACGAAAAAAAGCATGCACAAGAAATTATGTGAGGAATAAAGAGATTACAAAAACTCTTGGAACAATGTCTGCGATCAAATATATTGAAAAACGGAGACTAAAATCGAATTGCCTCTTAATGAGAATAAACCTATATTGGCCAACAGCAAGAGCATACATCATGAAAATTAAAACAGCAAGAGGCAGTGGAAGACTAAGAAGAAGGTGGATTGAAGAAGTTACCAACGTTCTGAAATGTCATAATATTACTGCATATCCAGCGATCAAACATGCTATAGCCTGAAAACTGATTCGCATTCAATCATGTCATGCCTTACAGCAAAAGAATTTTAAAAAGACAATAGAAATATGTCTAATTGAGTAAAATGGCATATCATAACAAAGGATATACAGTATTAACTTTAATCTTGAATGCCGTTTGTTTATTTTCTCCTTGTGTTGTTGTTTAATCTTGACTGCCGTTTGTTTATTTTCTCCTTGTGTTGTTGTTTAATCTTGACTGCCGTTTGTTTATTTTCTCCTTGTGTTGTTGTTTAATCTTGACTGCCGTTTGTTTATTTTTTCAGGGTATTGTTGTTAGCACCGGACATGATTCTGAGTTTGGGGAAATTTTCAAACTAATGCAATCAGAACAGGTAGATGAATACTGAAAATACAGATACATATACTGTTTGTTGTTGTTGTTGTTGTTGTTGGTGTTGTTGTTGCTGTTGTTGTTGTTGTTGTTGTTGCTGTTGTCGTTGTCGTCATCGTCGTCGTCGTCGTCGTCGTTCGTCGTCGCCGCCGCCGCCGCTGTTGTTGATGAATGTATGTATGTATGTATGTATGTATGTATGTATGTTCCTGTATGTTATCCCTTACAAAAAACAACATTTCTGCTATAGTAACATACTAGCAAGTTTTGCTTTATGATCGTGTCTCACAGCCATGGAGGTTATTTTTAATCACTAAAATTGCAGATTAATTGATAAACCATCAATCATCATCATTAAGTGCCGTCTCCGCAACGAAGGTTGGCTGCAACGTATCTCCAACATCTCCTGTCTCTTGTCTTGGTGGTGCACTCTGCTAGACTGTAACCTGTCCATCGTGTGATGTTACTCTCCCACTTGTATCTCTGCCTACCTCCTGCTCGCTTTCCTTTGACTTTACCCTCAAGTAAGGTCTTCAACAAGGTGTCATGTCTTTTAATGTGTACAAAATATTTTATTTGCCTAATCTTTATTTCTCTTAGTAGTTCTTTCTTCATATTAAGTGTTTTTAGCACCTCTTTATTTGTTTTCTTCTCTTTCCATGATGTTCTCCCTATTCTTCTATATACCCACATCTCAAAGGCATCAATTCTGTCTTCTAATTATTTGTTTAGTGTCCATGTTTCTGAGCCATACATTAATATAGACTAGACATAGTATTTTATAATTCTCATTTTTAACTTGTTTGTAATTTGTTTAGATGTTAATAATTTCCTCATGCCATTGAAGGTACTTTTAGCCATTCCTATTCTCCTTTTAACTTCTGTTTTACATCTGCCATCATTTGTGACTATATGTCCAAGATATTGATACTGTTTTACTTGTTGTAGTTTCTCTCCCTGTATGTTTATGTTTACCTCCTGTTCTTCTGTGTCTTTGCTGATTATCATGGTTTTTATTTTTTGAATATTTATATCCAGTCCATATTCATTACTTGACTTATTGACTTGATCTATTAGTCTTTGTAGTTCATGTTCACTTTCTGCCAAAAGAACAGTGTCATCTGCATATCTAATGTTGTTTATTATTTTCCCATTGATCTTGAGTTCTGGTATTTCTTCTATATTTTTAAAGATATTCTCTGTGTAGATATTAAATAGGTTTGGTGATCATATGCATCCTTGTCTTACCCCTCTTCTTATTTCTATGTATGGAGAGTAGCTGTTTTCACACCTTATCGATGCAGTTTGTTCCCAATATATATTTCTAATCAGTCTTATGTCTTTTCCATCTATACCTATTTCTTGAAGACATTTGATTAATTTTTCATGTTGGACTCTGTCAAAGACCTTGCTGTATGTAGTCTATGAAGCAAATATACCGGTAGATACTTTTTTGGACTTCTATATATTTATCTATCACTAGCCGGATACTCAGTATAGCTTCTCTGGTTCCTTTGTTTTTCCTAAAACCGAATTGTTCTTCACCGATCTCCATGTCTATCTTGTTCTTAATTTCTTAATTTCACCATTTCTGTTGTTATGTCTGTAGTTCTGCGAGAGACAATCATGTCCATTCCCTGGATATTCTCATCTTCCCTATAAAGGAACTCAAGGTAGTATAATGGCTAATTTACTCGCCTGCTGAACAGACATATCAGGTTTCTTGTGTACCAGAAGTGGTTGGACAGTGTGACCAGACATCCCAGTATTACCAGTTTTGGATGGTATGGCTCTGTATCCCAAAAAACATTATCGGGATGCAAAATGTCCAATTTTTAGAAATAAGGAAGTGTAATTTCTGCTGAAATTATACATGTTAGTACATATATCTATATGTGTCATCTGTCCTAGGATCTGTGTTAGTCTTTCGGTCTGCCTGTCTTCCCATCTACCTATCTATCTATATGTGTCATCTGTCCTAGGATCTGTGTTAGTCTTTCGGTCTGCCTGTCTTCCCATCTACCTATCTATCTATATGTGTCATCTGTCCTAGGATCTGTGTTAGTCTTTCGGTCTGCCTGTCTTCCCATCTACCTATCTATCTATATGTGTCATCGGTCCTAGGATCTGTGTTTGTACGTATACAAACTTTATATGAAAAGTTGGAAACTTCTTGATTCTTAAGAACAAAGTAGCGTTCAAAATTTAAAATGTTCTCATGTTTTTGCAGTCTATAATTAGTTATCAGTTGTTATTCAACTCTTTCACATCTTGACTCTGAGAAATATAAATTAACAAATATAAATATTACGTTATATTATTTTGGGGGCAATTTTTTATTGTTAATGTGTGTCCTGTCACGGCTCCTGTCCAGCTCTGTGACTGCATGGTTCAGAGCTCGTCTGTTGTGATCAAGGTACCAGGTTCAAATCCCACCACAGGCATATGTGCATACAGATCATACAGAAAGCAATGGCAAACTGCTGAATATATTTATATTGCCTATAAAATCACTACAGCCAAAAAAATGTGGGTTTGATGGCTGCAACCTGAATAAAATATACCAAGTTTTTATTGAGTTATATGTGCATGTTGTCATCAAGTCCATATATTATCTGATATATTTCATCTCAACAATTCTGTCAGAGTGTAGCGACTGACAGATCCAATTCAGTATTCGATTCATTTACCAGATCTTTGTATATCTATTATGTTTCTCTTTCTGGAACATTACAATCTTTACAGCAATCTTGAGAGCAACCATGATTAACACTTTGGAAAAGCTTCTGAGTAGATGAGATACAAATACCTGATGTTTTATTTAATAATAATAATAATACTAATAATATAAATTAAATAAAAATAATAATAATAAATGAATATAATAATAATAATATAAGAATAATGATAATAAAATAATAATAATAGTAAAAGTAATAATAATAATACCCATAACCCATCAGGGTCGTAGTGGAGACTGTGTGTAAAATCAAGTGGCTTTCTTGTATGTATTTACATTCAGTAGTTTGCCATTGTAATCTGAATTTTCTGCATGCACAAATGTCTGTAGTGATTGTAGTGGGATTTGAACCTGAACCTTGATCATGACAGGCGAGCTTTGTATCTCACTGCCACAAAGTTGGACCAAGATTTGAACCAGAAAAATTATCAATCATCATCTGCACAATAAATCTTCAAGCCACTTGATGATGGTGATTATGCATGGAAATTATTTCCGCAGTAAAACTTAAGTTTTTTTTCTTTCTCCACAGTGATTGTATTTTATGCTTGTTTTCTGTATTGTTTCTTGTTTCTTGCAGACCCCTAAAACTCCCTTACAGAAGAGTATGGACACCTTGGGGCAACAACTATCATTTTACTCATTCCTTGTGATAACTATCATCGTGTTTGTGGGTTGGATGCAAGGTCGAAAGATTCTGGATATGTTTACGATTGGTGTCAGGTATGCTCAAATCTTACACCTACTGCCATTCGTTATCATTTTTTCACACAGTCTTGTTTTTCAGTTCATTTCTTTGTTCTTCTTTCTATCTTATTCCTCAAAATCAGATGTTCTTAACCTGATGCTTGTGAGCGCCTTAGTTGTCTTGTAAAAGGTATGTGCTTGCACCATGCAAGCTTAAAAGTTCTCAAAAGGATTAACAATGATTTGTGGAAGTTGCTCGCCATCTGAAAAGGTTTTGATGTTTTCTAGAAAAGAGTGCTTCACTAAATACAAAAATTAATAATAATACTAAAAATCAATTTGGACACATTGAATAAAGCCTGAATATTTTCTTTACTTCTTCTTCTTCATTGTTCTTCAGTCAGATATCAGTTTACAGCACCAATAGCTTCAATGAATTGTGTGATTCGCTTAAGGTCATCCATGGAATCCCTCAAGTCTGGAAGCAGTGCCGTCTCAGTAGGCCATATGTTCTCCCTCTCTTCTTGGTAGAGTTGACAGGCATGAAGAATGTGTTCTGCAGTCTCTGGGCTCAGTCCACAGTTGCACAGGTCTGTCTCACCAATCTTCAGCTTTCGGAACATGTGACTTCTCAGTCTGTTGTGGCCAGTTCGTAGTCTGAAGATGATGGTTTGTTCCTTGCATGACATTTGTTGGTATGGGTCATTTGGTTCTGCAGTTGGGTGCATCTGCTTCCACCTTTTTTTTATATTCTGCTTTTAACATGGTCTTACATTCATTGTACGTATTATCATTTTCTATTTGTTCCAGTGATCCCCCTTTCCCTGCCAGGAGATCAGCTTTTTCATTTCCAGGTATGCTACAGTGACCTGGTTTCCACTACAGTACTGCTTCTTTGGTAGTACTGCTGAGGTGTAGTAGGTAGGCCATAAGTTCATTCATGCTCATGTTCTTTGAATCTTTCAATTCCTGCAACACTGACTTTGCATCTGTATTTTCTGTACAAGATAAAGACAATTTGTGCTGGATGACAGGTATGTTTTAATTGAAACATTGATTTGTGTGTGTGTTATTTGTGTAATATCAGTGATTAACAAATCGTCGTTACCCTGTTCCAGTTTTGCCTGTTGGATTATAGTTTTACTGTAGTTACTATCTATTATCTAAAGAGAGATATGGGCTGACCATGGCCAAAATGCGACCTAAATGGCCAAAGACAGATAACTCTAACTCCCTCCCATGACACTTAATAGCGCAAGTGCAAATTACAATAGATAGATTGCCTATTATCTCCATTATGATATTTATCTGAAACAAATTTGTTTAGGAATCCACTAATTTTGCATTGTTGAAATTATTACTAATTTCCATTAGTATTTTTGTACGGATGTCTTGTTTATTAATTCTATCACTCAATGTTATTTCCTCCCTTTAATGTTGTCCATGTGATTCTAGGGGTCTGAAGTTGAAGGAATGAATAGTAACACAACTGCCTACTACTTTACATGTCATATTAGGCGACTTAGAAGGTTGAGATTGACAATCCCTCTTCATGATCTCTGCTATTATTTTTGTAGTTGTTATAATGACCATTTATTACATCCACTTTTAAATTCAGTTAGAATTATGTGTTCAACTATGAGTTTGTAGATGGCTAGTAAGCCCTATTCTGGCTTCAAATATCCTTGGACAGTATGGGCGTGGGATGACCACTGTAGATGGGATTTGGTCTACCCGTGACATTCTAGCCACTCTCCGCTGTTAACTTTTACCTACCATGCATGTCGTGAGAGGTGAGATAGGATATTTTGGGGTGGAGTTGGGTGTCCCATCCCATAGGGTGTTGAAATTTTCCCAGAAACCATGCTGAAGTTGGATATATCAGGTCAAAAGTCACAGATATCGCAGCCAAGCTGTAAACTGTAACACACAATATTCAGTTCTCTGGATTATATCTTCCTAATCAGCAGGAGTTTGAGAGCGAACACAGAAGGAGGTTTTAGCAGCTTACACGCAGATTGGATCTGCTGAACTGGCTTGCCGTAGATATGGAGTCAAAATTACAAGACATTCACTTCTGCTACTCCCTCAGGAGTACTGTCGTAACACATGTCCAGCTGTGGAAAGCCTCCATATAAAAAATGAATGCCAGAGAAGCACCAATAGGGTCCACATCATCATCTTTATCGTGCACCACATCATCATCTTTATCGTGCACCACATCATCTTTATCGTGCACCACATCATCATCTTTATCGTGCACCACATCATCATCTTTATCGTGCACCACATCATCATCTTTATCGTGCACCACATCATCATCTTTATCGTGCACCACATCATCATCTTTATCGTGCACCACATCATCTTTATCGTGCACCACATCATCATCTTTATCGTGCACCACATCATCATCTTTATCGTGCACCACATCATCATCTTTATCGTGCACCACATCATCATCTTTATTGTGCACCACATCATCATCTTTATCGTGCACCACATCATCATCTTTATTGTGACCACATCATCATCTTTATCGTGCACCACATCATCATCTTTATCGTGCACCACATCATCATCTTTATCGTGCACCACATCATCATCTTTATCGTGCACCACATCATCATCTTTATCGTGCACCACATCATCATCTTTATCGTGCACCACATCATCATCTTTATCGTGCACCACATCATCATCTTTATCGTGCACCACATCATCATCTTTATCGTGCACCACATCATCATCTTTATCGTGCACCACATCATCTTCCACCTCTTCTTCCTGATCACCATCATCCTCCTCCCACTCATCATCACCAAACATCATCACCAAACATCATCACCAAACATCATCATCATCTAGTTTATTAATTGTAACACTTTATATCATTCGTCCCTTTAATAATCCCATATTTGAGTAATCATTATTCAAATAATTATCTTAAACATTTGTTCTTTTCAGTTTGGCTGTGGCTGCCATACCAGAAGGGTTGCCAATTGTTGTTACAGTCACTCTGGCTATAGGAGTAATGCGCATGGCAAAAAGGAATGCCATTGTAAAAAAACTTACAGCTGTGGAAACTTTAGGTATGAAAAACTTACAGCTGTGGAAACTTTAGATGTGAAAAACTTACATCTGTGGAAACTTTATGTGCAAAAAACAGCTGTGGAAACTTTAAGTATGAAAAACTTACAGCTGTAGAAACTTTAGGTATGAAAAACTTACAGCTCTGGAAACCAAGAAAATAAAAACTACTTATCAGAAATCTGATATAGTCAAACAGATTGATTGGAGAACATGTCCAAAATTTTAATATGTTTTAACAGTGAGCAGTAATAGAGAAAGAGACCACACAAATATAATTATTATACTTTCCTTAAGGGTTCTTTGTGACCTCTAATACTTTGTGGTTGTGTATCCTGATATAGCCTATATGAATGTTGTCAGCTAGTTGAAAGAGGAGGGTCACGGCTCTTTAAATGAGAGGTAAATCTACCTACTCATAATCTACCTACTCATAATCTACCTACTCATAATCTACCTACTCATAATCTACCTACTCATAATCTACTTACCAATGTCATTGCCAGTGACACCTAAATATGATAACATTTGTGAAAATTGACCATTTGTCTTCATCATGTGACATATTCTCTCCAGAACTGTGTTTTCCCAATGAACTCCCTGAACCCATCTCTGTCTTGGGCCATGCGGCTTGCATTTTCCAAAGACATATTCATGCTATCTTTAATGTCGTTAATACATCTTGGACCATAAAAGACAAAATTCTGGCAAACCTTGTCAGGAAGCAAATTACTTCAACATTTCTCTATGCTGCTATTATATATTTCATATTCCAGGTGTATGCTAGGAGATAAATCTCCAGTGTCGGGAAGCAACCTTGCACACTGAAAATGCAAGAGCTAGGGTAACACAGAGCAAATATGGAGATAAATGGAAATAGGTATAAGTGTTATCAATATTTATAGAGAAAACATACTAACAACCAGGGGCAGACTCGTTGCTAGTATGTTGTGTATAGAAATATTGTTAATTCTTATGCCCATTTCCATTTATCTCCAGGTAGGCCTATATGTCGGTGCCTGCATGGAATGATACTTGATTAGACATTATTAGTACATGAAATGTCTGGGTGATTTTGTCATAGCTATGACATTGGAGGCAAAACATCTCAATTTGATCTTGTACTTTCTCTTGCACCATGTGTAGATGTTATTGTTTTGCAGGGAAAAAAGGCTGTAATATTAGTGTTTTGCAGAATAGAGTGAGCTAAGGGATCTCCCTAGCATAGTGGTTAAGGTGTTCACTTTGTGTTCCAGAGGTCATGGGTTTGAATCTGGCTCATGTCATCTTGTTTACAAGGTGGATTTTTTCGTAGATTCCTGTGGATTATTGCTTGAAGCTACAGAGTTACGTGCTATGAGTGGTACTCTTGCAGGTAACGTGCCGCTTCGTTGAGAGTGACGAAGTTCGTATGGTAAATTGAGGACAGTGAAGTTAATCCTCTACAACTTTTGAATCCTTTTTATTTAGATTGAGCCATTTGTTTGGCAGTTCAGATGGAGATAATACTATTGTTATTGCAGGATGTGTAGATGTAATGTTATTATTTTGTAGGATAGATACATGTATTGTTATTGTTTTGCAGGATGCATGGAATATAATGTTATTGTTTTTTGTAGGATGTGTGAATGTAAATATTATTGTTTTTGCAGGATGTGTGGATGTAATATGCTGTGATAAAACTGGCACTGTCACCAAGAATGAGATGACAGTTACCCACATCATCACATCCGACCACCATCGTGCAGAGGTATAGCAGCCACCTGTTCACACACACACTGTGGACATGTATCTTCCTGTTTGCAATAGGGTGTTCATTGTTAGACTTTGTGTTATCAAGTTTTTTAGATGTTGACTAGACTTTTATGTTTTACTTTGTTGTATCATATTCTATAGATGCTGACTTGACTTTCATATTTGACTTTGTTTTGTCTCATTCTATAGATGTTGATTTGACTTTCGTATTTGAGTGTTATGTTCTGATTTATTGATGTTTGGAAAGAATCTACACTTTATTGACCAGGTCTTAACTAAGTTGGTCCGGTTACATTATCCATTTGACAATTGTCTTCTAAAGAAACTGTTCTACAGTGAACTGGTTGCAAGTAAGCATTGAAGTCAAGGCCAGAAGAAATGCTTCAAGGACTACTTAAAAACATTTCTCAATCACTGCGGGATTGATCCAAGATCTAGGAAAACCACAGCTCTTGACCGTCCTGCCTAGAACAGTCAGATCAGACCAGGTATTAAAAGTTTTGAAAAGGATAGAGCATTGCAGGCGATTCAAAATAGACAAAAATTAAAGAAGAGACCAGACTTACCCTTCATCACTAGACCTACTGAATTCATGCCCAAACTACACAAGGTCTTTAAGAGCCCGGGTTGGACTCATCAGTCATCTAATGACTCAACTGCACAAGGTCTTTAAGAGCCTGGATTAGACTCATCAGCCATCTAATGACTCAACTGCACAAGGTCTTTAAGAGCGTGGATTGAACTCATCAGCCATCTAATGACTCAACTGCACAAGGTCTTTAAGAGCCTGGATTAGACTCATCAGCCATCTAATGACTCAACTGCACAAGGTCTTTAAGAGCGCGGATTGAACTCATCAGCCATCTAATGACTCAACTGCACAAGGTCTTTAAGAGCCTGGATTAGACTCATCAGCCATCTAATGACTCAACTGCACAAGGTCTTTAAGAGCCTGGATTAGACTCATCAGCCATCTAATGACTCAACTGCACAAGGTCTTTAAGAGCGCGGATTGAACTCATCAGCCATCTAATGACTCAACTGCACAAGGTCTTTAAGAGCGTGGATTGAACTCATCAGCCATCTAATGACTCAACTGCACAAGGTCTTTAAGAGCCTGGATTAGACTCATCAGCCATCTAATGACTCAACTGCACAAGGTCTTTAAGAGCCTGGATTAGACTCATCAGCCATCTAATGACTCAACTGCACAAGGTCTTTAAGAGCGCGGATTGAACTCATCAGCCATCTAATGACTCAACTGCACAAGGTCTTTAAGAGCCTGGATTGGACTCATCAGCCATCTAATGACTCAACTGCACAAGGTCTTTAAGAGCCTGGATTTGACTCATCAGCCATCTAATGACTCAACTGCACAAGGTCTTTAAGAGCCTGGATTTGACTCATCAGCCATCTAATGACTCAACTGCACAAGGTCTTTAAGAGCCTGGATTGGACTCATCAGTCATCTAATGACTCAACTGCACAAGGTCTTTAAGAGCCTCGATTGGACTCATCAGTCATCTAATGACTCAACTGCACAAGGTCTTTAAGAGCCCGGGTTGGACTTATCAGCCATCTAATGACTGAAATAACAATACTAAGCTTGATGTTTCTCAGTGCGATGCTCATCTTCACTTGTGGAAGAGAAACATCATCATCAAATAATTATTGAACATTGGCACATGATTACACTGGCACATGATTACACTGGCACATGATTACAGAGATTCACTGAAAGCTCTCATGGGAATATTGATTTAATTGTCTACTAGACCAAGTTATATTATAAAAACATGGATTTCTGTGTCGAAATTATAGAAGAATGGGAAAGTAGAAATAAGAAGACCATCATTGGATTGCATGCCAGAACTGTAGGATTTCTTCTGGATTCAGGTTAGTTATTAGTTTCAGTTGCAGTTATCTTATCCTAACCAGCCATTTTTGATGGAAAATGTGCTTATTGTCTGTGCTTTCACTTCTGACCTATTTGACATTATTGAACCTATTGTAAAACAGAATAGTGAGACTTTCAGACCTTCCACATGTGGATTCAGGTGTAAGACAGAATAGTGAGACTTTCAGAACTTTCATACTATTTTCATAGTAAGTAGGTAATCCAAACTTATATTAGAAATTCAGAGTAAGCAACGTCCCTTTCATACTGTTGAGGTGAATAAATACAGTCATAGAGTGGAATCTGTTGCTATGTTGATAGCGACACAAGGCAGCAGCAAAAAATTCAATCACGCGTGATCGTGGTTAGCTTTGAGCTTGGTGACTAGTGTTAAAGTATGAGCAGTTCTCTTGTACGGTTGCCTACTATACTAATGATATGGTAACAGATGTCCAACATTCAGTGGAAGTTGTAAAAAGACTAAATGTATTAGTAGTTACCACACTGAAGTTGGATGTGTCAGGCCACTAGTGCAAATAAAACGGCGGACACAACCAATATTCTTTCTAATTTTCCTTCCTTGTGAGAAAATCTGTTGATGTCTGAGCAGTGAAACTTTCTACGTAAAAAGAAAGAAATAGGTCAATTGCTCATACTTTATGTGCGTGTGTGGTGTTTATTGTGAGGGGTACCTTCAAATGACATGCATGGGTGCACGACCATGTACATAAGAGGAACACAACAAATTTCGATTCTTTGGACTACATATTGCGGGAACTATAGTAGGACCATTGACCTGCAACAAGAAATATCTAGTAGGATTTTGACAATGAACACAAAATAATATTATAAAACTAATCTATTTAGATTTTTGAACCCCTTATCTCCAAGTTGATCATCATAAATCTGTCTGGGCTGTCACACTTTTTTAAAGAATTGCTGTTCAACTAAAATATAACATTGCGACTGCTTATATTCTTTTGTTCTAGCTGACAGGTGTTGGGTATTACAGTCCTGGACATGTTAACATTATTAATACTGACTCACTTCATCATCCAGAAGACTCTATGAGATCATTCAGTAAGGTCATCGAGGTGAGGCTGACCATCTGTTCAACTTTTATTATGAATGTAGATGATGTCTGCATTGTTTATGGTGTTAAAGAGATATGCTTTTTTATGTAATATGACCTTTTTACCGTTAGAGTATTTATAATATCATGTATTGAACATATTGAAAAACAGCATGAAATGGTTCAGTCACCTTTTGAGAATAAACCCAAATCAAATATCAATAAGAGTATATAACAAAAGAATATATCCGGGCATAAGGCCAAAGTTAGACTGAGAAAACTGTGGATAGAAAACTTCAAGGTAATCTTGAAACAAGATGGACTCACCGTAACCAAGCCATCACATCTGGCCTTGGAACGACACCTGAGGCTCCCACCCCTACACTTAATGGAAAGTCTGAATATGATCAACCATCATTCATCTGGGGAAAGACAATATCATCTTTTTAGGTATTAGTTTATTAATTATCTTCCTCGCAACCAGACATGTCCATAGGTGATCAGATCTCCACTTCAGGAAATCTCTCAGGGTATAACAGCTGATGGTTCCGTTTCTATGTTGGTTCACTACTCTTTTTGAAATCTTTGTCAGGTGTTCTCTACTAGCCACGCCCATCTTCACTCTAAATCTTTGTCAGGTGTTCTCTACTAGCCACGCCCATCTTCACTCTAAATCTTTGTCAGGTGTTCTCTACTAGCCACGCCCATCTTCACTCTAAATCTTTGTCAGGTGTTCTCTACTAGCCATGCCCATCTTCACTCTAAATCTTTGTCAGGTGTTCTCTACTAGCCACGCCCATCTTCACTCTAAATCTTTGTCAGGTGTTCTCTACTAGCCATGCCCATCTTCACTCTAAATCTTTGTCAGGTGTTCTCTACTAGCCACGCCCATCTTCACTCTAAATCTTTGTCAGGTGTTCTCTACTAGCCACGCCCATCTTCACTCTAAATCTTTGTCAGGTGTTCTCTACTAGCCACGCCCATCTTCACTCTAAATTTGTGCATTCTTGATATTGAGTTATACTCATTCATCTCAAAATCCTCTTCACGAAGAACAATGAGTATGTCCCGCTCTGTCCATATGCTGACCATCTATTATAGTGGCAAGGCTAGCTAATTGGTCAGCCCTCCACGCCCACATATGCGAGAACAAAGATAAGGGTTAGTTTCCGTAGTGACTCACATTTTAATTCTCTCTAATGACTCCACCCATCCCCTACCTACATAATCTGTTTAAACTTTCTGAATCATATTCATTGAGTCGCTTATCAAGAACCATAACATAGCTCAATGATGAGTCTATCACAACAGTTCTGTTATCTGCCCCTTCCTTACTTGTAGTGTTTTTGATAAAGGACTACCCAAAATGTTGATTTTTATATGTTATCCTATGTTATCTCAGTGATTAACAAAACTTAATTACTATGTTTCACATGTCAGATTGCAGTCGTCCTGCTTCAGATGTTATGTATTATTGATTTCAGTACAATTAAGTAAATCCTCAATTCCTTTTGTGTATTACTTCACATATGTATTACTTCACATATGTATTTATTTTGGATCATTCTTATCTTAGGTTGGCTGTGTATGCAATAATGCCCAAGTTAGTGGAGAGACATTTCTGGGTTCTCCTACAGAAAAGGCATTGCTTAGAGCTGCTCAGAAGGTTTGAGATAATCACTTTTGAAATATTAAACATTTTATTTAACTGATTTCAGTGTATTCAGTTTGCTATACTGACTGAAGAAATTTTGAGACTAGGACTCTGGACATTGTCCTGTGTATTGTCATTTGTAATATTATATTGTGTTTTGTTTTGTTGTATGTACCATATTTTTTCATGTCAACATCCGTTAGTGATAGTGTGTAGTGTGTTAATTGTCATTCAGTAGGACTTCATTACCTGTCTTCCACGTGAGTATTATTTTCAATTATGTTCTACTAGCAATATCACCTTCTATTGATGGACATTGTTGGCAATATTGTCGGGAAGCAAGTCCTTGTCTTCAAGTGTGAAGTAACCAAGTCCAATTCAACTAACACCCATTGCCCATCAAGACTGTACAGAGAGAATTGGGTTCGGTACCAAAGTGCACATTGGGCAACAATATAATCTTTCTTATACAAGATTTGTTTGCTTGCTGTGAAGCTACTCGTCTAAGATGGAAATAATCGGTCCACTTCTTTGGGTGATCAACTGCCATGGATAAGAGTCAAAACACAGACATAAAACACATTTCATGATAGATTGGAAGGCCATCACAGGCAGATGAGGCGAGTATTTAAAAAAATACACAGGTCAAGGTCATACTCTGGATATGTTTGGCAGCACTTCACATTGCAAGGAATTCATTTGTGAAGATGAAACAACAGAGGTCCAATTTGATAGTTGCCATTGTCCAACCACCAAAGTCAGGTGTGTTGGACCATTTGTAGAAAAAAATTATGTCACAACACATCTCAGTTCTCTGAACTACATTTTGTTATAAATATAGTATGTCATTGTCCTGCTACAAAATAGATGCAGTGCGGTAGCGGGAGTTTAAGAATAGAAGCGCACACATGCATGTACACATACACACAAATATATATAATCCCATAGCCCATCAGGGTTATAGGGGTACCACATTGGATGCATCAACACACAGTCTTCCAACAGTTCCTAAATTCAGCAATGCGGATGTGTGAGGATAGATCCTGCCTAGTCATTGATGTTGTCTGTCCATGACTTTATTTAGGCCTCCTCTGCTTCTTCCAATTTTGGCTGTTCCCTGTAGTATTATTTTTCATAAAGAATTTGCTATATATATATATACACACACACAGTATATAGTCAAATCCAACATTACTACTTGTATGTTGTTTAGTTCAACCTACCAGACCTGAGACTCATGTATGTAAGGATGGAAGAATGGCCATTTTCCAGTAATAGCAAAACAATGATGGTCAAGTGTCACCTGGGGATTGATGAGGTAAATGCTGTCTGATTTTTGTGTGTGGTTCTTTGCTTGCTAAAATAGCTGCCAGTATAAGTGGTAGCTCTGCAACTGGTCAAGCTGGGGCACCCATTTGTCCTGACATAAAGTATTGTCAAAGGTAGCCGATATAATTGGATATCCCCCATATGAATATGGAAAGCAATGGGAGACTAACACATTATTCTCCCAAGAAGAAAGTCATGGCAACACACAAAAGTAGGCCTACAGTACTTAGTGTTAATATTGCCACGTGGAACGTCAGAACGTCATAGTGGTAAATTAGACAAAATCAAACAAGAAATGGAAAGAATGAACGTAAGTATCTTAGGAATGAGTGAATTGAGATGGACTGGGGCAGGAGAGATACAATCAAATAAATTTAAATTCATACTAAGGTGAACAAAAACATGAGAGAGGTGTAGGCATATTATTAGATGCAGATACAGGAAAAATGGTGAAGAGTTTCCTGGAAATATCATATCGGGTAATATTAGTTAAACTAACAGTAAACTAACAGTAAACTAACAGTAAACTAACAGTAAACTAACAGGAAAACCATTGGATGTCAATATTGTACAAGTTTATGCACCAACATCAAGCAGATCAGAGGAAGACATAGAAAATTTATATAGAGAACTAGAAATTGCAATGAAACAGTGTAAAAATCATGAAGTAACTATAGTGATGGGGGACTTTAACACACAAGTAGGTGAAACAGAGATAAAGGATGTGACTGGAAGATTTGGTTTAGGGGTTAAAAACAAAAGTGGTGACTTATTGGTAGAGTTGGCACAAGCATATAATTTATTAATAGGGAATACATGGTTCAAGCAACATCCAAGAAGGATGTGTACATGGATTAGCCAAGGAGATAGTACACAGAATCAAATTGATTACATTTTAGTCTCTAAAAGACACAGAAACAGCATTAGAACTATGAAAACAAGGCCAGGTGCTGACTGCAAAAGTGATCATATACTACTGGTGGAGAAATTTTGTATAAGATTAAAGAAGATCAAGAGATCACCAAGAAATATGAAATTAGATTTAGCTTTATTGAAATCAGATGCTGACATTAAAGAAAGATACAACATAATTGTACAGAATAGATACAATGCCATTGCAAAGATTAAGAGTATTGAAGATCTATAGGAAATGCTTAAAACAAAACATCTAAAGAGATAATACCAAAAGTAAAACATACATCAAAACAAAAATGAATGACTGAAGAAATATTAGAATTGATGAGCACCAGAAGGAAAAATAAACACAAGATAGAGTAATATCAGAAAATACATAAGGAGATAAGAGAGAAATGCAAAGTATCAAAAGAAAGCTGGCTGAACAAGAAATGCAGGGAAATTGACTCACATTACAACCAAGACACAACATTACTGCATAAGAAAATTGATGTGATAACAGGAAAAAGGACGCAAACAGTTACAGGGTGTCTAAAATCTAAGACAGGGCAGGTGTTAATGGGAAAAGATCACATAGTACAGAGATGGTCAGAATATATCAAAGAACTTTGTAGAACTGAGATAAACATACAAGATAATGGTAAGAGTTCATCAATACTCACAGAAGAAGTAAAGGAGGCCCTTAGGCATATGAAATATGGCAACGCCCCAGGACCAGACAATATCACATTAGAAGCTTTAGGTGACTTTGAAATTGAAATAGTCACAAAATTGCTGAATGATGTATATATCATAGCAGACACATACCCAATGACTTAATAAGATCCATATTTATAGCCTTACCTAAGAAACCAAGGACCACCGAATGTGAAGAACACCGTGCAATCAGCCTCATGAGCCAAATAACAAAAATAAAGCACAAGAAGTTGGAAATCTAACACGATAATGGATAAGAAGTTAGTTGCCTTCGAGAATAGATGCCTCAGAAAAATCACAAATACTAATTGGAAAGACTTAAAATCAAATGACATACTAAGAGAGGAGACAAAACAAGAATATATGACGAACATCATCAGAAAACGCCGCTGGACATACATCGGCCACATACTTAGAATGAAGGAAGACAGAATTACACGACAAGCCTTCATGTGGACACCAGACGGGAAAAGAAAACAGGGAAGACCAAAAACAACGCTCAGAAGAACATTTATGAATGAATTAAAATTAACAGGCATAAATGCACAAGACCTGCAATCCCAAGCAACTGACCGACAGGCATGGAGAACTATGACATCCGCCCTATGTGCCAAACTTGGCAAAAGAGGAACTGACTGAGAGAATTTGAACATTTAACAGTAAGTATTTAAGAATCATCAAGAACATGTACTGGCAACAAAGAGCAGCAATAAGACTAGGAAATCAATATGGCCCTTTTCAACAAATAAAACAAGGATTTAGACAGGGATGTGTACTTTCACCAGACCTGTTTTCTTTATACGTGAAAACACAATTCGTGCAATAGTTGATATTCCAGGAATATCAGTGGGAGGACATAGCATAAATAACTTGAGATATGCAGATGACACTGTTCTGATTGTTAAAAGTGAGAAAGACCTTCAAGATTTAATTAATGTAGTAGTCACAAAGTAAAGAGAAAGGTCTCAACAAAGGTATGGGTTTTGTTTGAAAATGTGAGGAAATCATTTTATGGCTTGCTTTCAATCTGAAATCACTACGCTTGATTTCTAAGGGCGACGTGGTTTTCCTTTGTTTGTCACCATAGACAATACGAGTCTCATGGAATAAAGCATGGCGTAGGGCCTACTAGCCGGCAGTGTTTCTAAAACACAGGGTAATGGACTTACCAGAAGATCTGAACTTTGGATCACCCAAACAGGAAGTAAATTCACTAATAACTGAACTACCGTGGCCCAATATAGATTTATAGGATAGCTGTCCTTCACTCAGTGTGTGCTGTGTTGTTTTACAGAAATATACTTATATTTTTAATCAGTAACAATAATACTTTATCATGGATGGTATCACATATTAGAGCCATTATTCAATGACTTACAATAGGATAGGCAATACACGTCACAACATATAAGTGCCTTTATTCACTAACTTACAACAGGGTACTCAGTACACATCACAACTAATTAGTACCGTAATTTGCTAATTACAACATGGTACTCAGTACACATCACAACATATAAGTGCCTTAATTCACTAACATACAAGGTACTCAGTACACGTCATAACATATAAGTGTCTTAATTCACTAATATTCAACAAGGTACTCAGTACACGTCATAACATATAAGTGTCTTAATTCACTAACATTCAACAAGGTACTCAGTACACGTCATAACATATAAGTGTCTTAATTCACTAACATTCAACAAGGTACTCAGTACACATTTATAAATATAATTTCTTTACTGTTGTGAACAGGAACACATAGTATACTTCTTCAAGGGAGCTCTAGAGCTAGTATTAGACAAGTGCAAATTTTATTCCAGCAACAGTGAAAATATTCCTCTCTTGTATAAGGATAAGGAAATTTATTTAGAAGATGGCCACATGCTGGCACAGACTGGATTGAGAGGTAAATCACTTCTATTACAGTGTCATAAAAGTTACCATTGTTACAGCCAATATCCCAGGCATTCATACAATGCTGAAGTCCTTACTACAGCCAATATCCCAGGCATTCATACAATGCACAGTCCTTACTACAGCCAATATCCCAGGCATTCATACAATGCTGAAGTCCTTACTACAGCCAATATCCCAGGCATTCATACAATGCTGAAGTCCTTACTACAGCCAATATCCCAAGCATCCAAGCTTATGATCAGGTGAGCACTGTTTTATTTTTTCTCCTTCCAAAATCAATTTAATGGGCTTTAGAATGAGTATATATGGTATCTATAAAGATATTAAAGGATAGACAGTAACCAAGACCGACTGCGTCACCAATGAAATGTTTAAGAACCTAGGTCATACAACAATGTATAAATTACTACAGGTGTACAGCTACAGTTGGAGTACAGGCAATCTACCATAGTCATGAAGAGAAATGCTTGTGTGTTATAATATAAAGAAAGGCAAAGACAAACAGAAGCCTGACAGCTACAGACCAATAAGTCTAACCAGTTGTGTCTACGAGACAATGGAAAAGATAATCAATCGGCTGAAATGGTACCTAGAATCAGAAGCTATTGGTGCCAGAACAAGCTGGATTTAGAGAGTGTAACTACACAGAAAACCAAATAACATTTCTATCCCAGATCATAGAAGATGCATTTTAAAAAAATAAGAAATTTCACACTATGGATACATTTCTAAAAAGCTTTCGACGAGGTCTGGAAAGATGGACTGATAGTAAAGCTGTAGCGAAATAGAATTAGGGGTAACATGAGTACGTAGATACAGTCCTTCCTACACAATTGGAAAGCAAGAGTCGCTATGGAGGGTCACAACAGCGGAAAAGTTTCCTAAAACATGGAGTTTCTCAAGGCTCAGTACTGTCTCAAACTCCGTTTCTTGTGTTCATAAACAATCTAATCTGTGAACTGTCACAAGCTATAAGAGCTGAAATGTATGCTGATGACTTGGTCGTATAGTTGGTGAGGAACATCTAACGATCATCAATAAGAATATATAAAAGGCAGCAGATAACAAAGCATGGACAGAGAAATGTAGAGTAAAAATAATGATCAGATATTTTTTGAAGAAAGAGCAAAAAATTGAGAGTCGATATCAAGAATGCACAAATTAGGAGTGAGGATGGGGACGTGGCCCGTAGAGAACACCTAACAAAGAATTAAAAAAGAACAGTGAAACAATATAGAACTGGAATCATCAGCCGTTATGCCTTGAGAGATTTTCAGAAGCGAAGATCTGAGCACCTATGGACATGTTCAGTGTGCGAAGAGAATAATCAACATATCTAATACCTGGACTATGAAGAAAGTGTTTGATGACTCCGCTACTGCCAGCAGGGTTGTAGGAGAGTACAACAATCCACTCTTGTGTAAAAGACTACATAATGTATTATCTCTTTATCTCTCTCATGTTCCATCTCCAACATAGCTGGTACAGCCTATGTGACTAATACAGAGTAACCACTTTTCTTTCAGTGTTGGGTATGGCATACGGCATTGATTTGGAGTCACTGGTGTATGCTGGGTTAGTGGGCATCATTGATCCCCCAAGAGAAGGAGTGCGTGCAACCATCCTCACTTTACAAGGCATGAATATAAAAGTCAAGATGCTCACTGGGGATTCAGAAGACACTGCGAAGGCTGTAGGTGAGTGTAACTGTTCGATAGGACCTGAAAGGAATGCAAAGATTAGCACCACTTTACCTGCCATGTATGCCGCTAGAGGCAACTAAGGAAGTTTTCAGGTTGCTGTTACTCCCTTACAGCAGTGGTTCTCAACATGGACCATATGGCCCCTTTCCCCCGGGAGGCACAGAGATTTGCAAATGTAAAAGGGCACAATTTTGAAATTGGGAGGCTGCAGAAAGATAACTATAATGATAAACAATAATTAGAGTGATCGGCTAAAGCTTATAAAGCCTTAGTAGTATAGGGAATTATTGGTCAGCAAAACATGAAATTTAATTTTTTTAATTTCTTTCTCTCAATCTCCTACCTCTTCAAACACATTTTTTTTAGCAATCAAAGGCCTATAATGTCAACAGCAGGCTGAAATAGCACCAAGAATCAGAGAAACTATTGGTGCCAGAACCAATTGAGGCCTATCACCTAGGACCTACTACTAACACACATACAAAAATAAAATTATGTTTTCTGAAGTCAACAATTTTTTTGAATAATTAACATTTTAAAAATGTATTTTAAATCATCAGATATAACAATATCCCTTAATATAGTACAAAAAGATATCAAAGCTTTCTCCATATTTTGTCCAAAATAAACCTTAAACTAAAAAAAACCATTTTAATTAAAAAATATAAATCAACCATTAATGTGTTATCCATGCTTCTATATTCTGAAGGATTACCCGCTACACTTAACCCACCTCATTAAAACATGGTATCAAAATGAGCAAGCAGCCATGAGTAATAGAGAAAAATCTGATTGTTTCAGCAAAGAAAAATGAGTCAGACAAGGATGTGATCTGTCACCATATCTCTTAAATATTTATGCAGAGAACATAATGAGAAATGTAAGAAATGACCAAAAGAGAAATAACTTTCACCCACTCAAAATTGGAGGTCACATGATGCCAAAACTGAGATATGCTGATGATACAATATTATTGACACGCAGTCAAGCAGGTCTTGAACACCTCATAAACTGCATTATACATAATGAAAAACAAAACCTGTTTCTGAATGCAAACAAGACCAAGATTATGACAATCAACAAAACCACTAGTAAGTTCTCAATCAGTATCAACAACAGCGAATTAGAAGGAGTCACCAGTTTTGAATACCTTGGTTCTCTTATCAACAGTAACGGTGGTTAATATGAAGAAGTCAGAAGGAGGTTAGTTATCACGTCAGAGAAGCAGATACAAATGAAAAACAAATGGCTGAGCTGCTGCACAACAACAAAACTAACATTCCTAAGAGCTTGCATATTCCCAGTGCAATATGTGAGTGTGAATCCTGGACAATCACCAACAAAGTGAAAAAATAAAATAGCAGCATTTGAAACAAAATGTTACAACAAAATTCTCAGAATACCATGGACCCACAAAATTCACCAGTATAGCGATCCTGAGTGAAATGAATGTAAAAGAACATTGGCTAAACAGCATAGTTCTTTCCAAAGAAACTACAATATTTTGGATATATCAAACGCCATGACAGCCTAGAGAAGATCATAATGGAGGAGATGATGCTAGGATGTCTTCCCGAACAAGAGGCAGACCAAGAAGAAGATGGATGCAAGACATCAAGACTACCTGAACATGACAGTAACAGAAGCAGAAAGACTGGCTCATGATCAACAGAAATTTTGAAAGGCTGTGACGACTGCTACATACTGTTAAGGATGTACTTCCTAATGATAATATGTAGATATTATTATTAGATATTATATAATAAATAATGCTGTTAGTTTCCTTATTAGGAATTAACTAGTGAAAATATCGTCGGTTATAAAAGTGTTTATCCAAAATAATGATATAATACGCATGCAATAATGGATAGCAATTGTTTTGGTTCTGGTTTGTAATGCATTTCCCTCCCTCGCCTTAGTCCCTAGTATACTAGGCTAACTCAGACCTATAGTGAAGGCTAGTATACTAGGCTAACTCAGACCTATACTGAAGGCTAGTATACTAGGCTAACTCAGACCCATAGTGAAGGCTAGTATACTAGGCCTACTCAAACCTATACTGAAGGCTAGTATACTAGGCTAACTCAGACCCATAGTGAAGGCTAGTATACTAGGCTAACCCAGACCTATACTGAAGGCTAGTATACTAGGCTAACTCAGACCTATACTGAAGGCTAGTATACTAGGCTAACTCAGACCTATACTGAAGGCTAGTATACTAGGCTAACCCAGACCTATACTGAAGGCTAGTATACTAGGCTAACTCAGACCTATACTGAAGGCTAGTATACTAGGCTAACTCAGACCTATACTGAAGGCTAGTATACTAGGCTTACACTTAGGAGGTAGACACTGAGAAGAAATCACTGACTAAAGTAATAATACAACTAGATAAAGCGTGTCGAAAATGGACGGCAGTCAGGGCTCAGGATACAGTGCAAGAACTCGCCCAACTACACTCGAAACCACAAGACATAATTATATACACAGATGGATCTGTTAGCAGAAACAAATAAAAGCGGTTGGGGTTTTGTTGCCTACAGAAATGGCGTGAAGTTGGTTGAGAAATCTTCAGCATATTCTACTGTCACATCAAGCATGAGGATGGAGATAGAGAGAGTCACAGCAGCTCTTAATTGGTTGATAACTGATACATCAACACACGCGGTAATACTCACAGACTCTCAAAGCATGTTGCGCAAGATAGAAAAGTTCATGCTAAGAAAAGAATGGTGGGACTTACTGAACAACTCAGTTGTCCAAAGCATTACATGGATATTCTGCCCTGGTCATGCTGGGGTCAGAGGAAACGAGAGAGCCGACTTACTGGCAGGCAATGCGGCGATAGACAGCACATTGCTGAGAAGAGATAAAGCAGATTTAATAAAGGCAGTAATAAATTCATTTCAAGATGCAGTGATGTCAATGAGGTTGAGAACGTACACATACAGAGAATGTTAGAAATGGGAGTATTCAGAGGTGAGGGGAGGAAAAGTAAATTTTTTGAAAAGTCCTGAAGATCACACAATCAACACCTGACCGGAACTATGAGTCTACATACACTGGGATGGCTGCTGGAGCGGAGGGCGGAGCACTTATGGGAATGTCCCGCGTGCTGTGAAGCCAGTTTCTAATCAAGAATAAAGAATACTAGGCTAACTGAATAAAGAATTCTCTGTGAGATTTGTTTCATATTGTAGCATATTGCTTGTTTTATATATTGTATATTATTCTGTTTGTATTTAAGGTTCCACTTTTTGTTATTTGTCACGTTAAACTTCATTGACTCCCCAGCTGCTAGGATTGGCCTCTACGCAGAAGGTGTAAGATCTTTATCAGGGGATGAGCTTGAAGAGTTAGACATTACGGAGTTAGCAGTGGCTGTTGAAAACATTGCAATCTTCTATAGAGTTTCCCCCCGACATAAACTAAAAATTGTCAAAGTAGGTTTTTACAAAATTAAACATAATTAAACTACCCGGTAGCTACCGAACTGAAACAAAATCTAGTTTTCATGCTTTCCTCGTTATATGCTTTCTTGTTTATACACTCTCTTGTTTGTACATTCTTTTGTTTATACACTCTCTTGTTTATATTCTCTCTTCTTCTTCTTCTTCTTCTTCAGCATTTGCTTTCAAATAACCACAACAAATATTTCGTGTGATTTTCGCCAGGGGGCATGAAGTACGTTGTGCTGCAAGTTCCACAGTAAAACTGTGATTATTTGCACCCCGGTTTACCAATTGTGGTCAGGACGTCCGAGGTCCAGCACATCCGTTTTCGTCATTCCTTAATTTCAGGTTTGGTCCCTAGTCCATGACAGCCTGTGTATCTGTCACCGGGCACGCTGGAATGTAGTGCCTCTTCGCCAAGACCCTTGTCGAGCACATCTATCTGGCACGAGGTGCTCCACGTCTATAAATCCATCTCGTGCAATTGGACGACTCTGACTGTGTCCATCGGGTACTGAACCTTTTCTCATCCGCGAGCCTGGTTCCGTATGAGGAAGAACTCACCAGAAGAGTTGGACCCTGGCTAGTTCGCCCTCCTACAAGAGGCGTCGTTCACAGACTTCATGAACCCCTCGCAAAAGTTTGAGTCTCACACCACGCGTTTGAGAGCAAGGCGTTCTCGAGCTGAGCGACCTTGTCCCAATAGCGCCTGAGCCCATCAGGTACTGAACCCTTTCTCTCTGCAAGTGTATTTCTGGTATAGGAAAGCTTGACAATAGAGTTGGGCCAGGACTAAATTGTTGTCCCTTTTATGCCTGAGCCCATCAGGTACTGAACCCTTTCTCTCTGCAAGTGTATTTCCGGTATAGGAAATCATGACAGTAGAGTTGGGCCAGGACTGCCATCTTTGTCCCCGTCTTGCCTAAGCCCATCGGGTTCGGAACCCTTTCACTTTGTGAGCATATTTCCGGTATAGGAAGGCTTGACATTAGAGTTGGTTTAGGTCTTCTTGCTTTTCCAAGCGCCCACAATTGTGTCTGGGTCTCTGCTTATAAGGATCACAGGTAAATAGAAGCTCGTCTCGAGCTAAAAGAACTTCTTGTTACCCTTTCCTAGGAACTTTCACTTTTCATTTGCAGTTCGCGCTGCCCTCTGGCACTGTTCTGCCCTTTCATTGTGTCATTGTACTCATTATGACATATATTTGTTTCTCTCCATTCAACCACCTTTACGTGCTTTTTACATTGGCCGCCCCTCCAATGTTCTGATTGGACTAACAGGCGTCACTGTATGTCGACAGCGTCGCTGTATGTGGTGATGCAAATGGTGTCGGAGATATTGTCTGTCTCTTTTGCAGTCAAATCTATTTCCATCTGCTTCCTCCACATTCTCGGACACGATCCCCAAATGATTTGGCTAGAATCAGCTCAAGTTGCTGTATTTCTTTTTCCAGGATGCACCGTGAGGAGGTACATTTGGGATCTTGGTTATCTGCTAACCCTGGGTCCGCCTAGAGCAATGTGTTCCCTTTGCACCCCTATTCTCTCTTGTTTACATGCTGTCCTGTTTACATGCTGTCCTGTTTACATGCTGTCCTGTTTACATGCTGTCCTGTTTACATGCTGTCCTGTTTACATGCTGTCCTGTTTACATGCTGTCCTGTTTACATGATCTCTTCTTTACATTCTCTTTTCTTTATATGTTGTCTTGTTTTTACGCTCTCTTGTTTGTTTGTTCTGTTATTCAGGGCCTATATGTTTTCTTGTTTTTATGCTCTCTTGTTAAAATCCTACAATTTCTAAATTAACATTTATGTACAAAATGCTACCTGATGTGGCTTCCAATGGAGTTAACTTGGATGTTTAGTTTTAACTTGGATGTTTAGTTTTAACTTGGATGTTTAGTTTTAACTTGGATGTTTAGTTTTAACTTGGATGTTTAGTTTTAACTTGGATGTTTAGTTGTAACTTGGATGTTTAGTTGTAACTTGAATGTTTAGTTTTAACTTGGATGTTTAGTTGTAACTTGTATGTTTAGTTTTATCTTGGATGTTTAGTTGTAACTTTGATGTTTAGTTGTAACTTGAATGTTTAGTTTTAACTTGGATGTTTAGTTGTAACTTGGATGTTTAGTTTTAACTTGGATGTATATTTTCTTGAAGTGGTTTTCAGTATTTATCATAGAAACAACATTTTAATCTAAGTATATTTATAGTCAAGCACCTCCTGTTCAGGATAAATGGAACACTCTATCCAGACCAGAACAATAGTTCACAAACAATGGCATGAGTCCAAGTACATAAAACATTTTTCTCTTTGCGCCTTGCCATATATTTTTCATTTGTAATGTTTTTCGTAGGGTCATCACTAATCGCTTTCTGATCTCTGCTAAATAATCTCTTTGGTGTTAATTATTGACCCTCGATATTTAAACTTTGTTGACATTTTCTAGTTGTTCTGTATGAATTACTGTTGTAAGTGTGAACCCTATTTCTTTAATATACCGGTACATTAATTTTCTCTTGAGGGACAGATATTTAGCCTCACTTTGCTGTTGAATAGACATATATTAATAATGAATTACCAACATTAACTAAATGAACCCTTGTTGGCCAGCAGCAAGAACATACAACATGGAAATGGAAATAGTAAGATACAGAGGAAGACCAAGAAGAAAGTGGATTGAAGGAGTTACAAACATTCTGATACATCACAATATTACTGCATATTAAACAATTATACGTGCCATAGCCTGAATACCGAACGCTATTCAATTCTTTGACACCTACACCAAAACCAGAGAAAGAGAATAGATAGACAGATATATATAGCAATAGATCTTGTATAGTTAGTCAGCAGCAGTAAGAAAATTGAATGATTGACAGTAAATAGATTTTGTATAGTTAGTCAGCAGCAGTAAGAAAATTGAATGACTGACAGTAAATAGATCTTGTATAGTTAGTCAGCAGCAGTAAGAAATCTCCTTGTGTACATAGTTTGATGATGATTATGGTAACCCACCTGTTACAGGCATTGCAAGCATGCAAGCATGTGGTGGCTATGACAGGGGATGGAATAAATGATGCAGTGGCTCTGAAAACAGCAGACATAGGGATATCTATGGGTATAACAGGCACAGATGTCTCCAAGGAAGCTGCTGATATGATTCTTGTGAATGATGATCTTAGTACCATCTTGTGAGTATGTCTAGATTTTATCATAGCGATAATTCATTGAATCATTTTTGTCTTATCTCTCTACCATCTTGTGAGTATGTCTAGATTTCATCGTAGCGATAATTCATTGAATCAATTTTGTCTTATCTCTCTACCATCTTGTGAGTATGTCTAGATTTTATCGTAGCGATAATTCATTGAATCATTTTTGTCTTATCTCTCTACCATCTTGTGAGTATGTCTAGATTTCATCGTAGCGATAATTCATTGAATCAATTTTGTCTTATCTCTCTACCATCTTGTGAGTATGTCTAGATTTTATCGTAGCGATAATTCATTGAATCATTTTTGTCTTATCTCTCTACCATCTTGTGAGTATGTCTAGATTTTATCGTAGCGATAATTCATTGAATCATTTTTGTCTTATCTCTCTACCATCTTGTGAGTATTTCTAGATTTTATCGTAGCGATAATTCATTGAATCATTTTTGTCTTATCTCTCTACCATCTTGTGAGTATGTCTAGATTTCATCGTAGCGATAATTCATCAAATCATTTTTATCTTATCTCTCTACCATCTTGTATGTCTAGATTTCATCGTAACCCTCATTCATTTAAAAAATGTTCCCGCTGAAGACGGATGTGCCTTTTTCAAAGAAATTGGTGACACGACGTATTTCCATTCTCTGGACATCTAGTAGGATTATTATATTATTAAATAGATACAGGGAACATAGAAATGTGTAAAGAAGAATAGAATTTGACAGTATAGGATAGATAACGAAATATATACACATCCAAATACATTCACGAACTAAACAAATATGTATACATTCTATTTGATAATTATAGATAACTATAAATATAAGCACATATACATACAAATATCTAGACATATATATATATATTTTGAAAAGTGTTGTTATATAGGGAAATTTGTTATAAAAGAATGCACTAAAGAGGGATTCCACTGTATACTTAAACCTCGATCTCTGTGGCACGGTGCTGACCTTGATGGGGACAGGTACAAATATGTAGAGTAGGTAGTAATTTTTTTACACCATTGAGGTGTTTTGATAAATGCTATTTTAGGCTATATTTTTTGGTTGACTAGGGATGATGTGGTCAGCATCACGACTGATATCTTAACTTTCCCAGATAATATGATAAACATTTCCTTGTGTGATACATTTTTGGTAAAGAAAGTTGATCAAGTTTGACTAAAGCATCCAACCTCAATCACTCGGCTAGGAAAGCTGTGCACTACCTACTGAACTACCACTATTTTTGTAGTTAAAAATGCACTTTACAAATATTTTGTTTTCATGATTGTCTAATTGTATTACAGCTTTTCATTTTCCCATATTTTTCTCATGTTCAGAGCTGCCATTGAGGAAGGCAAAAGTATATTTTTCAATATTAAAAATTTTGTCCGGTTTCAGCTTAGCACGTAAGTCGTACTTTTAGTATTTTAAAACAATTGATGTGTTTAGTTTATTCCATGCAGTGATATAGTGTGATGATTGTTTGTTCCATGGTAGTGTAAGGATTATACATTTTTGTTCCATGATGTGTTAAGATTATTTGTTCTATGCTAATGTGAGTTTGTTCCAAGCTAGTGTGAGTTTGTTCCATGCTGGTGTGATTTTTTTCCATGCTATATTGTGCTTGTTTTGTGGTAGTGGTAGTTTGTTCTTTGGTACTGTAAGTTTATTCTATGGTAGTGGGAGTTTGTTCTATGGTACTGTGAGTTTGTTCTATGGTAGTGTGAGTTTGTTCTATGGTAGTTTAAGGATATTAAGAAGATAAGTTGTGTCACTGAGCAGAATTGTGCAGTGCTAAAGTTGCATGAGCTTAAATTATGATACTTTGACGATTGTGATGTTAGCTTTTTGTTTATACACTTGACAGTCTATACGCTGTCTTGTTTATACACTCTTGTTTATACACTCTCTTGTTCATACACTCTTGTTAATACACTCTCTTGTTTATGTGCTCTCTTGTTTATGTGCTCTCTTGTTTATGTGCTCTCTTGTTTATACTCTCTTGTTTATATGCTCTCTTGTTTATACTCTCTTGTTTATATGCTCTCTTGTTTATATGCTCTCTTGTTTATATGCTCTCTTGTTTATACACTCTTGTTTATACACTCCTGATTATGCACTCTCTTGTTTATATGCTCTCTTGTTTATACACTCTTGTTTATACACTCCTGATTATACACTCTCTTGTTTATATGCTCTCTTGTTTATACACTCTTGTTTATACACTCCTGATTATACACTCTCTTGTTTATATGCTCTCTTGTTTATACCCTCTTGTTTATACACTCCTGATTATGCACTCTCTTGTTTATATGCTCTCTTGTTTATACACTCTTGTTTATACACTCCTGATTATACACTCTCTTGTTTATATGCTCTCTTGTTTATACACTCTTGTTTATACACTCCTGATTATACACTCTCTTGTTTATATGCTCTCTTGTTTATACACTCTTGTTTATACACTAATGATTATACACTCTCTTGTTTATAAACTATATTGCTAATACACTATCTTATTTATGCAGAATCTTGTTCATGTCAATATTTAGTGTCATGTTCTTATTTCTCTCATTATTCCACAAATTTTATCCAACTGTTACATTTCCACACATTACCTACAGGAGTATTGCTGCTCTGTCATTGGTAGCTATAGCCATGTTCTTGAGATTACCAAATCCCCTGAATGCCATGCAGATTCTCTGGATTAATATTATCATGGATGGGCCGCCAGCTCAAAGGTTTGTAATTATCCCTAGTCTTCTCAGGAATTCTTCTTCTTCAGCCTTTATTCTCAAACTCCCACTGGATCTCTCTGGTAGCAGGACCATGCTCCTACTACTTTTCCAACAAGATGTAGCCCAGAGAATGGAAATGCGATATATTGCCATTTTATTTGCGGCAGTGGCCCGAAACATCTATCTTTGGCAGTGTCAGGAATTCAAGTCTCTAGCAGTAGGTGTTGCGTAGGTCCAAGAAAAAAGTAAAGTATTTTTTTGTGGCGTTTGTTCTCAAACTTCCACTGATCTCTTATAGTTATAATGTAGTAAGACAATTAGTCCAACTAGAATTTCGCAAGACGTAGTTCAGTGAACGTATGTGTGTTGTGTCATCATTTTATTTGTGCCAATGATGCTGTACATCAGATTACGCAGTGGTATCTAATACTTTCAGTGTTTTATTATTCCCACTGAACATTGGCATTCATAGCCATATTGCTAGTAGACCAGTAATATGTCGCAACCTGTTTATTAACTTTGCTCGCACTGCACACTGGCCTTTCACAATCTGAATGCTAGCCAGAGTCAATGATGCTTGACCTTTTGAGACCGTCTGGGTTGATATCAACCTAACCACAAAGTATATTAACACTGACCACATCATGCATCTTTTCTTTTTGAATGGCTCAAAGGAGTAGAGAATTGACTTCAGAATTGACTAATTGTACTCAGGTTACCCCGTAGATACTCTGTCCCTCTCAATGAAACGATATATCACCAGCCAAGAAACTACTCTTAGCACATAACTTTGTTGCTTTAAGTGATAAGCCCCAGGAATCTGAAAAAATTCCAATTTATAAATAAGACTTCATGAGATGGATTCATTTTGATGCGACCATCTAAGCATAAAGCGAACGGTTTAACATCTATGACAGGGAAATCACAATCTTTTCCGCTTCTTCTACATTCGGTCACTGATAACTAGCACACAATTTTATATGATTTACACTGGGGATTGTTAAGTACACTATACTACACTATTTTGCACTTTCTGGCACATCAGTATTCGACATGGTCCCCATCTTTAAAAAAATTACTAGGAAAGATTGCTTGTGGTGTTGAGTGTGCTGTACTAAAGATAGTTGCTCGTAAGTCACAGATATAACAGCAAGACTACATTTTCTAACAAGCAGGAGTTTGAATGTCAAAAGAGAGGAAGAAGTAATAAGACATTAATAACTGGACAAATTTTGTGTGCGAATTTCATATCTTTTTTCTTGGTGTTGTTATTTCAGTCTGGGAGTGTATCATAGATTAATATTGTTATTTCAGTCTGAGTTTAGCACATCTTAATATTGCTATTTCAGTCTGGGAGTTTATCATAACTTAACATTGCTATTTCAGTCTGGGAGTGTATGATAATGTAACATTATTATTTCAGTCTGGGAGTTTATCATAACTTAAGATTGCTATTTCAGTCTGGGAGTTTATCATAATTTAACATTGTTATTTCAGTCTGGGAGTTTATCATAACTTAACATTGCTATTTCAGTCTGGGAGTCTATCATAACTTAACATTGCTATTTCAGTCTGGGAGTGTATCATAATGTAACATTGCTATTTCAGTCTGGGAGTAGAGCCTGTTGACCATGACGTGCTAAAGCAGCCACCAAGAAACGTGAATGAGAACATTCTCACCCGTTCACTAATAACTGGAACATTGATATCAGCCTTCATTATCGTATCTGGTACTATGTGGATTTTCCATGAAGAAGTAATCTTTGTTTACATATGACTAGGAAAGATTAGGTGTGGGTTTTGAATGACATTTTGTATTCGATGTATGGATATTTGTTACTATTATTCAATGTTTTGATATTTGTGACTATTTAGTCAATGTGTAAATATGTGACTATTTAGTCAATGTGTGGATATTTGTGACTATTTAGTCAATGTGTGGATATTTGTAACTATTTTTTGCAGCTTATATAGAATCAATTCTGATGCATGGAAATGAATCTTGGACAATCAATAAAATAGTAAAAAATTATATTAAAAGCAGTAGAGATGAATTTTTTTTTTTTAAAAAGGAATGTTAAGAACACCTAAGACAGATAAGAAACATGTTGAAGAAATCTTGAAAGAAGTGAATCACAAAAAAGAGAGCTACTTTTCAGCATCAGAATGAGACAGTACACATTATTTAGACCATAATGACAATAGGAAAGAGTGAGTACATCATGACAAGAGGAAAGATGGAGCACATTGTGACAGCAGGCAATTGAAGAGCAAGAGGGATAGGGAAAGACCAAGAGAGAAAGTGCTTGACAAACTGGCATTGTTGCATGAGGGTACATTGAAAATGATTGACGGGATATGAAGCAGTAGGTTATGGAAAGACATGATAACTAACTTTACATGATTGTAAGAAGATCTCTGTCAAATGTAGGATCTGTATTTTGCCACTTTGAAAAAATATAAGGTACATGTTTGAATAACGGGCCTACCATCTAGGCCGAGTTCATGTGGCGATTTATACTGCAGACCAACATAAATTCATTCTAGAAGCAATATTCTAGCATATTTTTACATCTACTGCATACATCTGTTTCTGAGAATTTATTTCTTAAATCTGATTTGCACACTGCTGCTCACATCTACTTTCCAGATCAACATCCACATCTACTTCTTGCATCTACATCGTCATTCTACATCCATTTCAAATATCTACTTTTAACATCTACTTAAACAACTTTGTACATATATTTCCAACACCTATATCTCACATCTACTTTCTACAGCAAAACATTCTTCATCTATTTTCAATGGTTACTTCTCACATCTACTTCCGACATCAACTTTCTACATATATTTTCAAAATCTACTTCTCATATCTACTTCCAACATCAATGTTCTACATCTAATTCCACGATATACTTCTCACATCTACTCAAATAAGTTAATATTTCTAACATCTATTTCTCCCATCTACTTCTCACATCTACTTCGCACATCTAATTCCCACATGTTTATTTCAGATGAAGGATGGTGAGTTCACGCGTAGAGACACCACAATGACTTTCACCTGTTTTGTGTTCTTTGACATGTTTAATGCCCTCGGCTCCAGAACGTCCGTAAGTAGAACCTTGTTCTCTTAAACATGCCATATTATTGACAGGTCTAACTTCTTGTTATTCCTTGAGGATTATGGGGAGATAGAACAGAATACTACATGACTGTCACAAAATATAATGACCAGAAACCCAAAGAAGTGTAACAGAACGGCACTGGAGGACATAGTAAGCAGATATTGGCTGTGAAAAGTGCGCTTACCAAATTTGGCTCTCCTCCTCCTCTCCCCCCCTCCCCAATTTTGCAACAGTTCCATAACGGTATGATGGCCATTGTTATGTGTCATCACCAACTTTTCCTGTGATAAATGGAATCAAAGAAGGATGCGATCATGCTCCAATACTTCAACCGAATATTTTCTGCCATGCTGACAGACGCATCTAGGTCAAGTGCGGTATCAGGTATACAAATAAAATACAGACAAACGGTAAAATTTTCATTCTTGGAGATTTGTGAGTCAAAACTTGTGTGTGAGACACAATGATCAAGGAACTATTCTATGTAGATGACTGTGCTCTGTATGATGATTCTGCAGACAGTATACAGGTCACCCTAAACCAATTTGCTGAATCCTGGTGCAACTTTGGCTTCACCATCAATCAACACAAAGAAAACAGAGATCATATTTCAAACAATACCAAATAGTCTACATTTAAATGCACATCTAAAATCAAAGAAGAACTTCACACATTCAATAGTTTCACCTACCTGGACAGCACTCCCACAAGATGTAACCATCGATACTAAGGTAAACAACCGAATTGCAAAAACTAGTGCCACATTTGGAAGACTGGAAAAATGTATAGACAGAAGGGGAATAACAACTACCACCAAACTCATAGTTTAACAAGCAGCAGTAATATCATCATTCCTTTATGCCTGTCAAACATGGACAACATATACCAGACACTCTAGAAGACTCAACCATTTCCACTTAAGCTGCCATCATAATATATTTTTTGGTGGAATCAAATACCAGACAGTGAAGTACTGATGAAATCTAAGTCATATGCATACACATAATGTTGATGTTGGTGAAGACACACAATGTTGATGTTGGTGCAGACACATAATGTTGATGTTGGTGAAGACACACAATGTTGATGTTGGTGCAGACACATAATGTTGATGTTGGTGAAGACACACAATGTTGATGTTGGTGCAGACACATAATGTTGATGTTGGTGCAGACACATAATGTTGATGTTGGTGCAGACACATAATGTTGATGTTGGTGAAGACACACAATGTTGATGTTGGTGCAGACACATAATGTTGATGTTGGTGCAGACACATAATGTTGATGTTGGTGCAGACACATAATGTTGATGTTGGTGCAGACACATAATGTTGATGTTGGTGCAGACACATAATGTTGATGTTGGTGCAGACACACAATGTTGATGTTGGTGCAGACACATAATGTTGATGTTGGTGCAGACACATAATGTTGATGTTGGTGCAGACACATAATGTTGATGTTGGTGAAGACACACAATGTTGATGTTGGTGCAGACACATAATGTTGATGTTGGTGAAGACACATAATGTTGATGTTGGTGCAGACACATAATGTTGATGTTGGTGAAGACACATAATGTTGATGTTGGTGAAGACACATAATGTTGATGTTGGTGCAGACACATAATGTTGATGCAGACACATAATGTTGATGCAGACACATAATGTTGATGTTAGTGCATACACATAATGTTGATGTATGTGCAGACACATAATGTTGATGTTGGTGAAGACACATAATGTTGATGTTGGTGCAGACACATAATGATGATGTTGGTGAAGACACATAATGTTGGTGCAAACAAATAATTTTGATGTTGGTGCAGACAAATAATGTTGATGTTGGTGCAGACACATAATGTTGATGTTGGTGCAGACACACTGGGCAGGACATATAGTCCACATGAAAGATCTTTATAAAAAAAGTGATTATATTGAGAAATTATCTGGCTCCCACAGGACAGAGGGACAGAAGAAGCGATTTAAAGACACTCTTAAAACATCACTGACTCACTTCAAAACAGACACAAATTTATGGAAGAATCTTGTACAAGAAGGCAAGAGCGGCTCAATGTCCCACAGACTCCTCTCACACATGCTCAGAGTGTGGTAGACAATTCCAGACACATATAGTACCCATCAGTCACAGGCAGGGACACCACAGACATCATGATAATTCAATTGGTCATCAATGATCGGAACGGATGAACCATCAAAATAAATATTAGATAAATAAATAAATATGTACAGATGTGATATATAAGAAAATAAAGATAAAATAATAAAATAATAAATATTATTTATCTGTTCACCTGCATACCTTACAGGGTACATTGTTGGTTATACCAATTTCTGCTTATTTAACTGCTCACCCACATACCTTACAGGGTATATTGTTGGTTATACCAATTTCCGCTTATTTAACTGCTCACCCACATACCTTAGAGTGTATATTGTTGGTTATACCAATTCCTGTTTATAATATAACTATATTTTCACTGTGAAGATACTGCAGAAGATGGATGTGTCTGGCCATTGGAGCAAATAAAATGGTGACACAACGCATTTATGTTCTGTGGACTACATCATTCTGGAAATCTAGTAGGACCATTGTCATTCAACAAGAGAGATCCAGCGGGAGTTTGAGAATGAACACACAAAATCATTTTCAGAAATTAACAGTACTATTTCTGAGAATGATATAGAATCTTCTATCTGTTGTTGGTAGTTACTTGCAGTTTTTTATAGCTGGTCTGCTATATCATTTCTTCTGATTTGTGAGTCGCAACCCTGAAATCCACTGAAGAACCACTTCTTTAGCTTGGTTGTTAAGTTGAGATAGTGGTGATTTGAAGTCATTTATGTTGAATGTGTTTGGATTCTGGAGGGCCTGCACAGCAGATTCAACATCTGTCAGGATGACTATTTGTTCTTCCTACAGGTGTGATGATCACATCAGCAAAAGAGGTTCTTTTATTTTCTCATGTTATGCCTTGAAATTTGTTTAATATTGAATAGTAACTTCTTTAATTTCTAATTAAAATTTTGGCAGTTGTAGGTTTGGCAATTACTTTAATGTTCTAATTAAAATTATGGTCGTTGTAGGTTTGACAATTACTTTAATGTTCTAATTAAAATTATGGCCGTTGTAGGTTTGACAATTACTTTAATGTTCTAATTAAAATTATAGCAGTTGTAGGTTGGACAATTACTTTTCTCATTTCAGGTCAAGTCAGTGTTTCATGTTGGCTTGACATCTAATAAACCACTCTTGTTTGCTATTACTGGGTCAGTGATTGGACAACTTCTGGTCATCTACTTCCCACCATTGCAGTCAGTCTTTCAAACAGAAGCATTATATGTATCAGGTTAGTACATGGATGATATATGTATCAGGTTAGTTCATGGATGATATATGTATCAGGTTAGTTCATGGATGATATATGTATCAGGTTAGTTCATGGATGATATATGTATCAGGTAAGTGGTTACATGGATGATATATGTATCAGGTAAGTGGTTAGTTCATGGATGATATATGTATCAGGTAAGTGGTTAGTTAATGGATGATATATGTATCAGGTAAGTGGTTAGTTAATGGATGATATATGTATCAGGTAAGTGGTTACATGGATGATATATGTATCAGGTAAGTGGTTACATGGATGATATATGTATCAGGTAAGTGGTTACATGGATGATATATTATATGTATCAGGTAAGTGGTTACATGGATGATATATTATATGTATCAGGTAAGTGGTTAGTTCATGGATGATATATGTATCAGGTAAGTGGTTACATGGATGATATATGTATCAGGTAAGTGGTTACATGGATGATATATGTATCAGGTAAGTGGTTACATGGATGATATATGTATCAGGTAAGTGGTTACATGGATGATATATGTATCAGGTAAGTGGTTACATGGATGATATATGTATCAGGTAAGTGGTTAGTTCATGGATGATATATTAATTAGAGGCAGACAGTCAAGGTGCATAGGGCATGTAATAAGAAGAGAAAAAATTGAACAATTAGTAAGCCCCTAACTACCGAAAAGTTCAGGGCAGAAAAGAGAGGAAGACAAAGAGAGCAGTTACTGGATGGGTTGTCATCATGGCATAGGGAAATGTCACTAACTGAACTTACTGTACTAACAATGCAAAAAATAGAGTTGTGGAGAAATGTGACTACCTACAGCATATGTTATGCCAATTGATTGATTCACTTGTCATGGCATAGGGAAATGTCACTGACAATGCAAGAAATAGAGTTGTGGAGAAATGTGACCATTGATTCCTCTTGGCATTTGATTGATAATTGACACAGCACTTTATTGATTCCTCATTGCACTTGATTGATTAAATTTACATGGCACATGGCATGATTGGTAGACTGCATGAAACTTGATTAATTTATCATGGCACTTGATTGATTGATTGACTCAGAATGACTCTTTATTGATTGACCTGGCATGGCACTTGATTGGTTGACAGAATGATAACTAATCGATTGATTTGGCAATGCACTTTATTGATTTATAGACTGTATGAAACGATTAATTTATTGACACTGCATGATGCTTGATTGAATGACTCGGCTTGACACCAGATTGATAAGTAATCCGGCACATAATAATTATTCATTTAGGTTCCTTTGAAGCTTAGGTCTGCAACATTCTTTTCTGTTTTATGTTCTCCTTCTCAATATCTTTCTAGTCACTTGGATACTTGATACTTTGTGGCAAATCTGAATGATATTTAACACTTTCCCTCCTAAGCCTTTTTTAAATTTTATGAAAAAAAGTGTGGTATGTTTCATCGTCCACCAGAATGGCATGAAGGTTTTGGAGAAATATACTTCTTCATCTACTGAATTTATTCTCAAACTCCTGCAAATTAGCAGGATGCAGTCTATAGAATGGACTTTGTGTCAATTTGTTACAGCTTTCATCCGACTTCAGCATGCTTTTCAGCTACTTTGAACTTCTTTTGGATGGGATTGCTAACTACACCCCCCAAACCTCCTTAGTCATCTTGTATGGCGTGTATGGCAGGTAACAGTGTTGCTATTCTATGCTCTTCTTTTGGGCCCTGGCAACATATGGGCAATCAACTTCATATCCAACAACATCGAGTATCAGAATGGAAATAGAGGCAGTGACGTTAACTCTTGCTTGGCTTTTACTGCAACCACCATTGCATAGAGATCCAGAGGAAATTTGAGAATGAACGCTGAAAAATAAGAAGAATATATCACTCAAGTATTATGTATTCTTCTTCTTCCTCTGCGTTTGTTCTCAAACTCCTGCAGATTAGTAGGATGTAGTCCGGAGAACGAAATGCGTTGTGTCATGGTTTACAGCATTGCTGCGATATCTGCGCCTTTCGGCCTGACACATCCGACTTCAGCATGGCTTTAATCACTGACCCTGTATGGGATGGGACAGCCAGCTTCATCCCATAACCTCCTTAGTCACCTTTTACGACATGCTTGGAAGGTAAACAGTGTTGCTATTCTGTGCTCCCCTTTCGGGCCCGGCAACACACAGGCGGTTATGTATTCTAATATTTCACTCAAGTACAAGCCCTAATATTTCATTAGAGTATTACCGGTACATATTTATTATATATCAAAATGTGTAGAAATGAAGGGAAATAGCCCTCTACATGAATCAAATATAGTTGATATTGAAAAATGAATATGCGTACAAGAAGAAATGTTGCGGCACATGCAAATCCTATTGTAATACTGGATTGGTGCACCCCGAGACGATGTGCATTGCCTTGTTCTGTTCTGAATCCTTTCTAATCTGTCAACCTGCATGTCACTGACACCTGAGTATAATATTTCTGGTTTTTATATTTGCAACTTTGAGTTGTAGGTGGTGTAGTGACTGAATCACTCATGACTAGGAATCAAGTTCACTTGTCACTTGTGGTTATCAAAAAGAAAGTTGCCACGGTTAAGTTACCAGGAAATGAGTACACAAGCTCATGCACTGGGAAGGTTGAGAGATAGTGGTGGGAAGGTTGAGGGATGGTGGTATTATTGAATTTCTGCAAAAAGTAATACTAGTTGAGTTTTTTTCTGGTCAACTGTAAGCTAACCTGCTGAGTACTTATCAATACAGATATAAGTTACAACACTGGTTTCTAGCTCATAAAAAGTAATACTAGTTGAGTTTTTTCTGGTCAACTGTACGCTAACCTGCTGAGTACTTATCAATACAGATATAAGTTACAACACTGGTTTCTAGCTCATAAAAAGTAATACTAATTGAGTTTTTTTCTGGTCAACTGTAAGCTAACCTGCTGAGTACTTATCAATACAGATATAAGTTACAACACTGGTTTCTAGCTCATAAAAAGTAATACTAGTTGAGTTTTTTTCTGGTCAACTGTACGCTAACCTGCTGAGTACTTATCAATACAGATATAAGTTACAACACTGGTTTCTAGCTCATAAAAAGTAATACTAATTGAGTTTTTTTCTGGTCAACTGTAAGCTAACCTGCTGAGTACTTATCAATACAGATATAAGTTACAACACTGGTTTCTAGCTCATAAAAAGTAATACTAATTGAGTTTTTTTCTGGTCAACTGTAAGCTAACCTGCTGAGTACTTATCAATACAGATATAAGTTACAACACTGGTTTCTAGCTGGTCAACTGTAAGCTAACCTGCTGAGTACTTATCTATACAGATATAAGTTACAACACTGGTTTCTAGCTGGTCAACTGTAAGCTAACCTGCTGAGTACTTATCTATACAGATATAAGTTACAACACTGGTTTCTAGCTCATCTTACTTTATATTAGCAATAACAAGTCACTAATAGACCCAATTGGCAGTGCTGTGTGCTATCAAATGCTGCAGGTCACCATGAAAATCATTGTTTAACCACCTCTGTGGACTCTGGTTATAGCATGGGGAACATGTTCTCCAAAGCACAAACCGTGATAAAATTTTACACTGAAAAATTTCAAAATAATATTTCAAAATTGTTTTTAAATAAATTTATAAAATGCCATATTTTTTAAATTTCTTTCAGATTTGTGTCTTTTAATTTCGCTGACATCAACTGTGTTTATAGTTTCTGAAGTTCAAAAGTTTCTCATTCGTCTGAATCAGAGTAAGGACATGTATGCCCGTCAGAGTTTTTATTATCCAGAAAGTTTGGTAAGGTTTATTGTAATTTGGCATTAATGTGTGTTTATCATGTTTTTCTTTGTGTTGTTTTTACCTTTATTTGTACCAATATGATGGAGAAGACATAATTAAATTACTGATAAAATATTCTTGTAGTATTCTTAAGAATAAAGCAAATCTGTGTGCAGTCCTCTTGACCAATAGCTTCGGACAAGTGTCACGAGATCTCAGTTGAAATGGAAAATGTCAATTCAATGCTGGGCGCTAACATCCGTTTCTGTCGAACAAATTTTCATCGGTCAAGGGCAGGTCATTTATGAACCATGAAGTAAATTCAATTTTTAACGTTCTCGATCTAACTTTTTTTCCACTTCTCACTCTTTGTCCTCTGTTATCATTACTGTCATGTTATGTACTGAAAACTATATTGTATTGTTAAGTTATTAACCTTTGTTACCTTGTCAAGATAATTTTTGTTTTCATGATATTTTATAAAAATTGCGAACAGTGCATTTTGGGGTAACGCAGCGCACACTGATGGGGCAACCATGCGCTGCAGACTCACTGCGCATGTTTGCCCCAGTCACTTCCCCCTCATATTGCCAAATATTTAAACCAATATTTTATTGTCACGTTATGTTTCATTTTAGGAATTAGAAACGGAAAATTGAGAAAATGATGCTGCTGACTGAAAATGAAGCTGCTGCTGCTGTAGATGCACAATCTCCACGGGTCATAATTGTACGATATCCGCCGATAATAGATGCAGTCTCCGCTATTCATAGATGCATGATCCCTGTCGGTTATAGCTGCACAATCTTCATGGGTCATAGTTGTACGACCTCCGCCGATGCATAATATCTGCTATTCATAGATGCACAATCTCCGCTATTCATAGATGCACGTTCCCTGCTATTCATAGATGCAGGTTCTCCGCTATTCATAGATGCACGTTCTCCGCTATTCATAGATGCAGGTTCTCCGCTATTCATAGATGCAGGTTCTCCGCTATTCATAGATGCACGTTCTCCGTTTTTAATAGATAGATGCACGTTCTCCATAGTCATAGATGCACAATCTCTGCCGGTCATAGTTGTACGATCTCCGCTGACCATAGATGCACTACCTCCACTATTCATAGATAATTGAAATTATAGTCAAATGTTTTATAGATCACTCCAACACGTTGTTATATTTTCAAACGATCCGTAGCATCCATTCTCTGTATAATTTTTTTTTTCATATTTACATTTTTTCATTTTTTTCGTAGTAAAGTTACATAAAGATACATATGCCTAGACTTTGTGCTCTATAATCTTCCCACAATGTGACTGACTATGTTTAGATAGGAAGTGATGTTGTTATTTTGCTGGTTTTGTAAATTTTCCCATGATTCATTTCGTAATTGTTTTTGCCTGCGCGTGTTTGCCCCAGAAATTGGGGCAAAGGTGGGATTATACTCATGTTCATAAAATCTCATTCTACGGACTAAACGTGATTGTATGTTGTAAATACCCTGACGATTGTTAGATGGATGGATAAGCTACACACTGCTGCTAGTTTGGTCTCTCATAGTTAAGTCTATTTGTCAGAATACGCAAAAAAGTGAAAAATGCGCATCATTGCACCCGTCTACCCTACACTGTATTTGTTGCTGATCTATACACTGTATTTGTTGCTGATCTATACACTGTATTTGTTGCTGATCTATACACTGTATTTGTTGCTGATCTATACACTGCATTTGTTGCTGATCTATACACTGCATTTGTTGCTGATCTATACACTGTATTTGTTGCTGATCTATACACTGCATTTGTTGCTGATCTATACACTGCATTTGTTGCTGAAGGAACATAGATATCAGTAGATATAAGTAGACATAGATATAAGTATATAGATATCATGCTTTTGTGACAGACTAAGGCCTGGATTTCAAGTTCAGGGTGCAAAGAATAGAACCACTGTTTTCTGTCCAGCCGGTGACTAAGTAAAAGTTGAGAAATTGGATGACAACCTGTCACTTGTGAAAATGTTATCATTTCATGTCAAGCTTCGATTTCTAACTTTTCACTTCTGTCAAATTGTCCCTATGGTCAGAAAACATTGCACCTCTGTTTTTTTGTGGCAGACTCAAAGGTGGTAGACGTGCCATCACTGTAGATGTGTCAAAAGATAAAAATAGACCCTAAAAATTTTTTAAATGCTGGCCACGGACTTAAAAACAAATTCTGTGCTCAGAGGCAGAGCCATTAAGGAAAACTGTGATAAAAAAGAAGAAATGGAGGAAAATAAGAAAACCCAGTTCATGTCAATAAACTCAGTTTTGCACTTATCTCTATATCTGATCTTTCTCCTCTAATTTATGATCCCCCTAATTGTTGCATGTCTTCCTCCGTGTCCATCTTCTTCCCTGTACTTTATTCATAGACGTGTTTTATTTGTCCCATCGTCCTTTCTTTCTACATATTCCAACCATGAAAGTACGGTATATACTTATTCTAAAGCCCATTTGATCCGCTCATATCGTTTCTTGGACTTTGGCATTTCTTCAATTGACATATTTTTACCCCACTCGCCTACTTGTTTCTCATCAACACAAAAATGACGAGCTGCTGTCTAATTATTGCTTCCTGCAGCATAACCGACTACTTTCTGTTGAAATAATGAATCATAAGCAGATCTCTTTCTTTTATGTTGAACTATTTCAGTATTCATTTTCAATATTACCGGGTAATGCTATTTTTTACATTCATTCTTATATAAACAATGGAGGTAAACATTTGGCGAATGAGTACGCATTATATCTGCGCAGAAGTAGGAATATACTGGTAAGTTAGCGCTCCCTATGTCATGTCAGAATAACACAGTCAGCTGTTGTATGTGGTAAAAATGAGCAGTATACAAATTGTCGACTATTGGATAATAAGCTCACCCGTTCACAAATCAACCCCTCCCCCACCACCGCTTTTTCCCTTGAATTTTTTCCAAAATAAATTTGCTTTAGAACGAGTATATACAGTATATTCACTTGTCTACAGTTAGTATATGTATCATTTAATTTTGATTTTATTTCTATCCTGACAGTATGTATCATTTAATTTTGATTTTATTTCTATCCTGACAGTATGGATCTACCAGGTATTTTTACAACCAGCAGTTTATATTTGTTGCTAAATGCCTTTTTATTTGGTTTGTATTCACTTTTATATGTTTTATGTACATTATTTTGGAAGTGTTTTAGGTTGATTAGTTGCCATTTCACAGAACTAAAAGTAATTTTTCTAATGGTTGTATGATTTAGTTGGTTACTAATCCAGCGGTCCATGGGCTCATGCCCTTTGACCAACATTGTAGTGCTGGAAAGTATTGTATTATTTATTCATGTGAACGATTCTTTACTTCTGTATAGCTCATGACATGATTGTCATTTTTGTTTACTGTTAATGATAGAAGATTGTGTTTGTTATGCAGTTTTGTTGAACATATGATTGTATAATTATCTCAAGTATACTGACACATCTGTCTTGTTGTTTGTCCTCAGTGTCCTGCTGCCGGCTGATGTGGAGTAAACATAAGACACAAGGATGAAGCATTACTTTACCATATGGAGACAGCTATGTGTTTTATTAACAGAACATATGACTTTCTTGTTCTCTCAGCAGAACATATGACTTTCTTGTTCTCTCAGTAGAACATATGACTTTCTTGTTATCTCAGTAGAACATATGACTTTCTTGTTCTCTCAGTAGAACATATGACTTTCTTGTTCTCTCAGTAGAACATATGACTTTCTTGTTCTCTCAGTAGAACATATGACTTTCTTGTTCTCTCAGTAGAACATATGACTTTCTTGTTCTCTCCGTAGAACATATGACTTTCTTGTTCTCTCAGTAGAACATATGACTTTCTTGTTCTCTCAGTAGAACATATGACTTTCTTGTTCTCTCAGTAGAACATATGACTTTCTTGTTCTCTCAGTAGAACATATGACATTGTTGTTCTCTCAGTAGAACATATGACTTTCTTGTTCTCTCAGTAGAACATATGACTTTCTTGTTCTCTCAGTAGAACATATGACTTTCTTGTTCTCTCAGTAGAACATATGACTTTTTTGTTTTCTCATTAGAACATATGACTTTCTTCTTCACTCATTAGAATATGACTTTCTTGTTCTTTCAGTAGAACATATGATCATTCATGTTCTTTCCATAGTACATATCCCTTTTTTCAGTAGAATATATGACTTTTATGCTCTTTCAGTAAAACATAGGACCTTGTTCTTTCAGTTGAACATTACTTTATTATTCTTTCTGTGGAACATATGACCTTGTTCTTTAGTAGAACATGACTTTTTTGTTTTTTTCTTATAACAGGCAAAGCATGGAAATTATAGGAAATTTTGCTAATTGCTGGAAACACAAAATAAAACACAAATCGATGTATTGACCAAATGGCCTTTATCAAGACTACATACACATTAAAATACAACAAGCAAGAACAGCACTATTTACACGGCAAAGCTAAATGTGAACATCTTTCTTAGAAAATATGACTTCCTTATTCTTTCAGTGGAAAACATGACATTCTTCTTCATTCAATGAAAGAAATGACTTTTGTTTCAGCAGATCATAAGTATGAATCTACCTCTATTCTTCTACAACTAAGCTTTCTAGTTTTTCATGGAACATTGACCTTAACTGTTTTTCTTTCCAATTTCAGCTTCGTCTGTTTCCTTTAGTTCTGTCATATGTCTCCATCTGTTCAGAACATATTTACTACTGTTCTTATCATGTGTTATTCAGTCTCCACTTTCTTTTACCCTGGAATATCCATTGAAATGCATACATGGTTATATTGATCAGTATTATCTATATTGTTGAATTCATTGCTTCTTTCTCGATAATCTCAAGCTGTATTTGTTTTCGTTTTGTTATCTTCTAAAAGTCTGTATTTATTTGTCTTATTTTTATTTGTAAGTCTATATTTATTTTTGTCTTGTTATCTTCTACACGTCTGTATATATGATTGTATCTGGTTATCGGCATAGATTATCTGTTGAGATAGCAGAGAGATCTGTTCGTGAACTGTGCAGTTTGTATGTGATATTCTTAATATAATATTAGAGTGGGGCAGATATGTTTGACAGACATTTTTGACATTTGTGTTGCATGTCTTGTCTCAGAGCGGGCAGGCTTGACATTTGTGTTGCATGTCTTGTCTCAGAGTGGGGCAGGTTTGACATTCATGTTGCATGTCTTGTCTCAGAGCAGGCAGGTTTTACATTTGTGTTGCATGTCTTGTCTCAGAGTGGGGCAGGTTTGACATTTGTGTTGCATGTCTTGTTTCAGAGTGGGGCAGGCTTGACATTTGTGTTGCATGTCTTGTCTCAGAATGGGGCAGGTTTGACATTTGTGTTTCATGTCTTGTCTCAAAGTGGGGCAGGTTTGACATTCATGTTGCATGTCTTGTCTCAGAGCAGGCAGGTTTTACATTTGTGTTGCATGTCTTGTCTCAGAGTGGGGCAGGTTTGACATTTGTGTTGCATGTCTTGTTTCAGAGTGGGGCAGGCTTGACATTCATGTTGCATGTCTTGTCTCAGAGCAGGCAGGTTTTACATTTGTGTTGCATGTCTTGTCTCAGAGTGGGGCAGGTTTGACATTTGTGTTGCATGTCTTGTTTCAGAGTGGGGCAGGCTTGACATTTGTGTTGCATGTCTTGTCTCAGAATGGGGCAGGTTTGACATTTGTGTTTCATGTCTTGTCTCAAAGTGGGGCAGGTTTGACATTCATGTTGCATGTCTTGTCTCAGAGCAGGCAGGTTTTACATTTGTGTTGCATGTCTTGTCTCAGAGCGGGCAGGTTTGACATGTGTTGCATGTCTTGTCTGAGAGTGGGGCAGGTTTGACATTTGTGTTGAGCAATAGGCCTATAATTATTTTCTATTCTACAGAAAATGTTGGTGAATAGATGAAGAAGATGTCAGAAAATTTCATGAAAACCAAATCAGCTGTTGATTTTCTTGTATTATATATTTCATATTAGATCCACAAATACGAGCTGTGATAGATATATATAGATTTATTATTTTATATTGGATACATTTTAAACTGAATTATAAAACACTGGAATTAAATACACGCTGACTAAGAGCAGTTTAACTCTTACAAATTCTTACTTAGATTGTCGGGCCGCTCTTAAGAGAAATGCTTTATCAATGAATCGATTTTTGTTTAATCCACTAAGTGTTAAATTTTCACTCCACCTATCTTGACTGCATTCAGGTGACATTATGCCTTGAATATAGACTGTTTTATAGTCAACTTGTGATTCTGGACATGTTTGACCAGATGCACTCAAGCAGTGTTGAAGAAGTTGAAATACTGAAGTATCTTTTGTCCATCGTTTTGCCCTTTCCCCTAATGCCAGTAGCAATGTTCTGATTCAGAATTTCTAGGCACAGTACTCCTATAATTTTCCAACTCTTATTACTTGTTACTTTTATTTGTTACATCCTACAGTATACAATAGGAAGGCTTCTCCCTCCTAGGCAAAATAAATGGAACACCTTAATGGAACAGATCACAAACACATGCATATATCACACAATGAAATTGGGTCAAAGGGCATGAACCGCTGGATCAGCAACCAACCAACAAATCTATGACCATCACCTTGATTGCTGGAAATCGTAGAAATCCATGCCAGAAACCAGTTGAAATTGTACAATGTTTTAATAGTTTATCTTTGTGAATGATTTTACACATGGCTTCTTCATGCATTTCATGGTTTGTTTGAAATATAGATTTCTCTGTGGGTATTTCATGTTTTGCTCATTTTCTATATCAGTGTTGCCATTACAGTTTATAGCCTTTATAAAGTTCACAAAATTTATATAAAATGGTGTTTGCCATTTCTTGCAAACAATTAAACTATCATTATCGTTGTGTATAAATGAACAACAGACAAATATATACCGGTAATAATTATTGTTATTCTCATTCTAAAAAAAAAAAATGTATTTTGTCAAGACATTTAAACTGTGTCCTCAAGTCTCTGAGAACAGACCAATCTAGACAAGGACTATTACAACAACAACAACAACGAACATCCCGTCCAAGTATTGAAGTATCCTCAGTAACAACAACCATAGAACATGGTATTTCGTTTTAGTCTCAAGAATTTTTAATTTAACCTCATGTTTCCTACTTGAATTTACAGTATTGTGAAAAAGAATAAATTCATTTGAAATGAAGTGCTACAGAAAGATCCTATAAATATCATGGACAGAGACAAAGAAGAACATTGAAGTTTTGAAATTACTGAAACTATATAAAGGGTGGCTTCTAAAAATCTTCATAAGAAGTAAGCTACTATATTGTGGGCACTTAAAGTGGCATGCTATCAAAAGGCTGATTCTAGGGGGCAGAGTGCCAGACAAGAGAAGAAGAGGAAGACAGAAGACAATGGACCAGTCGAAGAATGTATGCACATGTCTCTGGCCAATGCACGCCTGCTTGCCTGGAACAGAGAGGCATTCAGAGTATTCACGACGAAGACAACGTTCTGGAAAGAATATGCCACTTGATATATGTACTGTGAACGGTCGTGGATGGAAATGAGGCGGACAAAGAAACGTCTAGATTGATAACATCAAATAATGGTCTGCGATTGATTTTTCTACATTCCTCCGAATGGTTGACAGAGGTGGGCTTTTTGTGCTGATGTCTCGAGATGCATTATACAGTATTGCACTGATCTAATGAAGACACAAGCAGAATAGAATTCACAGTAACGAATGTGTTAAATTATAAACAACCATATTTCTCAGTCATATTAAAAGAACAGGTAATCAAAATCTCTATGCATAAATGACCACAAAAAGAAATAACAAAACTCAAGAATGTACAAAAACATTTTTGTTTCTGGAATTATGTGTATTTAATACCATTTGAGTATCAGAATACTTGCAAACAGGTTTTTGACATCTATAAACGTATGGACCCATCATAAACCTAAATAAGTACATTATTGTAAGAACCATCGTTAGAACACATTTTATTTGATAACACACTTCAAGATATCTCAGGTACATACCTATTGTAAGAACTGTCTTAAAACATGTCTTTGATTTAACATTACCCTCAAGTAAGGTCTTCAACAAGGTGTCATGTCTTTTAATGTTTCAAAAATATTTTATTTGCTCGGTATTCATTTCCTTTAATAATAATTTCTTTATCTTAAGTGTTGTTAGAACTTCTCTGTTTTCTTCTCTTTTCATCATTCTTCTATATATCCACATCTCAAATGCATCAATTCTGTCTTCTAATGTTTTGTTTATTGTCCATTTCTGAGCCATAAATTAAAATAGATGTAGCATTTTATAGTTTTCATTTTGAACTTGTTTGTAATTTGTTATAGTTTGTAATTAGATATTAATATTTTCCTCATGTCATTTAAAGTACTTTTAGAAATTCCTATTCTTTTAACTTCTGTTTCACATCTGCCATCATTTGTGATTATGTGTCAAAGATATTGATAATGTTCTACTTATTGTAGTTTCTCTCCTTGTATGTTTATGTTTAGCACTTGTACTTCTGTGTCTTTGCTGATTATCATGGTTTTTCTTTTTGGATGTTTAAATCCAGTCCATGTTATTTACTTGATTTATCAACTTGATCTATTAGTCTTTGTAGTTCATGTTCACTTTCTGCTAAAATAACAGTGTCATCTCTCTGCATATCTCTAGTTTTTTATTATTTTCTCATTGATCTTGAGTCCTGGCATTCCTTCTATAGGCCTATTTTAAAATATTTTCTCTATGTAGATATTAAATAGGCTGTGTGATAAAATACATCCGTCTTACCCCCTCTTCTTATTTTAAATTTTTATCTTTAATGCAGCCACCTTTTATAGGATTTTTTAAATTTGTGATCTGTCTTATGTCCTCATGTATGTCTTTTGTCATCTGTTGTACTGACATCTCTATTTCTCTGCATTTTGTTTCTAGCCATTGTTTTTTTTTGCTGTTCTGCACGTTACATATCTCATTGTCTATAAGTGAATATTTTGGGGTATTGTTAGCTTTATTCTTTCTAACATTTTTTTCTAATATTTCATCTGTCATCCATGTTAGATTTGTTCTTGGCTTATCTTAATGGTAAATTTTCATTTGATGTTTGAATACTTTTCATCTGCTGAAGACGGATGTGTCGGGCCATTGGCGCAAATAAAACAGCAACACAATGCATTTCCATTCTCTGGACTATATCCTGCTGGAAATCTAGTAGGACCACGGTCGTCTACAAGGGAGATCCAGCAATAGTTTGGGAATGAACACTGAAGAAGAAGAATACTTTTCCTTAGGCTGTCCCATTTATTGTTTATTTTCTCTTCTAGATTTTCCCATCCATGCATTCTATCATTAGATGTTCATATCTATTCCTTACATCTACAAGATATTTTTGTTGTATATCTGATTGTTTTAGTGCTGATGTGTCTATCTGTGGTTCTTGATCTCTTCTATGTTCTATCTTGTTAGATGTTATCACTATTTTTACTAATTCATAGCTTCTGTCACATTCAATTTCTTACTGCTGAAATCATGTGCTCTAGGCTGATGGTGCAAATAAAACGGCAATACAATCCACCTTCATTCTCAGGACTATATCCTGCTGGAAATCTAGTAGGACCATTTTCACACATGTCAACTTCCAGAAGTATCAAGCTGTATTTCAGTCTAAAATAGAATATAAAAATCTGTATTTAACCCAAAATTTCATATAGGCTACAGATATTTTCAATAAAACTTAGAAAATATTCTGTATGCATACAGAAAATGTGTACTAGATGACATTTGATTCGAAAATATTTTTAAAAAATTCATGAGAGATCCAGTAGGAGTGTACAAATGAACATTTAAAAATTAATTTCGAATCAAACGGAAAACCTGTCAATATTTTCAGCAATTATACAGAATACATTTATATATGGATTTTGGGATTAAAATACATATTTTAAAATTTATTTTGAACTTAAATGCAGCACGATCCTTCTGGAGGTTGATAGGTATTAAAATTATGAATAGCTAGTGTATACTTAACCTCCCTGTGTATTTATGTTAAGTTTATAAAAGAAAGTCAACAAAATAATAAAATATGATTGTTACTTCGGTGAGTTCTTAAACACTTTCACTGCCATGCTAACCTTTTGTTGCTGAAAAACACAACTCACTGCAACTGACAACTTTTTATATTTGTGAATATGACTTTTTCATGGGGAATTTTGATGATTCTACACCAGTGTCATTCAGTGTGGGACTTCTCGTTGATTACAAATATAATTCTAAAATGGCAGAGCCAGTTTTTGAAGCGATTTCTACAATGATAATCGTGGAAATTTAATTATTTTATTGCAGTTTTTCAACGAACACTTCAATGTAGATGATATTTGATCAAAGGTCACTCTTATACTGTTTTTTTTTAGCAAGAGATAGCGATACAAAGGGCACATATACAAGATCTATAATTGGATAGGAATTAGGCTATGATTCAAGAAATGACAAGTCATTGGTTGATGCAAGATTGTTCTACGGATAGAGGAAATGGTGATGTACTTCTGCTTCGAAAATGGAGCTTGGCTCTGCTATTGCTAGACAAAATCATTCATAAAATAATTGGAAATGAAACCTTTTTGGTAAAAGCTTGAGATATTATTCTTGTCTGAAAGTCTTCTGAAAGTTTCAAAGCTCAAATGTTATGGGTTGATAATTTAAATTGTTTCTTAAAACAGGTACTTTTAAAACTCATCATATCTAAAAATGAGTACTGCGGTGGGAAACACTTGGATTTAAACAAATGCTTGGCAGTGAAAGTGGAATGACGATAAATAAACAATATAACTGATATAAAAAATAGTAGAATACAATCAGAAAAGGAATTTGAATAAATTATGTAAATTTTAATGTAAAAATATGTTTAAAATGGAATTTTAATTATTTTTTTGCCATCTCAGTTATTATATGTTTTGTTAAATAGGAACAGGTTGTGATCTTAAGTTATGATGATATCAGCAAATAAGATACAAATGGTAATGTTTCCTCCTCTGTATAGTTCTCTAAGATGTCAGCTGGAACATGACCAGTCTAACGGCTATTGGCAAATATGAAATCCATCTTGCTGAAATGACTCATTTAACTATTCCCTTAACATTCATTGGCTATCACACAAAGTAATACATTATTGGTACGATCACATGTAGGGCCTACCTACCACCACTTCATGTTCACAGTTTTTAAGAAATCTGATCCAGTCTAATTTCTTTAGTAGGTTCATCTCTAGTTACAAAATATCTATCAACTGATAACAATGCAATATGTGTGTTATAGATCTGCGTGCTGCACACTAAGAACTCTCCACCCCCCCCCCCCAACAGATGACCCTGTAGGCGAGGGGCTCTCGATGCATGGCGTGTAGACTGATAGTCCAGCAGTAGACTTAGCTTAGCAACTGTTCAATCTCATTAACTATTACATTAACTATTTTGATCAGGACGTAACGAAAACTGAATGCATCATATTAAAAAGTTTGAACATTTCATCACACATATTTCAAATTGTAGACCCTTAATGTGTGATTGTACAGTATAACCATAGTCACCAATGAATAGTCAAATGAATCATTAATAAGGCTTGATTCGCCAAAAGTTCTTATACTGACATGGCTGGAATACATTTCAAGAAAGCAGTCCTACAAGACAATCTCTATCTAGAAGTCTAGCAGAGAAACAATATTATATGAATAAGGACTAATGTGTTATAAAAGAAAATACAATACAAATAATAATGATAATATAAATGACATGAATAATAAAGATAGAGACAAATTAATGACAGCAGAAATAGAATAGGCATTATTTTATGTATTGAATATATTGTGACAGTAAATAATTTTGGTCATGACTTCTGATGAGAATCGAATACAGCCAGAGGTAGACCAAGAAAGAAATGGATAGAAAACATTAAAAACATTCTGAACAAACATGGATATAACACAATAAAGATGACACATCTGACCTTAAAATGAAAACTAAAGTTCCCACCCCTGCAGCAAGTGTGGACCAGTAGTGTCACCATCCACGAAGGCTAGACAATTGACAATGCAATGTTTGAGTCTAATAAAAACAGAGAACACACAACTTGCCAAGAGTTCCACTCATGGCCGATAACTCCGTAGCTTCAAGAGATAATTCCCAGGGATCTCTAACACACTGCATTTGTAAGCAAAATTTCTAGATCCAGTATCGACCTTGTGAACACATGGCATGTGGCGTAGCACTTTACTGACCAACTTGATGATCAACGAAACATTTATATCTCATAAATGTTTAACCATAGCAATGGTATTACTATGTCTAGCTCATCTGGCATAGTACATCAATCCATCGCTCCAAAGCATTGGAACCCATGAAATACAAAATAGTACACTCCACAAAATGTTGGAATCCATGAAATACCATCTCCAAATTTGGTTTATGAGTGTTATTCTTAAGACAATCCAAAATTCTAGAAGGAACATTCATAATTGATACAGAAAAGTCATGAATTTGATTTTATAATAATGGTGCTATTATAAAAGTTTGCTAACATCCTTCGTAATGGGAGATAAGTATGCTTTGGATTTCTGGTCAGTGAAGTGCAAATAACTAAGCCAAGGCGATCCCTCAGACTATGGGAATGCACGCAATACATATGAACAAGAATCATCAATTCACAACAAACAGAAAATATTGATTATAATACCGATCATCAATCCACTAACATGTTTCGGACATATAAAATAACGCAATGATTGAGAAAGATTAATCATGGAGGGCAATGTTCCAGGAAAGATAACAAAAGGCAGACCAAGACTACAATGGACATAGGATATTGAAGACCTTCTGAACATCGCTGGAAGGGGCTGGGCAGCTTGCACTGAACAACTGAGAGGTTTACAGATTAGTAGTTAAGAGAGTGTTCTGTAAAGGACACATCACATAAATAGACCAGCAACGCAGAATGCACTTATCTAATAATTACCAAGAATGTTCGCAAATTTTTGAGTCGCTGACAGCGACGTCTCATCTTAAAAAATCTGTCCAACTCGTACTCACAACATAGAGCTTTGAAAATGTATTTGTGTCATAATGAATGTTTGCGGTTTATTTAATGCATTTGAAAGCTCTAGAGTTATTTTAAAAGCAAAATCCCAGGCATGAAATTACATTACTCTCTATGTATCAGAAAAAGAAGACGAAAAAAAGTCTGGATTGATAATATTAAAGACTGGACAAGATTAAGAAGAAGAAGACGAAAAAAAGTCTGGATTGATAATATTAAAGACTGGACAAGATTAAGATTCTCCAAACTGAAACAAAAAACTCAGAACAGGGAAGAATAGCAGGATTTTTGTGTTGATGTTTGTAGAGTGGCAACCATATAACCCTGAAAGGTTATGGGTTTGATGATGTGTCATAGAAACTCCAGAATTTCAAGAATAACACCATGTTAAGAGACTGTTTAGAAAGACAAATAATGAAGGGCAGAGCACCTGGGAGGAGGAGACAGGGCAGACCAAGAAGACATTGGATTGACGTCATTAAAGATAACATGAATACATTGTTGGAAAGTGCAAGCTGCATTGCCCAAGCCAGTGAAGGTTCAGGGAGTTCATTGAGAAGAGAACGTTCTGGAGAGAATATGTCACATGTCACAAGAGACTATTTCATGGGTCACACCATTTTGGAATGACCTACTACCCCAGATAAGCTACTCTTAGCAATATGTCACACATTCACACAAAATCAGACGTGTTAAATCATACATTCACACAAAATCATACCTGTATTAATCACACATTCACACAAAATCAGACATGTATTAATCACACATTCACACAAAATCATATATGTATTAATCACACATTCACACAAAATCATACATGTATTAATCACACATTCACACAAAATCATACATGTATTAATCACACATTCACACAAAATCAGAGATGTATTAATTACACATTCACACAACATACAAGAAATAAAATGTTTCGAACTACTAAGATACAAATGTAGTGATACATTAAAAACAATGCTAAGTGTACTGGTACAAGAATAAATGCATAGAGAATATATTGTAAATAGTTCAACTGTCTAGTTTGTGGATTTGATTGAGAAGAATGATAGGAATGTGTGAGAAAAAAATAACTACTCCAGTAAGCATGCATGAAAAGAAACAAACCTAAATGTGGTTTACAAAAACTATATGTGGTTTACAAAAACTTGAATATGAAAAGAAACATACTTCTAAGACTGTTTTACATTAATGTGCATCTTGTTACACATCAAACCACTGACTACCACGTCCACAAAACCCTGCAGTTTTCTAGATGTTGCTGAATTCTAGAAAAATGTCATAACATCACATATATTTATCATAATCTATCATAACATCACATATATTTATCATAATCTAGTTTTTTTTTTATTTATACAGAAAAATTAATGGCAACTAAACAACATACAGCAAATACAGTAATGGTGATACCTAGGCTACCTTTCCCATTTTGACAAAAATAATACTTTGTAAGTAATATCAGACAATAAGTCTGATAAAGTTTGCTATCTAGCAAAAAATATGTAGAAAGTTTCAAAAATATAAAGTCAAAATCCATTATAACAACTTGGTACTGGACATACAGAATATGTATGTAAGAACAGAAATTTGCTATATACAGTACAAACAATAAAGTATAAATAGAACTGGGGATTTGTGAAAAGTGTTGGTAAATAAGGGAATGTGTTATAAATGAATGCGCTATAGAAGGATCCCACTGTATAAATATAATCAAGACAAAAGTACATGCAATAAATATGAGCAGTAGGATAAAAGTGCATGGAAGTACTATAAAATTAGTAGACATGCTATAATGATGGACGGTTGTGCCATACAGATGGATGGAAGTACTGTAAAGATGGACGGATGTTCTAAAAATATGCAACATTCATAAAGATGTTTTCATTCAGTGAAAGTGTTAAAAATACTAATATTATTAGTCAACACAGCCAAAGTTGGATACTAAGTATCTTTTCTGTACTACGAGGCGTGTTAAAATGAAAACGGGACTTGTTACACCACGCGTGATAGAGCGCACTGATATTGATGACATTTTGCACTAGTAATGAGTATCCAATAATTTACATACGGTCACGTGTTCATCTTCCCAGCATGCATATGTGCTGCAGAAGACTGTTAACAATATGGCAGGTGTGATTCCGAACCCGTCCAAAGTGAATCAGCGTGCTGTGATCCAGTTTCTTTCATTTGAAGGATGTCAAGCAGTAGACATTCATCGGAGAATGAAGGCAGCATATGGTGACAAATGTTTGTCGAGGACCAGAGTGATGGAGTGGGTGCGTATGTTTAAAGACGGACGTGAGTTAACGGCAGATCTTGCACGGCCAGGTCAGGCGCATATTGTTGCAACAGAAGAAGCCATAGCCGTGCTTGATAAAGCAGTACTGACTGACCGTCGTCGGAGAATTCGTTCGCTTGCAGAAGAATTCCATATGTCAATTGGGACAGCCCACATGGTTGTTCGGAAGAAATTGAACTATCGGAAGGTGTGTTCACAGTGGGTCCCACGGATGTTGACTGACCACCATAAGGAAGAACGGATGGGGTGGAGTTTGAACCACCTGATGCGTTACAGGGCAGAGGGTGCTGCATTTCTGTTGAGCATTGTGGCAGGTGATGAATCGTGGTGCCACCACTATGAACCGAGCAGCAAAATTGACAGCATGCAATGGAAACATCCAGGTTCACCAAAACCCAAAAAATTCAAGACACAGGTTTCTGCTGGGAAGGTTATGGTGACTGCATTTTTTGACCATGAAGGGCTTTTGTTGACTGATTTTAAGGAACCTGGTGTCAACATCAATGCCGCCCATTATAAAGACACTTTAGACAAGCTGCATAAGGCCATCAAGGCTAAGCGACCAGGCAGACTTTCTCACGGTGTGATTCTTCTCCACGACAACGCTCGTCCGCACGTCGCAAAAATTGTGCAGGAAACATTGGCAAAGAAGAATTGGGAAGTTCTTCATCACCCAGCCTATAGTCCCGATTTATCCCCGTGTGATTTCCATTTGTTCGGACCGTTGAAGAAAGCACTAAAGGGACAGCGATTCACAGCGACGCAGACGTGAAGACAGCGGTGACCACATGGTTCAGAGAACAGCCACGCAACTTTTTCTCGGACGGCATTCGACGTCTACCTAAACAGTGGGATGCTTGCCTAAATGCATACGGAGATTTTTTCTGATGAACCCAGGTGCATTCTTATTCACAAGTGGTTGCTTTGTTCAATTCCGTTGAAAATATTAAATTGCGTATGATACTTTTTAAATAAATCCACAAGTCCCGTTTTCATTTGAACACGCCTCGTAGTTTGTGCATTGAAATAAAGGATTGACTCAGTACTTTAATATCTGTAAATTCATATTAAAATGTAGATTTGAGCGGCTTTTCGGCATAGTGGGTCTCCAAAATGTAGATATTAGCGGCTCGGGGGACATAGAGAGTTAATGAGAAGTGGATCAGTGCAAATCTGACACCAAGTCTGGCATCTACTGATAACCTGCACTTTTAAGTTACAAGGTCATAAGTAATATCTATAACAAAACAAATTATATCAAAATGGGACAATAAAAACAGCCTTCACCAAACAATATTTCTAAACATCTTTAACTGATTCATCCCTTAATAGTATTAGCATGTAGACAAAATTACATTTTGTTGTTGTAGTTTTTTTTTTTGCACATTAATCACAGCAACAGGAAATATATGTACATTATAATGATATATATATATTGAAACAGAAATGGACAAAGAATGTTATTATCACAAGTTCATTTTGAAAAAAAAAGTTGTTATTTAACAATTGACTATGTACATAGAAAATACAATGTTGAAAATTAGTCATGAAAATTCTGCCAAAGACGGATGTGTTGGACGATTGTTGCAAATAAAATGGCAACACAACGCATTCCATTCTCTGGACTACATCCTGCTGGAAATCTAGTAAGACCATGGTCCTGCTACAAGAGAGATCCAGCGGGCGTTTGAGAATGAACGTTGAAGAAGAAGACATGAAAATTATTTGGGACATGAAATTTGAAGTTACCAAATTTCCACATCAATAACTTCCACTCAAACTGTATCAGTTTTGTAGATAATCCAATCACAAACATAAAAATATATAGTATATTCATAGTGCTTCCAAAATTATTATTAACAAAAACATTCCACATGAACCCCCATGAGATTAGGTCTATATTGTCGGTCAAAAAAATGGTTGATTTCTCTAACAAATTGGCATAAATTTGCAAACACTGGGCTATATATCAGTTGCCAGTAATTTCCAGGTTGGATTGCAATAATTACTGTGACCAAAGTAAATAAAATAGTTATACTTCCAAGACAGAATTTAACGAAAAATTGTGTTATATACCCCCATGTTCTAAACTTATCATTAGCTTACAAAATAACACATCAAAATCATGTCAGAAGTGATGTGGAGTAAGAAAGACATGTCAGAAGTCATGTGGAGTAAGAAAGTCATGTCAGAAGTCATGTGGATATATTCAACTTTCAATTTGAACTGTCATTATGATGACACAAATGCTGAAAATCATTAAATTAGCAAAAAAAAGTAAGGAACTCGTACAAGTTAGTACGGACGGAAGACATAGAGCAGTTTCCGACTCATACGAGTTGCTTTGTGTGGAATCAGTTGAACAATAAAAACAGCCTTTACTAAACAATATTTCTAAACATCTTCAACAATAAAAACATCCTTGTTCACTAAACAATAGGCGAAGGGTAATGCAGTTTTGCAAATCACTGGTAACACAAAATAACATAGAAATATCGAACAAATGGCCTTTGCCAACAACATAACGCATGAGGTATAAGCAACAGTACTATCCAAGTTCAAATATTAATCACTAGTTCCTGATTAATGCCACCAGGGCTATTAGCACATGGACAGTGCCATTTCTTACTCAATGTGTTATGTTGTGTTTTTGATTACGGTATTTTGGATGATTTGTGTCTATTATGTGTGTTATTGTGATAAGGAAAACTTTATTACCTTTTTCTACATTTCATCTGTTGGATTACAGTTTTGCAAGTTATTCTCTATTATTGATTTTCCTTCATGAAATAGTAGTTGTACACTTCTACAAAAAAAACAGCCTTCATTCAACAGTTAATTAGATCACCTTACTACACATCAAATCATTGATCTATAAGTACTGAGATCTTCTTTCACGCCAGACTCCCTCAGTGTGTAGTGAGTGACCAACCCCCACCCACTCTGTGCTGATTTACCAGTCTCCTCTGGTTTCCTGTATAACACTCTTGTTTGGCCACCCTCTTGACATTATATTCAAGTGCCTTCCAAAGAGATTATTCTATGGGAAGCTCTGCGATGGTAAACGTTCAAGTGGCGGGAAGAAAAAAACGCTTCAAGGATCACCTAAAAAATCCTCTCAAGCACTGCAGCATTGATTCTAGCTACTGGGAGGTTATAGCTCTTGATCGTTCAGCTTGGCCCACCCAGATCACTGCTGACATCTCTAAATTTGAAAAAGAAAGAACACTGCGGACAATTTACAAGCAACGGAAGCGAAAGTACAAATCCGAAAACTCTCCTACCCCTAACCCTCTGTACGCACTGCCTAGAACTTTCCTTGCACGAATCGGACTTCTACAAATACACAAACCAAATTAGACAATCACAAATTTTTTTTCTTCTACTTGTTCATCACACTTATTGTTTTTCATGCCATGCTCATCTTTGCTTGTGAAGGAGGAACATCATTATCATCATATTCTTACAGTCTGCTCAGTGTTGCAGACTCACAAGCATTAGTTAGATAACTCATCCTTATCTTCCTGAGTGCATTGAAAATATTAGTTTTATCCATTGATTATTATCTGATTCTCATGGTTGCTGTAACAGCAAGCCTATCTGCATGCTCATTTCCTCAAATAACAGCATGTCCTGGCACAAATATGAAGATTACTCTCGTCTTGAAGAATGACTTCTTTTGCCATCTGGTATGAAGCTGACTTTTCCACAGACTCTAAGCACAGTCCATTTCCAGCCATACTAAGAAAGCTTGCATGAGTGTAGGCTTGCATGAGTTTAGGCTTGAGATTCCAACTGACATTGCCCTGCTTACAGCCATGATCATACTACTTGCAGTAATGACAAAAACACTGCTGTCCACACTCACAATTCTCTGTTCAATCTGTGCCATAAACACCCATGTCCCGCTCACACTCTGAACAGTTTCATCTGTGTAAATTACTCTCCCTTAGATGAGCATTTTCTAAGCAGTCTATTTCTGTATACTTTTTCTTCTTCTTCATCGTTCATTCTCAAACTCACTCTTTCACAGAAGACAGATGTGTTGGGTCCATAGCGCAAATAAATCAGCGACACAACACATTTTAATTTTCTAGACTACATCCTGCTAGAAATCTAGAAATGGGAGTGTCTAGAAGTGAGGAAAGGAAAATTAGTTTTTATGGAAAGACCACACATGTGGTTGCGTCTGTGGGTCTCACCAATGGCCCACTAGACATACCATCCATGCAACAGAAAACCTTAGTGGATGACATGCCGTAATATTGAGGTTATCTTCTTATAGAAGCTTCATGGCATGTCATCTATACAGTTATGATTTTGTTTTGTTGTTGAAATGTTTTTCATGTTTGCCTGAATATATATGTATGCACCCTCTGTGGTTGGGAGGGAGCCAGAGATGTACTGTGCAGCACTGAGGAGGAGGAAACTGACATCACTGTTTTTCCTATGGCTGAGGCCCATCATAGAGGCACAGTGACTCAGGACGTGACAATCATTTTCACTTGAACAGTTGGTTGCATGCCTGGAGCTATAGAGAAGTCGGCATAACCAGTAGTCAATTGGTGGCGGGGAATGAGCACAGTGAACCCTATCTTGGCTACAGTGGCTAGGCGCAGTGCATAGGTTGAAATCTACCTTCCTGGAGGTGTGATAGTTATTCTCTGGCTCTGTCCCGGGGTGGGCCGAAAATCCACAGACTTCCCAGCAATATAATGCCATCTAATGGCATTTGGTCAAAGGGCATGAGCCCATGGACCACTGGATCAGCAACCAACCAACCAACCATGGAAAGATCAGAAGATCGGGTAAGACCAAAAGATCGGGTAAGACCAGAAGACCTGACCAGAACTCTGAGTCTACATACACTGAGATGACTGCTGTAATGAAGAGCTAAGCACTTATGGGAGTGCCCTGCATGCTGTGATGCTAGTTTCTAATAAAAAATCAATAACATTAACAATAATCTAATCAATTGCATTAACAATACACAAAACAATCACCATTAATGATACATAAATCAATCAATATCAATCAATATTCAATTTGTCACAAAACAAATCATTACAATATGATGAACATTCATATATAAAACCCTATTTAAAAGGTCATGTAGGTGCATAGTGATGGATAGTTCACCCTTTCACATACCACAGTTACATATAATACTGGTGTAGGTCTCCAGCACAGTGAGGCAATCTTTGTTTATATCGGTGGGCCAGGACCAGATTGAGGTTTTCTCATGTGTTACGAAACCAAATACTTTTTAAAATAGTCTTTTAGAACTCTTTTAGTGTTTTCTGAGTTTGGGGACTAGTTCATACATTGCTTTTAGATCAGCCTGGCAGGTCAGAAAAATTGGCTCTTTGTGGACCGAATTTGGCCCAGAGGCTGCATTTTGCCCACCACATACACAAAGACTTGAAAGGACAATTATTACAGTTATTGTTTCTTCAAGTCTGTTTGTGTGTGTGTGTGTGTGTGTCTGTCTTGATAAAGACCTTGTGGTAGAAATACTGATTTGTTCCATTGTAGGTTTTCTGTAAAATCAATTTAACCTATGTTTATATTTGTTCAATTATTTATCTACCTTTTTGGTACACAGTCTTACCACCGATTCGATTTATGAGATAAAACCAAAATTGATATGAAATCAGTTCAGCTTGGCTTGTTCCTCCAAGAATAGAAGTTGGTCGACTAGGAAGCAGTCTGCAGGATTTTTCACATATTCCCTCAATCCCTCCATTATTTCCTTCTCACTTTTATCTCTACTTTGTAAACTGCGTGCTTTCCTAAGATAGTTGTATGCTTTTTCAAACACTTCCGGTCCGAGTATCTTCACACACTCACTGAGGATAAAACATATTGAATGCATGTTATGTTAGGCTGTTGTCAAAATATGGAAGCATACAATTAATTCATGAAAATATGAAAGTATATGATTAATTCATGAAAATATGGAAGCATATGATTAATTCATGAAAATATGAAAGTATATGATTAATTCATGAAAATATGGAAGCATATGATTAATTCATGAAAATATGAAAGTATATGATTAATTCATGAAAATATGAAAGTATACGATTAATTCATGAAAATATGAAAGCATATGATTAATTCATGAAAATATGAAAGTATACGATTAATTCATGAAAATATGGAAGCATATGATTAATTCATGAAAATTATATGTCTCATCAATTTAACCAATTTGAGGACCTCATATTCCAAATTTGAAATTGTATTCTGGCCTGGTTCCTGACCGTCTGTGAAGATGCTTAAAGACATTATCACTATAAGGAAAATTGTGTGAATATTGATAGAAAATATTCACATCATAAACAAATCCCTCCAACAACTCCGTCCTCAGTCATTCGGAGTGTAGAAAAATCATACCTTGATATTAACTATCTATTGACTTTTCTCTCCTGTTGTTGTAAGGTGTTGCAGGGTTGAATAATGATCAGTTTGTGAGATATGGCACGTTCTGTCACTTGAAATGCAGTAATATTGTGACTTCTCAGAACATTGATAACTCCTTCAATTCACCTTCTACTTGGTCTTCATCTGCATCTTGCTGTTTCTATTTCATGTTGTTTGCTCTTGCCGCTGGCAAATAAGGGTTAATTCTCACTAAGTGACCGAAATATTTCAGTCTCTGTTTTTCAATATATTTGACTACAGATGTTCTAACAGTTCTTGTACATTTTTTCATTCCTCACATGATCTCTTCTTGTACATTTTTTCATTCCTCACATGATCTCTTCTTGTACATTTTTTCATTCCTCACATGATCTCTTCTTGTACATTTTTTCATTCCTCACATGATCTCTTCTTGTACATTTTTTCATTCCTCACATGATCTCTTCTTGTTCTGTTTGCTGATTTTCTTAGCCATCTCATTGTATACACACAATAACATTTCTCTCTTATTCTTTAGTTAGTGTCCATGTCTGACATTGATAACACAATGTTAGTATGAAGATTAAATTTACAAATTGCCTTTTGGTTTCCATCGGGATAGATTTGTGTTTCAAAATTGATATAAGCTCATAATTTACATAGTTGACTTTTTGAATTCTTGTCTCGAGCTCTCTATCCATTCTCCCGTCATCTGTAAAAATTCTCCCAAGATATTTCAATTTCTGCACTTGTTTAAGTAAGTGATAATTTATCTTTATATTGATTGTATTGAGTTCTCTGCATATCAATATTACTTCTATTTATTTAGTATTGATCTTCATGTTGTGATTGAGGCAGCATTTGTTGAGTAGGTTTATGTGATCTTGTAGCTCTTCACTTGAACTGTTCATCAGCAAAGAGTAGTTCAGTTAGGCTACTTCGATGGTGTTCATCAGGTGGTGGTTTTACTGCTTTGGTAATATTATTCATATAAATAATGAACAATCAATGATGATGGTTGGTTGCTGATCCAGCTGTACATGGGTTCATGCCCTATGACCCAATGCCATTGTGTGAGATATATGCATGTGTTTTTGAGCTGTTGTTGTGTTCCATAAAAGGTTTTCCATTTATCTGGCCTTGGAGGGAGAAGCATTTTCCTGATGTCATACAGCACTGGAATTTTATAACGTGGTGGTCAACAGTTTCATAGGGATGTATGCACAGTCAACACCTTGAATCCAGTGTGTTGTGGTTGTATATTCTGGTCAGGTGATTGTTAAACTAGTTGGCATATTTTTTTAACTAGCTCCGGTTTGCAATGTCCATCACATTCTAGTGCTTGAAGAACAGAGTCTGTATACTTGAGTCTGTAAAAATCACAATAATTTGGACTTTTGATGGAAAGGCATCAGATATGGTCTTCAGGTGGTATAAGGCAACTTCTAGTGCTGTTATTTCAGCTTCATAGTTAGAACATATCTCCCCACAGGCATCAAACAACTCATCAGATGTTTTGTCATAGACTGCTGTTATGGTGGCTGTGAAAGAAGACCCATCAGTATAGACATGGATCCATTGTTATAGGTAGGTGTCTAATGTTTTCTGTGTTGCTTTCATAAGTCTTACAGGGTCAGAACTTTTTGTTGCATTATCTCTTAATTGTGTCTTGACTTTTGGCAACTTAAAATGTGTGTGGTAGTAAACATTTTTTCTACTCTTTGCAGTTCGTGTCTCTTGTCTGGGAGGTGATAGCTGTCTTTTATTTCATTGATATGACCGAGGAATGACTTTTGTTTTAATCTGTAGTTTGTTTGCCAGTTTTCTACAAGTTGTTTATTTGGGTGGTCTTTGCTCATTCTTTTGTTTCTTTCATAAGCTTCCATTGCAGCCATATCTCTGCATCTCAAGGGGTTCTACATTTGTATATATTTTGCATGCAGCTATTGGTGTAGCTCTCATTGCTCAATTAATAAAGTGAAGTGTATTGTTCTGCACTCTGTCTAGAGATTCTACATTTATCTTGGAAAATGTTGCCAGGAGTGCACTGTTGTAGTCTAAAGCAGAACATATGTAACCAAGATACAGTCCTGTGAGGGTATCCTTGTCTGATCCTCAAGATGTGTCAGTGAGCCTTTTCAGTGATCCTCAAGATGTGTCAGTGAGCCTTTTCAGTGATAATCATCACTTGTGATGGACGGACCACACACATATACACACACACACACACGATTGTATACTTGACCCAAGTGACTGTTATGAAAACTATTCAAGCTGAGAATATGAGAATATTAACATTAACTGAACTTGTTTATTTTCAAAACATTAACATCCATAGCAAAATGATAGTGATAGTATTATTAAGAACAGCACATCCTGGATAGTATGTCATCCCAAACTGGTCGCGCCCATAAAATACACTCTCTCAACATAGCTTATGAGTGTTATTTTGGAAAAATCCAATATTCTAGAAAGTGAGATTTTGCGATGCATAGAAAATAATATAAATCCATACCCAGAATTATAATAAGTAGGATTTTGGTAGTGAAATAACTCTGGGGCTTGCAAAATTCATTCGGAAAATGCAAATATTCATTACGGCACATAGAAAATTTCAAAGATCTATGTCATGAGTTCGATTTTAAACAGATTTAGACAGCAATGTCAATGTCTCAAATATTTTAGAACACTCTTGGTAATGGGAGATAAGTACTCCCTTGGTAATGGGAGATAAGTACACTCTTGGTAATGGGAGATAAGTACGCTCTTGGTAATGGGAGATAAGTACGCTCTTGGTAATGGAAGATAAGTACGCTCTGGATTGCTGGTCAGTAAAGTATAGAGAAACATCAAAACTTACGATCTAATGTTCTTGATTTTTTTCTCCCGGACGTGAGGTCCGTATGCTCCAAGTATATAATCATCGCTAACAATAGTTGTCTCTGAAAGAAAGATATAAATATATTATTTTTGCAGAATTTTTGATTAATGAAAATAATAAATGTCCACTACCTACCTGTTTTCTTTCTGAATCATATTCATTGAGTCATTAAGTATGCACCCATGGGGATAGGCTTGCAATTCCAGCAAGTTAAGTACCTGTTTCACGGAAATACTTCCATTGTTAGACTACTTGTTGTTGCTGTAAAGGCTCCATTGACTTCATGTACTGTTCTTCCTTGTGATCTGGCAATAAAGGCTGATACACATTGCTGGTGGTGGATGACCAATGTTGGTCATCTGTGTTGTCTGCATGTTCGCAGATGAGTGCCTTGATCTCAGCATCCACGCTTACAGGACTGTTTCCTAGCACACTCAATTTAGTGTAATGACTGTCTTAACTGCTTCTTGAAAGACCATAGTAATAAGTATTCATTTATTGCCAGGAGTTATGCCTTCTGGGGAGAAATCTGTATAAAGGTATCCTCAGCATGACCCATCCACGATTTGCCTCTTTTGAGCCTGCTTCCTTTACACGAGGGAGCTCACTGTGTAGTGGGTGGTCTATCTCAGAACTCACTCTGAGGTATGCACGGGCATGCTACATATTGATTCTGTGAGATATACTTCGAAAATCAAGGAGAAATCTCAAGGCCACACAGGGTGTGTTCCTGGTGCAATCAAGGATGATCCGCATCGCTTCATTTTGAATACTCTCCAGTCTTTCATTCTGTGTGTGACTGGCAGTGATAGTGGCGTCTGCATATTCAATGACAGGGAGGACAAGAGCCTCATATAAGATTACGAGCTGTTGTTGGTTAGTTGAAAGTCCAAGCTGAAAGTCCTTTGCAGACCTTTGCGATAACATGATCAACATTTTTCTGAAAGAACAAACTACAATTAAATTGCACGCCTAGGTATTGTAAGGATGAGGTCCTGATTATATTGTCCCCTCTCATCTCTACTGTAGGTGTCGCAAACCTTATGATGTGATTCTAAGAGAGAATCATGTCACCGCAGACTTCTTTTGGTTAATCAGGCCCGAGAATCATCACACCAGGAGGCGATACAGTCTAGTTAACTCATGCAGTGATCGTACAATTTCTGTTCTGACCCTTCTCTGTCTGTATATTATCTGCAAAATACAGTGTTCCACCTCTTCCGTCGAGCTGTTGCTGTGTGATTGCTGAAGTGTAGACATTGAATAATATGGGTGATAGGGGAGATCCCTGTGGTAGACCTGGACGTATTGTTATGGGCTTAGATGTCCAACAACCACACCTGCCTGTGAGTTACCATCCCCCCGAGCAACACCGTTGATATCCATCTGACGATGAAAGGGTCAACATTAAAAAGCAGTAGCATGTGATGAGGTACTCGAACAGCACTCTGTTATACGCATCCTCCAAGTCAATCACGATAGCACATGTTTCCAGACCTGCATGGAAGCCCTCAAATACGGCGTGAGAACAGACATTCCTTGATGTTATAAATCCAGGATTTTCATTTCTCTTCTCTTTCAACCCTCAGCTGTTCTTTACAAAATAATTGTAGACAATGAGTCGTGTCTTGTTACATGTCCAAACCAAACAAATGTACACAATTTCACAACACCCCACTCTTCTATATATCCACATCTCAATGGCATCAATTTAATCTTTCAGCTATTTGTTATTATCCATGTTTCTGAGCCATAAAAAAATTTTAAAAACCAAATATATAGCAAAATATAAAGGGACTGTACTTGCTTACACATAATAAACAAAAGATAATTTATAGTTTCCCCTTTACCTTCATTGCCATCTTTGCTGTTGAGAATCTCTAGCTGGTTGAGAAAGTCTTCACTATCTCTAACTGTTTCTGCATTTCCACTTGCAATATCATCATCATCATCATCAAAGTCAATGAACTGTCCATAAAATGTGTCGGCTTGATCATCTGTGTCTGGTATTCCTAGAAAATACATTTGTAAGGTATGCCACATTCATATCTGTTCAACTTATATACAGAAAATATCTCAGGTATGCCATATCTGTTCAACTTATATACAGAAATCTCAGGTATGCCATATCTGTTCAACTTATATACAGAAAATATCTCAGGTATGCCATATCTGTTCAACTTATATACAGAATGCATGAGAATACATCTCCCTCCAACCTCTCAAGAAAGAAGAAAATCATGAGATATAAGATATATGGATATCAAGGCATCAAACAATTCTAGAAAAATATGATTCTATCAGTAAAATGACGTAGTTGACTTCAAAATCTCTTCCTAAATAAATAATATCAAAATAATGAATGTCACACAAGGTATCACACATACAATAATGCATATCACAGATGACCTAACACATAAAATAATGAATATCCAAGATGACCTAACACATAAAATAATGAATATCCAAGATGACCTAACACATAAAATAATGAATATCCAAGATGACCTAACACATAAAATAATGAATATCCAAGATGACCTAACACATAAAATAATGAATATCCAAGATGACCTAACACATAAAATAATGAATATCCAAGATGACCTAACACATAAAATAATGAATATCCAAGATGACCTAACACATAAAATAATGAATATCCAAGATGACCTAACACATAAAATAATGAATATCCAAGATGACCTAACACATAAAATAATGAATATCCAAGATGACCTAACACATAAAATAATGAATATCCAAGATGACCTAACACATAAAATAATGAATATCCAAGATGACCTAACACATAAAATAACTATTGACAAAGAAATGTTGGTAGTTTATCCTATGCAGGACATAGTGGTCAACCCCACATGTTTTGGCTATATTGATTTCTTTAGGCAATATTTTATGATCAGTAGGTTTCCATTGCTTGCTGAATATTCCAGATGTATATTACATGTGGATGTCATTTATAGCTGTGTTCCTACTGTGTGTCCCATGGTTCTACTGTCACCTCTATTTGTATGGTTACTGCGGAATTTCCTTTTTGTCTGTCATCCTCCGATATTTGGGTTATTTATATGTGTGTCCCATGGAACTACTGTCCAGGATATGCTGGTGTGTGTGGTAATGAGAGAGTGAACAGACTTGTGTCTAAGGTATAAATCGATAGGAAATTAATAATGGATAAGAGTAAAATGCTGAAACTACTTCTTGAGTGCCTGTTTGATGTGGACAACTATATTGATGACACATCTAGGACAAGAATTTGAAGAATTTGGTGTTAAGAGTAATAATAGTAGAACTGGACATCTGCTAGACACCCATAGTCGTAAACTTCGATAACAGTTACCATGTTGTTCTGACAGGCTGACGTTGTGTTTGAACTAGTTATGGGCACGGCGTGGGTGGGAGGAACAACAAAGACACCTTTCGCAAGGACCAGAGTTGTACCCTGATGTCGACGTCTGTTTCGGCAGCATTAGACTCGAAACACCATCGAGTCGAATGGCTGCTGGAACAGAGGGCGGAGCACTTATGGGAATGTCCCACGAGCTGTGGGGCCAGTTTCTAATCAAGAATAAAGAAACCTGTAAGAAGGAATGAGAGAATATTTAACCAGCGAGCCATGGAAACCATCATGGAGACTGAGTACCTATAGGTGTGCCTGAAATGTAATGATATCAACCCATCATAACCATAATCTAGATGCACAAAGGCTGTGCTGCAAATTGAACTTGCTACCTTGACATGTACCTCTTAGCTAGATATTTGAAAAAACTGCCAAGACATAAAAGGGGTAAGCCAATTTGTGACAGTAAACTCTTGCACTTACCGTCCTTGAAGTCTAACGAAGAATGTTCCCTATCATAAACCATCTTATCTTTCATTGGCGCTATTGGTCTGTTATCTAGATTTGTTCCTCCAAATGTCACACTCAATCTGTTCGGAGCCGTCTCTGACACTGTTCGTGTTGTCTTCTGAGAAAATGATCGTTTCAGTCTGTCACTAGTGGGTGGTCTCTGTCCACCTACACCATGTTCTGACTTTCGTCTGACAACAGTTTGATATTCTGTATCTACGTCATCATCAGAATTATCAGAATCATTATGTAAACCTGGTCAAAGTTATTGAACAAACTTGTTAGCACATGGACACATGGAATGGAATGTTTAAGTTTTTTACACCCTGTGTAGAAAAAGACAATAGTTGACAAACACATGCACATATTACAGAAGTGATTACACTTAAGATAATGTACTAATTTGTTACTGTTTAAAACCCCTTAGCTGCGGATGTATCCTTAAGGATACGATGAGGGGTTGCTTCCATTTTGCTGATATTTTCTTCTTCTTAATTTCCCAGGGAAACAATTCCTCTGGATGCTTTAATAAAAGCCTCCACACAGATTTTTTCCATTGGAAGCTAAGAAGAGGAGGATATCCACAAAATGGCAGTGGCTTTTCATCATATCCTTAAGAATAGTTCCGCAGCTGAAGGGGTTTGATTCTTGATTAGGAACAAGCGTCATAGCACTTGGGGCATTCCCATATATGCTCTGTTTGTCGTTCCATCCACCATCTAAAAGTGTATAAGCTCAATGTCTCAGTCAGTTGCTGATTACGTGTTCTTCTGTCGAACGTGACAATGTACATATTCAGAGAATGGTAGAAATGGGAGTGACTGGAGGTGATGGGAGAAAGTGCTCCCTCTCCGGGAAGATCAGAAGCTAAGGAGTTAATAAATACTAAACACGCTAAGCATAAATAAACAATAACAAACAAAAGAACAAGAATATATTCTATGTCTATGTGGTAACTGGGTCCTGTACTTCTAGTTTAGGGTGCAAAGAAAGGGTAACTGTCTTCTTTCGCTACTTCTAATCCCACAACTGAAATTAAACCAACTATCTAGCCTGGCTAGGATAAACTTGTTACTTCTGAGTCATGGAGTCAGAAATCACATTTTTAGTCCTAGTGTAGTCTTGTAATTTTCAACAAATGGTAGACTTGTTAATAGTTTGTAACAATATAATTTCTCACACAAATTATAAATAAGAGTTTTAAAATGTTACATCTGTTCTATAATAATGTATGGCTCAGAAACATGGATATTGAACATACAGCTAGAAGATAGAATTGATGTCTTTGAGATGTATATATAGAAGAATAGGGAGAACTTTGTGGAAAGGGAAGAAAAATTAACAAAAAAAGGTTTGTTCTGACAACACTGTGTGAAAAAAAAAATTATTTAAAAAATTTAACAAATAATTATTTTGGATATATTAAAAGAAATGACATGTTAATCACCTTACTAACAACCTAACTTGTGGAAGATTTGAGGGAAAAGAGCAAAAGATAGGCAGAGATACAAGTGGGAGGGAAACATTACGAGATGGACAGGATACAGTCAATCAAAGTGCACGACCAAGACAAGAGAGAATTTGCAGCCAACATAATTACAGAAATGGCACTGGATGATAATGAGTTTCCTTACATACTAAGAGTGTCAGCTCTATACTGGGACCTGGGTGATCAGGCTGTCTAGTCTGGGCCCTGTCATGTAAACATGTCTAGTTTAGTAGACCTGCTGGAAGTAAAGCTCCCACTGATAGTGTGACTAAGGTGTATAAAAGGTAATCATACTAGTGGTAACAGACATGAGCATCGATAACACACAAAAGCTCAACATATCCTTCAAATACACTTTCAGACATCAACTTCAATATTTGTTGGTTGGTTGCTGATCCAGCGTCCGTGGGCTCATGTCCTTTGACCTACTTCAATATTTGTAAACATAGCAGTTTGTTTCATGATATTTCTATTTCTATAATGTCCTGGATCAGTTTATTTAAATTGCAGAAACACCCCAACTTCAAAAACTATTTTGCAAAGACTAGTTGAAGGTGGAAGGAGAAGAGGTCTCAAAAGAAAATTGTGGATTGACAACATCAAGGAATAGTTCAAGCATGATGTTTCTACGCTCATCTGAATGGCTGAAGACAGAGTTGTATGAAGGGCTTTCTATGCAGATGTCTCCAATGTGGCACTCCTGTGATTTTTTATCAGTTATAGATTTTATTATTATTATATTAAACATTCGTGACTGGAAAACATCACTAATACTGATATATAGAACAGGCAATACCACAGTGTTTTCTATACTCAGTCTGTGCAGACTTAGATGGCTAAGACACACTTGGAAGATGGAAGAATACTGAAGAATCTACTTTACAGAGAATTACAGTCTGGGAAAAGACTTATGGTTGTATTCAGTACAAAGATGTATGCAATTATGATATGAATATTACAGGCATTGATATGGGAACAGGATGCCATGGGCCATGTTGCATGGAGGGGAAAGATTAGGAATGGTATGAAGACAAAGGAGAAAGTAATAGATAGTTCAAGGGCTGTACATGTACAAAGACACACAACAGCACATGATGGTACAAGCAGGTCTGTGATTCCTCTACATACCATGGAGGACTCTTTGTAGTTCAGATTGATCTTGTGAGTCACATCCATTATCGCCATGGATTGTAGCTTATATTTCTTATGGCACAACAATACTACTATTGTCAGGAAAGATGGAAAGCTGCCTACTACTACTATATAACGACGTATAAAGATTCTAGTTTTATGATCAAGTGAAATATCAAAGACATCAACATTACGAAGAACTACATGAGTGTAACAGAGCATTCCTTTTCTTTATTCTTTCAGTCCAAAATACTGTTATATCAAGTGACATATTGTTGCCATAACATTGTCTTCATCATGGATACTCTGAACGCCTCTCTGTCCCAGGCAAGCAGGCCTGCATTGACCAGAGAAATGTGCATACATTTTTCTATGGCGATGGTGCATCATCTTCTTGGTTTTCCTCTTCTTCTCTTTTCTGTGACTGTTCTCCAGAATCAGCCTTTCGATGCCATCATATTTCTTTAAGTGTCCAAAATACTGTAGATTTCTTCTTATGATGGTATTTAGAAGTCAACTTTCATTTAGTTTCTGTATTTTCAAAATTTTTATGGTTTTTTTTCTCTGTCCATGATATTTGTAAGATCTTTCAATAGCATGTCATTTCAAATTAATTTATCCTTCTCGATATTGTCCTATTCAAAGTCCACATCTATATGTTGCCACTTGGAAAACACACAATCTTAAAAGGACTATATTAGTGTCATTATTACTACTTTGTCATAGCTTTCTCATTTGTGTTAGTTTGAGTGTTGCAATTGCGAGTCTTCTTTTAATCTTAACTGAACAATCTCTGAAACTATTGTTATTTGCTCCCAGATATTCACATTTGTTTACACATTACACAGTTCTATATTGTCTATGTTGATTATTGCTATGATCTTTCAAATACTTTCCATCACCATTATCAAGTGACATATTCTTTCCAGAAGGTAGTGTTCCCTATAGATTTCTTGAATTCTCTGCACTCTTGAGCAAGTTGTTCCACCTCTTTTAGTAACAACATGCACAAGCATTCTTGAATTTCTTTTGTCCAACAGCATCTTGGGTGGCCTTTGCCTCTTTTATCTATCATCAAATACTTTTAGCCAAGCAAAAACAAGTAAAAATATACAACATTCTAGATTGCAAAATAATAACTTTTTCTTCCTGCCATATATGTACAATGAAACCTTCCTACCTAAGCCAGCACCTCCTAAATCATGTGATTTATCATTATTTCTGACCGTCAGAAGCTGTTTCGCATGTGCACCATTATTACTATCACCTTTCCATGCAGGCAGCTGTCATGGTAAAAACAACATAATATTTTATCAATTATTTCTTTATTTTGTAACAGCAAAATAAACAAAGAATTCTTTTTAGTCATTTGGATAATATTTATCAGTAATGTATTGACTCTCTTCTACAATGGAGAGATTATTGGAACTAGTCTGAGTAATGGAGAGATTATTGGAACTAGTCTGAGTAATGGAGAGATTAGTGGAACTAGTCTGAGTAATGGAGAGATTAGTGGAACTAGTCTGAGTAATGGAGAGATTAGTGGAACTAGTCTGAGTAATGGAGAGATTAGTGGAACTAGTCTGAGTAATGAAGAGATTAGTGGAACTAGTCTGAGTACTGGAGAGATTAGTGGAACTAGTCTGAGTAATGTAGAGATCAGTGGAACTAGTCTGAGTAATGGAGAGATTAGTGGAACTAGTCTGAGTAATGGAGAGATTAGTGGAACTAGTCTGAGTAATGGAGAGATTAGTGGAACTAGTCTGAGTAATGGAGAGATTAGTGGAACTAGTCTGAGTAATGTAGAGATCAGTGGAACTAGTCTGAGTAATGGAGAGATTATTGGAACTAGTCTGAGTAATGGAGAGATTAGTGGAACTAGTCTGAGTAATGGAGAGATTAGTGGAACTAGTCCGAGTAATGGAGAGATTAGTGGAACTAGTCTGAGTAATGGAGAGATTAGTGGAACTAGTCTGAGTAATGAAGAGATTAGTGGAACTAGTCTGAGTAATGGAGAGATTAGTGGAACTAGTCTGAGTAATGTAGAGATCAGTGGAACTAGTCTGAGTAATGGAGAGATTAGTGGAACTAGTCTGAGTAATGGAGAGATTAGTGGAACTAGTCTGAGTAATGGAGAGATTAGTGGAACTAGTCTGAGTAATGGAGAGATTAGTAGAACTAGTCTGAGTAATGTAGAGATCAGTGGAATTAGTCTGAGTAATGGAGAGATTAGTGGAACTAGTCTGAGTAATGTAGAGATCAGTGGAACTAGTCTGAGTAATGGAGAGATTATTGGAACTAGTCTGAGTAATGGAGAGATTAGTGGAACTAGTCTGAGTAATGGAGAGATTAGTGGAACTAGTCTGAGTAATGGAGAGATTAGTGGAACTAGTCTGAGTAATGGAGAGATTAGTGGAACTAGTCTGAGTAATGAAGAGATTAGTGGAACTAGTCTGAGTAATGGAGAGATTAGTGGAACTAGTCTGAGTAATGTAGAGATCAGTGGAACTAGTCTGAGTAATGGAGAGATTAGTGGAACTAGTCTGAGTAATGGAGAGATTAGTGGAACTAGTCTGAGTAATGGAGAGATTAGTGGAACTAGTCTGAGTAATGGAGAGATTAGTAGAACTAGTCTGAGTAATGTAGAGATCAGTGGAATTAGTCTGAGTAATGGAGAGATTAGTGGAACTAGTCTGAGTAATGGAGAGATTAGTGGAACTAGTCTGAGTAATGGAGAGATTAGTGCAACTAGTCTGAGTAATGGAGAGATTAGTGGAACTAGTCTGAGTAATGGAGAGATTATTGGAACTAGTCTGAGTAATGGAGAGATTATTGGAACTAGTCTGAGTAATGGAGAGATTAGTGGAACTAGTCTGAGTAATGGAGAGATGATTGGAAGTAGTCTGAGTAATGGAGAGATTAATGGAACTAGTCTGAGTAATGGAGAGATTATTGGAACTAGTCTGAGTAATGGAGAGATTAGTGGAACTAGTCTGAGTAATGGAGAGATTAGTGGAACTAGTCTGAGTAATGTAGAGATCAGTGGAATTAGTCTGAGTAATGGAGAGATCAGTGGAATTAGTCTGAATAATGGAGAGATCAGTGGAATTAGTCTGAGTAATGGAAAGATTATTGGAACTAGTCTGAGTAATGGAATGATTATTGGAACTAGTCTGAGTAGTGAAGATATTAGTGGAACTAGTCTGAGTAATGGATATATTAGTGGAACAGTCTCACAGCCCCAAGTCACTTGAAAATTGAGGTTCAAGAAGAGCACACAAAAATCCTGCAGTTTCACGTAACAGTAACAACACATCTGTTGGACACACGGATTTAGTATTCTCCAAATACTTTTCTATGTATGTAAAACAAGCACTATTACCCAAACAAAGTTCTAAGTAACTGAGATGTGACTTTTGGAAAGTTGTTGAAACTATTAGGAACAGCTAAAACTAAATTATAGGTTCTCAAAATGTTGGAGTAAAGAGGCAAATCTTAGAAAAGCTATAGCCAGACAGTGGGGTGCAAAGGGTTCCTAATTGCTCTCATGAGAACCCAGGGTTAGCAGATAATCAATATTATATATGTACCTCTTCGTGGTTCACCCTGGAAACAGAAATCCAGCTGCTCTCGCTGTTTTCTTGGCCAATACTTATAGGGACAATGTCTGTGGATCTGGAGGTTGTAGATGGAATGAGAACTGCCTGCACAGAGACAAGTAATATCTCCAACATCCAGCAGTACTGTCAGCACAGTGAAGAAAAGTCGAATTGCAAAATCATTGGAGGGGTGGCCAATGTTGATGTCCCATTATGGGTTAGGGTATGATATAGAAATGCTTATAGTAAACATGACCATGTCTGGAAAAGACAATACTAGCTAGAGGGCATTGTTGTGTATGTCAAACGATAAAGTCGCAAACAAAGTCACAATTTTCAAGCACGAGACCAGTTGGTGGCATTGCTGTTCATGCTCTAGAACACACAGAAGCTACACGTCACACCATATTTTAGCCCATTCAAAGTAGGAGTCATGATTCAGGTATTGAATACGCCAAATTGAACACATAATCTTGGGTATTAAAGAACGCTTTGAATACATCTTCCCATTGCACACATGACAAGCATTGGACAAATGCTTGGGAGCACATTGTTAAAATTTCTGAAGACGTCTTGTCAAAGTCTGTATGTGTGTTACTGAAGACTACAAGAACACTGCAGACTCTAAAGCACAACTTCAACTTAATTAAAAGCTAGCATTATGAGAAATTCTTAAAATTGCTTTATTGGATGTCCCAGCATACAGCTAAGAGTATGCAGATTCAATGTCCCAATCAGATGTTCATTATGTGCATCTTCTGATCTTTCCAAAAAAGAAGGATTTTCTCACCCCATCCCCGTTATCTCCCATTTCTATCATTCTTTATAAGTAAAATAAATAGTATCATTATAAATTAGATTAACATATTCAACTATCATTAGTTAATGCTTGATACGCACATTTGTCTTCTCGAGGCTGCTCTTGTTCTGTTGTCTTTTAACAGTGTTCTCCACAAGCTGAATCTTGGTTATTCGTCTAAACATAAAAACAAGATCAAGTGAACAACTGTACAGATCACTCTACCATACACAAGTACAAGATTCATGCCTTGATTGCCGCTACATATATGGTTCACTACTTCACAGAGAAACAATTGATGCATTATTCGCCTGTAGGTTGTCAATGTTATTTAGGGGGGTAGCAAAGAATAACAGCAATATTATCTGTTATGCATATTGTAAGCGGTGACTAAGGAGGCTTGGGGGTGGAGTATATGATAAACTGCCCCATCCCATTTTTGTACTTTAGATATAGATCTGAAGTCTGTGTGGCAACCTGTGCTAGGATTTCTAGTTTAGGGTGCAAACATAGCGGCACTGTCTTCTTTCCAGAAATGTCATAGGAGGTGACTAAAGTTGTGGGATAGGCTGACAATACATCACCTGTGAAAAATGTCATTGTCACATCTTGTCTCAATTTCTTACTTTTGCCTTCTATCAAATCATCTCAATGGATGACAAAGAGATGCGGGCAAGTGAATATTTTACTATTGTCTTATTGTGGCATACTGCTAGATGTAAATGTGAAACGGGAAATAACTATATTTACCATCACTGCGGTTGGGTTAACTAATCTGACAGAAGAATGATGAGATAGTGTGCCCAGAAGTGTATACTGTGCTTCTGGCAAGATGAAGTAGGCCTAATTCTAGGATACTGGCACACTGGAATGCTCCCTTTAGAGACTAAACATGCATCTTTAAATTCTGATTACACAACCATGTCTTTGAGTCTGGGTGTCAACTCAATTACACAACCATGTCTTTGAGTCTGGGTGTCAACTCAATTACACAACCCTGTCTTTGAGTCTGGGTGTCAACTCAATTACACAACCATGTCTTTGAGTCTGGGTGTCAACTCAATTACACAACCATGTCTTTGAGTCTGGGTGTCTACTCAATTACACAACCATGTCTTTGAGTCTGGGTGTCAACTCAATTACACAACCATGTCTTTGAGTCTGGGTGTCAACTCAATTACACAACCATGTCTTTGAGTCTGGGTGTCAACTCAATTACACAACCATGTCTTTGAGTCTGGGTGTCAACTCAATTACATAACCCTGTCTTTGAGTCTGGGTGTCAACTCAATTACACAACCATGTCTTTGAGTCTGGGTGTCAACTCAATTACACAACTGAGAAGAATCTGGTTTTTTTATCAGAACGGCAATGTGATGTCAAGAGCTACCTGCTCACAGCTACAGGGATTATTTTATCATCATCATGTGTCAAGAACTATCTGCTCACAGTTACAGAGATTATTTTATCATCATCATGTGTCAAGAACTACCTGCTCACAGCTACAGAGATTATTTTATCATCATCATGTGTCAAGAACTACCTGCTCACAGCTACAGAGATTATTTTATCATAGATCAGAAATAAATAATAGTAATAGAATTAACCAGAAAATTAGAGCTAGCCTCTTACTTTAAATTTTTAGCTTTTTTATCTGCTTCCTGCATCTTTTTCAGCCTCATTTTTTCTCTTGGGGTCAGTTTTTTATCTGACAGCTTCTGATCTTGACTTTCTCTATTGTGTCTACTCTCTTGATTTGACTTCTCCATTGTGCTCGGAAGATCTCCCAGATGGGACTTTTCTCTCCTGAAAACATGACATGGTCATCTGTCAACTGCATATCAAATAAACATGACAAAGAAAACTAATTAAATTTGGAAGTTGTCCTGCTTTGTTTCTACTCTCGAGTTATTTTACATATAGGGTAGCCGGAGGTAAAGTGTCCCACTTTTCTCATTTTAGTGTATTCTGACAACTAGACTTAACTATGAGAGACCAAACTGCTGTCAGTGTATAGCTTATTCAACCACCTTACATTCGTGAGGTTATTGAAAACATACAGTTACATGTAGACATTAGAATGAGAATTTATGATCATATGTAAAATCAAATCATGTTGCCCCATTTTGTGGAGCAAAGTATCGCAGGTAAAAAGGTGATACAAACCATCATAAAATTGAGGGAGATTGTCACTGCAACAGGTCTAGCATACTGGCAGTGTGTAAATGTGTGCTAAGAATAGATAGAATCAATAGATAGACCTAGTTTCATAACTTTAATCTGAAAAAAAAAAGCTTAGATGAAAAATAGTTTGTAAGTTCTGTTTTAAAGCTAATAATGTCTTTGTAAGGCTGGATAATCATTATAACCATATATATATATATATATCAGTCTCTCCCAGCTTTAGATCTGCATCAGCAACTTCCTCATATTATCAGCAAATGTTTTCATACATTTTGAATGCGACACGTTGTCCCAATAAATGTGCGACACTTTACCCTAAATCGTAGGGTCAGCAACTATAATAAATTTCGATGAAAAAAAAACAAAGTAGCCTGATAAGATAATGTGTTTAATTACTTAACAACACACCATATATATTTCAGTTTAAAAATCATAATATTAATGATAATGGCAGGCAGTGCCAGAACTTGCAAAAACAATAGATCAAACTTAGTGAAAATATATTATTCAGCATTGTTGAAAATTGACTCGACCTTCACCTATTAAACTTTGTTGTGTCAAAGATTTGAATGTTGGCATCTGTCCTAGTCATGTGTTTTGACCAGAAGCCCCACAGATTCGGAAGTAACACGCTACATCTTACCTGTGCTGCACTCCCCCCCCCCTCCCCGGCTACTCTATAAAATTACTTCATAACAAAGACCATTTCTTGTAACAAAGAATTGTTTGTTGTTGGCTCAGTGTCAGAGTGAATAATACGTTCACCTCACAAACTTTACTCAGTTGAATTAGCTGGAGCTTTGAAAGGCAATCATCCAAATTTTATTGGTGTTATGATTTGATCATTTAGTGGTGCATACACAATTCATAGTAGTTTAATAGTAATGTTCTATTTAGGTTATGTTTCACATTTGTTCCCACTTTATGTGAAGAATTGAGTCATCTGAAGATTGTTCCCACTTTATGTGAAGAATTGAGTCATCTGAAGATTGTTCCCACTTTATGTGAAGAATTGAGTCATCTGAAGATTGTTCCCACTTTATGTGAAGAATTGAGTCATCTGAAGATTGTTCCCACTTTATGTGAAGAATTGAGTCATCTGAAGATTGTTCCCACTTTATGTGAAGAATTGAGTCATCTGAAGATTGTTCCCACTTTATGTGAAGAATTGAGTCATCTGGAGATTGTTCCCACTTTATGTGAAGAATTGAGTCATCTGAAGATTGTTCCCACTTTATGTGAAGAATTGAGTCATCTGGAGATTGCAGTAAAACTGTATGGTATGTAAATTTGAAGAAAAAAAACAGTTTTGTGTTGAACATTGCACAGGATAGATAACAGAAATTCAATGACTCTCGAATTTGATCAGTAAAGTATTAACAAGAGGTTATGTATACATGAATAAGACATAGAAAGTTTAGAAGATAAGATTAGCTTACAGAAGGTTGGCAGATTAAGTATACATGAACAAAACATAGAAAGTTCAGAAGATAAGATTAAGTATACATGAACAAAACATAGAAAGTTTGGAAGATAAGATTAAGTATACATGAACAAAACATAGAAAGTTCAGAAGATAAGATTAAGTATACATGAACAACACATAGAAAGTTCAGAAGATAAGACTAGCTTACAGAAGGCTGGCAAGTTCATTAGCTTCTCTGTCTGCCACCTCAGGGCTAATGTTGTTCTTGACCTTGTACTCATCAGTCAATGTCTCTTTCATTTTCTGTGAAAACAAATCCAGTGTTTAGAAACAAATAATAAGTTCAAAATGTATAGAGAAGTGAGGTAAATGCACCTGGATATGGCTTAGCCTGTGTGCAGCAACCAGGAAATGGCTTAGCCTGTGTGCAGCAACCAGGAAATGGCTTAGCCTGTGTGCAGCAACTAGGAAATGGTTTAGCCTCTGTGCAGCAACCAGGAAATGGTTTAGCCTCTGTGCAGCAACCAGGAAATGGTTTAGCTTCTGTGCAGCAACCAGGAAATGGTTTAGCTTCTGTGCAGCAACCAGGAAATGGTTTAGCCTCTGTGCAGCAACCAGGAAATGGTTTAGCTTCTGTGCAGCAACCAGGAAATGGCTTAGCCTCTGTGCAGCAACCAGGAAATAGCTTAGCTTCTGTGCAGTAACCAAGAAATATCACAATAAATATCACCACATAAATATGAAGTGTACTTGAGTGAGTGTGTATGTTCGTGAATGTATGTGAATGGTCATTTTGTTATCTTTCAGACAGTCATACTATTTCAACAGAAATAGTAACATGTTTCACAGTATCTCTCATGAATGTATCTTCCATGTTATCAAACTAGAGCCACAGAATATATTTGCGTTTGTGTCTTTCTCTTTTGTTTTCCATTTTTTTCATCATATTTTTACAAAAGGACTCCACCATCTTGTGGAAACCATCGCAAGGACTCCATTGGCCCTCATGGATGATGAAGAGACACAGGCATAAGTAATCAGATACCTAGCCAGTGATTGACCAGCCATAAGTGCTCAGATGCCTAGCCAGTGATTGACCAGCCATAAGTGTTCAGATGCCTAGTCAGTGATTGACCAGCCATAAGTACTCAGATACCTAGCCAGTGATTGACCAGCCATAAGTGCTCAGATGCCTAGTCAGTGATTGACCAGCCATAAGTGCTCAGATGCCTAGTCAGTGATTGACCAGCCATAAGTGCTCAGATGCCTAGTCAGTGATTGACCAGCCATAAGTGCTCAGATGCCTAGTCAGTGATTGACCTGCCATAAGTACTTAGATGCCTAGCCAGTGACTGACCAGCAACCACTTGACTAGTGTCACCTTTACACTTGCTCAGTATCGATGGCACCATTTCTCAGCATTCCCAGAGCATGAACTCAGCATTCCCAGAGCATGAACTCAGCATTCCCAGAGCATGAACTCAGCATTCCCAGAGCATGAACTGTAGTACTTGTGACTTAATTCCTTGTGACTGGGTGAACACAAAACTAGTTTACTATTTCAAACTACAACTAACAAGTGAACTCAAAGCTCAAGTCTGATGGTTGGTGGCAATATCACTATGCTACTGCATTTCCCCAAAAAAAACTGTGTACGGTAAGTTATGCACAATTGGGTTGATTGGAAAGTGGCTATCTGGAAGTTGAAGCCAACTTTGGATGAATAGTAAATGTTCTATATATGTTTATACATCCAGAAAATGGTGAATTTCCTTCTAAAAATAAAAATCTTCCTTTTTTATCTGAATGATAAACCACTATTTTCTCATAATCTGAATGATAACACTGTTTTCTCATAATCTGAATGATAACACACTATTTTCTCATAATCTGAATGATAACACACTGCTTTCTCATAATCTGAATGATAACACTGTTTTCTCATAATCTGAATGATAACACTGTTTTCTCATAATCTGAATGATAACACACTGCTTTCTCATAATCTGAATGATAACGCACTGTTTTCTCATAATCTGAATGATAACACATTGTTTTCTCACAACAGAAATGATAAACTGATTCTCCTGAATATGATAGTTCATGGCATGATTGCTAGTTACAGGCATTTCTTGTTTACCTTTTTTGATACTGTGATTGCAGTCCAACCACCATTGCACCAATTAGTGCCTACCTGTGTGATTATTTCCCTTGCTTATGTTTATCAGTTTACATTTAAATTTTATTAATTTAAATATAATTATATTTAGGGTTAGGATTAGTTATGTAAAACATAACTAACTCTAACCAAACCCTAAAATATGAATATTTCAATTGTTATGATATGTTATGTTCCTCCAGGGCCATAGGTGGAAACCATAGCTTTCCATTTCTGTCTTTGTGTTGCCAGGTCTTTCAGTTCTTTGGTGTTGTTTAGGTTCATTGACATGCCTTCTCTATTAATGGTTTTTCATAGAATTTCTCTAGGACTCCCTATTCTCCTTACTCCCAGTGGCACCCAATATTTCAATTAATTATTGCATATTTATTGCAAAATTATTTAGATAATTAACCACAAAACACGCAGGTAGGCACTAATGGGAAACAACAGGGTTGTGGTGATCATGGTACCCCTTTTTTACACCAAATGGCCCCTGATTAAATTCAAACTCATACATTCTGTGAACAAAAGAAATTTGGAAAAATGAAGGCATATGATGAGATACTGCCCACATCACCCCCATTGCACCCATCAGTCATAGAAAACATGGTTCCAACACTGCATTCCAGTATATCTGAATGATATGAAAATACATAATGTTTGGTTGTATTCAATGTATGTTTATCAGCCACTTACCGCCAAGTGTCTAGCCATGTATGTTTATCAGCCACTTACCGCCAAGTGTCTAGCCATGTAGGGAAACTTCAGAACTTCTGCCGCAGACGGTCGTTTCATTGGATCTTTGTTTAACATTCTGAAGTATATATTACTCAAATATTAATATTTTAATTAAGTTATTATATTTTTTTAAATGTACACAATTAGATCTGTAAACCTTCAGCTTAGTCTGTTGGCTAATGCCATTTCTATCGTACATTTGCATAAAATCTGCCAAAAGTATTGCTTGCCTTGGAGATCCTAGCATATACTTAACTTATATATATCAACTGTGGCATTTTTTGATAGTGTATGGCCAAGATATTTGAACTCGCAAGATTAGGCTATCCTTTTAGTATTATGTCAAATGGTGTGCTCAAAAAATGATCAAAAATGCTCAAAAGTATCCTTGACATGATAAACCAGCTTCATAAAGTATCCTTGGCATGATAAACCAGCTTCATAAAGTATCCTTGGCATGATAAACCAGCTTCATAAAGTATCCTTGGCATGATAAACCAGCTTTATAAAGTATCCTTGGCATGATAAACCAGCTTCATAAAGTATCCTTGGCATGATAAACCAGCTTCATAAAGTATCCTTGGCATGATAAACCAGCTTTATAAAGTATCCTTGGCATGATAAACCAGCTTCATAAAGTATCCTTGGCATGATAAACCAGCTTCATAAAGTATCCTTGGCATGATAAACCAGCTTCATAAAGTATCCTTGGCATGATAAACCAGCTTTATAAAGTATCCTTGGCATGATAAACCAGCTTCATAAAGTATCCTTGGCATGATAAACCAGCTTCATAAAGTATCCTTGGCATGATAAACCAGCTTCATAAAGTATCCTTGGCATGATAAACCAGCTTTATAAAGTATCCTTGGCATGATAAACCAGCTTCATAAAGTATCCTTGGCATGATAAACCAGCTTCATAAAGTATCCTTGGCATGATAAACCAGCTTTATAAAGTATCCTTGGCATGATAAACCAGCTTCATAAAGTATCCTTGGCATGATAAACCAGCTTCATAAAGTATCCTTGGCATGATAAACCAGCTTCATAAAGTATCCTTGGCATGATAAACCAGCTTTATAAAGTATCCTTGGCATGATAAACCAGCTTCATAAAGTATCCTTGGCATGATAAACCAGCTTCATAAAGTATCCTTGGCATGATAAACCAGCTTCATAAAGTATCCTTGGCATGATAAACCAGCTTCATAAAGTATCCTTGGCATGATAAACCAGCTTCATAAAGTATCCTTGGCATGATAAACCAGCTTCATAAAGTATCCTTGGCATGATAAACCAGCTTCATAAAGCATCCTTGGCATGATAAACCAGCTTCATAAAGTATCCTTGGCATGATAAACCAGCTTCATAAAGTATCCTTGGCATGATAAACCAGCTTCATAAAGTATCCTTGGCATGATAAACCAGCTTTATAAAGTATCCTTGGCATGATAAACCAGCTTCATAAAGTATCCTTGGCATGATAAACCAGCTTCATAAAGTATCCTTGGCATGATAAACCAGCTTCATAAAGTATCCTTGGCATGATAAACCAGCTTTATAAAGTATCCTTGGCATGATAAACCAGCTTCATAAAGTATCCTTGGCATGATAAACCAGCTTCATAAAGTATCCTTGGCATGATAAACCAGCTTTATAAAGTATCCTTGGCATGATAAACCAGCTTCATAAAGTATCCTTGGCATGATAAACCAGCTTCATAAAGTATCCTTGGCATGATAAACCAGCTTCATAAAGTATCCTTGGCATGATAAACCAGCTTTATAAAGTATCCTTGGCATGATAAACCAGCTTCATAAAGTATCCTTGGCATGATAAACCAGCTTCATAAAGCATCCTTGGCATGATAAACCAGCTTCATAAAGTATCCTTGGCATGATAAACCAGCTTCATAAAGTATCCTTTGCATGATAAACCAGCTTCATAAAGTATCCTTGGCATGATAAACCAGCTTCATAAAGTATCCTTGGCATGATAAACCAGCTTCATAAAGTATCCTTGGCATGATAAACCAGCTTCATAAAGTATCCTTGGCATGATAAACCAGCTTCATAAAGTATCCTTGGCATGATAAACCAGCTTCATAAAGTATCCTTGGCATGATAAACCAGTTATCATATCTTGAAACTATTGAACTATTCTTCTATCTGACTAACTGCAATGTTTCTACTGTAGGATGTCTGAGAATCTTGAACAATGCTGTTTCCATGTAGGATATCTGACTAGCTAAGGTGTTGCCCCTGTAGTGGACATGATCCATGCTGTTACTGTTGTAGTAGAGGAATGCAGTTGCCATGTTGATAGTGAGCTTGCTTATTATCACATTGTTACAGCGTGCCATGTTCAAAACCATGTCCGGGCAACATCCAAATTAAAAGAATTTGGGTCGTGATTTCTCACCTGATGCAACCGCTCCTCCTGTTGACAAACTGTAAATGGGTACGAGTTAGGGGAAGCAAAGACAGAAAGGAAGAGAACTGGCCACCCCACCTAATAGTTTCTGTGGTTTAGTACATGAAGAGTTATTTTCATCCAGGATGGCAGGTTGCATACCTTTACTACTGTAGTTTATCTGACTAATGAGTTTATTGCCCATGTAGTGTTTCTGATTACGTATACTAATGCCCCATGTATCTGATTAACCAAGCTATTGTCCTGTGCAGAGTATCTGATTAATCAAGCTATTGCCCCATGCAGAGTATGTGATTAATCAAGCTATTGCCCCATGCAGAGTTTGTTTGTTTCAGTAATCACAAGCGATTAGCTCTTACTTTCTATTTCCTATGTGCAATAGGGAAGTTTCTGAGCTTTCTTTCATACCCAGGATATTTCACAAGGATGCTTTTCGGCTTAGTGCATGCATATTAGTGGAGCCTCTACTCAGGATGGGGGGGGGGGGAGAGTCCATGCAGAGTATGTGATTAATCAAGCTATTGCCCCATGCAGAGTATTTGATTAACCAAGCTATTGCCCCATGCAGAGTATGTGATTAATCAAGCTATTACCCCATGCAGAGTATGTGATTAATCAAGCTATTGCCCCATGCAGAGTATTTGATTAACCAAGCTATTGCCCCATGCAGAGTATGTGATTAATCAAGCTATTACCCCATGCAGAGTATGTGATTAATCAAGCTATTGCCCCATGCAGAGTATGTGATTAATCAAGCTATTGCCCCATGCAGAGTATTTGATTAACCAAGATATTGCCCCATGCAGAGTATTTCATTAACCAAGCTATTGCCCCATGCAGAGTATTTGATTAACCAAGCTATTACCCCATGCAGAGTATTTGATTAACTAAGCTATTGCCCCATGCAGAGTATGTGATTAATCAAGATATTGCCCCATGTAGAATGTCTGGAATCCATATTGCTTGCTCAAAGTACAATGTTTCTTACAAAATTATCAAGTCATTATTATTTATTGGTAGGAAATCCCAAATTCCTTCATAAGCCACTCTATCCATCTGTGTTCCTTCAGTGCTGAACATGGTGCATCTGTGTTCCTTCAGCGCTGAACACGGTGCATCTGTGTTCCTTCAGTGCTGAACACGGTGCATCTGTATTCCTTCAGCGCTGAACACGGTGCATCTGTGTTCCTTCAGCGCTGAACACGGTGCATCTGTGTTCCTTCAGCGCTGAACATGGTGCATAGAGTAGGTACTAGTACTCTCCAGTTTCAGTGATGAAATGCTGTTGTGTATGGTTCGTGCCTATTGTAGAATTCTTGCATGTTCTTTCATACTCATAACCTCTTTGATGGTTTTTTTATGAAAAATTGCTCCTTCTTTTACGCTCTTATGTAACCATCTGGTGCCAATTTTAATGCTGATCGTGGCAATATATTTTCATGTATTCTAAGTTATGCCCACCAATTTTTTCTTATTTCTGTAGAAACATTATTGCTGTTTGGTTTCTTCTCTCATTAGCTTGTTTGACCTGAATCCTTCACAGCCAATATTCAAGAATGTAAGTGATTAAATCTTAAAAAATAAACTATAGCAAACTAAAAACCAATAATACAAAATGTGGAAACCAACCATAAAAGAGCTGAAATCAACCATAAAAAACAGTGATCAACCAGAATAACCATAGACAGCTAGCAAAAAAACCCTAGAAATTATAAAAATACTCAGAAAAAATAAAAACCCCAAAATAAACCACAAATTCCATTAAAAAAACCTATCAATAATATACCCTATTTTCTTTTAATAAATCACCAGCTACTTAAAAATATAGACTTATTTACTTTTTGAATACTTCACTGAGCTCCTTAGAATACTTGGATGGTAGATCAGGTGGGTCTTTTTCCACAATCTTGTACATGATTGCCATAAGACCTTGCCCATTGAATGCATGTTCCAATGTGCACAATTCATACATTATACAGCCAATTGACCTGAAACACATACACACAAAAAGGGTAAAAAATGTAGAGACATGTTTGTCAGTTTTACAATATTTCTATTTTTGGCTAAAAAGTAGTTCCCTTATATTAGAAAAAAATAGTTCCCTTTTCCATGTCAATGGGTATGTTGGATTTTAGGGTGTTAGATATGATTTTTCCTTAACCAATGGCTTATCTAGGGATGATGTGGTCAGCATTACACATGCTGTCTTTACTTTCCCAGGCACAGGTCAAAGTATTATGAGTTATGAAACAGCATCATAGTACACAGTTTTTCATAAGTGCTCAGCTGCCTGGTCAGTGGTTGACCAGAAACATAAGTGCTCAGCTGCGTGGTCGGTGGTTGACCAGAAACATAAGTGCTCAGCTGTGTGGTCAGTGGTTGACCAGAAACATAAGAGCTCAGCTGTGTGGTCGGTGGTTGACCAGAAACATAAGTGCTCAGCTGCAGGGTCAGTGGTTGACCAGAAACATAAGTGCTTAGCTGCCTGGTCAGTGGTTGACTGGAAACATAAGTGCTCAGCTGCCTGGTCAGTGGTTGACCAGAAACAAAAGAGCTCAGCTGCCTGGTCAGTGGTTGACCAGAAACAAAAGAGCTCAGCTGCCTGATCTTTCCCATCAACATTAAAATTTTCTAGCAGTTTTATAATCTCTGAATGCTTCACCTTGTCAAATGCTTTGCTGTAATCTATGAAGCACAGGTATAGACCTTGTACTTCTATGGCCCTCTCCATTAATGTTCCTACTATATATAGAGAATTTCTTATGCCCTTTCCTTCTACGAATTCGCATTGATCTTCTGTGATCTCTGGTTTTATTTTTCCTCTTATACGCTCTCATTATTATGCACAGTAAAATCTTGGTCATATGACTCATAAGGCTGATAGTTCTGTGATCTTCACAATCTACTGCACCAGGTTTCTTTGGTAGGGCTATGAAGATTGATTGTAGCAAATCAGATGGAATATAGCCACTGTTGTAGATGTCCTTTAACATTTTGGTGATAACTTCAATATCATAATCTGCCAGAGTTTCTAACTATTCCTTTGTAATATTATCGGAACCCTATGATTTGTTTTTTTTTTTCAAGTGTTGTATAGCTTCCTTTACCTCTGTCTTTAATATACTTGGATCTTCATTGTTATAATTTAAGTTAGTATTATTTCTGTTATCTTTGTACAGTTCTTTAATATATTCTTCCCATCTGTGCATGATTTCATTTTCTCCTATTAGTATGTGCCCCTGCTTTCAGATTTCAGACACCCAGTCTTGTGAGCCTGCCCTCTTCCTGTTAATTCCTTTATTTGTAAATGTGTATCACTTGTATTTCTATGATAATATTTTTCTATTTCACTGCACTTTGCGTTTAACCAATCCTCTTTTGCCTTGGTGCACTTATGTTTAATTTCTTTGTTCATCTTGTTGTGTTGTATTCTTTAATGTAATTCTTCATCTGTCTTCTTTGCTTCATCATATTCAAAATATCTTCTGTCATCCAGTCTTTCTTATTTAGATGTTTCTTAGGTGGCAGGATCTTTTCAGATGTTTACTGCAATGATTCTTTTAACATCATCCACTGTTCTTCAATAGTTTCTATTTTTTCTATCGCATTGTACCTATTTTGAATTGTTATAGTATACTGTTCTTGTAATTCTGTATTCTTTGTCAGCATATTCACATTAGGGGTGTTATCTACTCTTGTAGTTTTTAATCTCTTTAACCTAATATTAATCTTTCCCACAACTGGAACATGATCACTGTTGCAATCAGCACTTGGACGTGTCTTAACAGACTTCAATGAATTTCCAAATCTTTTATTTATTATGATGTAATCTATTTGATTGCGTGTCTTACTATCTGGGCTTTTCCATATCCAAAATCGTCTTGGGTGATGAGCAAAGAATGTGTTTCCTATCACCATATTATTATTTCTGGCCCAATCTACCAAGACCTCACCTTTTTCATTTCTGGTATCTTAATCAAATCTGCCAGTAACATCCTTGTCTTGGCTGTCCCCAACCTTAGCATTGATATAGCCCATGACAATATTCACTTTGTGTTGTTTGCATTGTTTCATAGCTGTGTTCAAGTCATTGTAGAATTGTTGTACTTCCTCTTCTGTAATCTCTGATTATATATTTGGTTGATATTTATATTAATAGGCTGACCTTTAGTTTTACTAATAGAACTATGTCTGATATATTCCAGAATCCTATAACAGATCTCGCACTCTGTTTATCCAATATTACTCCCACCCCGTTCCTATGTTGATCTCCTCCTGAGTATATTATTCGAACATCTTTTGATATTATGCTACCTGCTCCCAGCCATCTCATCTCACATAGACCTAGTATGTTGATATTCATTCTGCTCATTTTCTGCTTTATATTATCTAATTTTCCTTAAGTCTGTCAGTGTCCGATTGTTCCAGGTTGCAATCTTGATTTACTTGCATTTGATGGACTTGCTTATGGGAACTGGCATGTTATCTGAGTTGTGATGAAACATAATGTAATTTAGGGATAATACAGCAGCAGTTTCCCACTTGCTTTCTGCCAGTTTGTTTATGGTTTTCTCCACTAGCCTTTGGCTAAAAATACCTACAAGGCAGCAGTGGTTTGATTTTAGAGTGGCTTTCTCTTAAATGAATTGCTCTCCTGAAACTACCCACTCATCTATCCAGAATACACAATAAAGACCCTAACCGGTCATCATTTTTAGAACCATTGTGTGACACTAACAATCTGGATCATTCCACAGTCCACATGCACAAATTGCACATAAATACAAGTGAACACGCTACTGTAGGTAGAACATAACAATACTCACTTAAAATGACTCTACACTTAAAATATTTATTAAAACTAGAAGTAAATTTTGAAAACAGTAGAAATATGAAAGCAGGATTGGAAAGTTGTATCAAAATGTAGATAAATGACAGTCTGTGTATCAAGACAGGACATTGTTGAAAATCTGCTACAAAAATAATTTGGGGGGATGATTCAATCCGATCTGAATATTTAATGATCAATATTTATACCTTATGGCCAGACAATCTGACTTCAATATGGCTTCTAGGTCACTTTGACCATATATGAGATGAGACAACCAACTCCACCCCAAAACTTCCTTAGTTGCATTTTACAACATGCATGGAAGGTAAACTGTGTTGCTTTTCTTTGCTCCTTTTTCAGGCCCAGAAACACATGGTGACTTTTCAATTATTATTGTAATTTTATGAAGCTTGCCAGTGCTATGCGAATGTCACCCCTGCTGTTGCTCTTGAACCAAGAGCTAATTTACCTGAGTTGAGATTTCCTCACTCACTAACATACTAGGTGACAGAAACTAACAAACATTACAAATATTTCCCGAATCAAAAATATGAAATGAGGAAGAATAAGATACTTCAACTGTTAGTGTTATATTACAAACCAGACATCTGACTGGGAGTTGTAGCCCTCATGCTTGAGAACCTCTGGGCTCATATAATATGGTGTTCCAGTAAAAGTTGAGGCCATGTCAGTGGTCCCCATCAGAATACGTGAGATTCCAAAATCTCCAATCTTCATCAGGTTATTGTGAATAAATATATTTCTGGAAAATAAAACAGGAAATACTAATAGGTCTATACAGAGATGAACATTAGAGATGAACATTAGAGATGAACATTAGAGATGAACATTAGAGATGAACATTAGTAATTAACATTAGAGATGAAGATTAGAGATCAACATTAGTAATTAACATTAGAGATGAAGATTAGAGATGAACATTAGTAATTAACATTAGAGATGAACATTAGAGATGAACATTAGTAATTAACATTAGAGATGAAGATTAGAGATGAACATTAGTAATGAACATTAGAGATGAAGATTAGAGATGAACATTAGTAATTAACATTAGAGATGAACATTAGACATGAACATTAGACATGAACATTAGAGATGAACATTAGTAATTAACATTAGAGATGAACATTAGAGATGAACATTAGTAATTAACATTAGAGATGAACATTAGACATAAACATTAGAGATGAACATTAGTAATTAACATTAGACATGAACAGTAGAGATGAACATTAGACATGAACATTAGAGATGAACATTAGACATGAACATTAGAGATGAACATTAGAGATACAGACACTTTGCAAATTGATTTTAAAATATGTGAAACTTCTTTGATCTAGTCCATTTGCAAAAATCAAGATTTTTAATTTTTGCTTTGAGTTTATTTTGAATTTTTTCTAGATAAACAGAACAGTTTTCTCTGTTCTGAAACCAGATGTCCCAAGAATACTGTCCATAGTCGAATACAAAGTAAATGACAGTAGTCTCTTGGTAAGACCCATTGCAAGAATCAAACCAAGAAAAAAAAATACTTTAATCTCATCAACAATCGCAGGCCTGCAGAGACTAACATGAGATGAGTGTTTAGCATTAGCAGTGTCCCTAGTTGTGATCTGACTTGCGTAATGATTAGTTTCAGTTACAAGTAATTTCAGGACACCATCAGTAATAAACAAACAGAATATATCAGCCTAAGAGGTGACATTATTCTGCATATTCACTGCTTCAGTAAACTCATGGAGCCAAGGATGTTGATAGCCAGATGGAGCTCGTTTGTCAATAGAAGAAATCCATCTCCTCAATTTCCTCGTCACTACTGACATTATCACTGCACTACTGACATGAGGGAACCGCGTAGTGCAGTGGTTAGCGCACTGGCTTCGTATATGAGTGGTGCTGGATTCATACCCCAGTTGAGGCAGAAATTTTTTTTCAGATCGCAATGGCTCCCGGGTTGACCCATCCTTAAATGGGTACCGGAGTCATTCGGGAAGTATCAACTGCGAGGGAGAGGAGATGGCTACTACCCTCATTTGCAGAGCCACTGAAATATGAGATCACTAACATCTCACAACCCTACGGCATTAATAAATGATATGGGTTACTTTACTTTTACTGACAGCATTTAATATCAATTAATATTATCAACATCTTCCTCATTTCTCCATACTTTGATCTCCAGTACCTACCCCAATGAAGTCTTCAAAATCATTGTCAGAATCTGCACACATGAGAAATTCACAAACAATGGTGGCACAGTACATAGTGAAAATTAGAAAACTTAGGTCTGCACATTATGATGTGTAATTGTGAAGAAACCTGGGAAAATTATCTACTGGCTTATATTTTTTTTTTGAAAAATCAGGGATGGTCACTTTAGAAAATAGTTAAAAAAGGATGATGGGAATTAACCATGGCTGACTGTTGTCCATAACAACAGATGCCAACCTAAATGTAACATTTGTCAACATCTGGAGTCTATTGAGACAGTAATTATGTCGAAATATGTAAACATTGGGTTGCTACAGGTTAAGAAAGGTGGACTAAATTTTGGGAATCACAAGTACAATGAAGTCTCTCCTCAATATCATTTCAGTTCTTTTAGAAAATAAATTGATGAGATTTTGGGCTCCTCTATGCAAATTTTATTAATCATCACACACCCCAATATAACTGAAGAAACTTGTATTTATGGTTAAACAGGCGCCTCAATAAAAAGATACAGTGGAATCCTGTTATAACAATTTTATCCAAACCTACAAATTATATATGCAATAACATAAATTTGTTATATACAGTACAAACAACATATAGAATAAATATAATTGGGGATTTTGAAAAGTGTTGTTATATAGAGAAATTTGTTATAAAAGAATGCGCTATAGAGGGATTCTACTATACTTCAGTCCCCTATCTCCAATACTAATTCAATGAGACCAACATCTGCTGCTGGGATGCTTCATTATTGCTAAAGAAGAACAACTACGATAAACATCACAATGTACCATCCTGACCTGGTTTTTAGATCCCTGTGTAAGACTCTACGGCTGTGTATATAGTGAGCAGCCAAGAGAAGTTGTATAGTCCAGTCTAGGACAGTCTCCTCATCAAATGTTTTCTCTTCCTTTCTATACTCTTCAATTTTATGATCTAAGTCTCCTCCCTGTAATAAGACACATAATCTGTTGTTGTTAAGTTCTGCTACAATAATTAAATGGTGCCTGAACTAATTCTGTTACAACAATGGTACTACATACCTAATTAATTATGTTACAAAAATTAAAACTTGTTACCTAAATAAATTGATTACCTAAACAAACTTTCGACAACAATGGAATCAGTTACCTAAAGATATCTGTTATAGCATTAATATTTACCAAGCACATGTAATAATCATATGTCAATGTATAAACACAAACCAGCATATGTCAATATATAAACACAATCCAGCATATGTCAATGTATAAACACAACCCAGCATATGTCAATGTATAAACACAAACCAGCATATGTCAATGTATAAACACAATCCAGCATATGTCAATGTATAAACACAACCCAGCATATGTCAATGTATAAACACAAACCAGCATATGTCAATGTATAAACACAACCCAGCATATGTCAATGTATAAACACAACCCAGCATGTGTCAATATATAAACACAACCCAGCATATGTCAATGTATAAACACAACCCAGCATATGTCAATGTATAAACACAAACCAGCATATGTCAATGTATAAACACAACCCAGCATATGTCAATATATAAACACAACCCAGCATGTGTCAATATATAAACACAACCCAGCATATGTCAATGTATAAACACAACCCAGCATGTGTCAATATATAAACACAACCCAGCATATGTCAATGTATAAACACAAACCAGCATATGTCAATGTATAAACACAAACCAGCATATGTCAATGTATAAACACAACCCAGCATATGTCAATATATAAACACAACCCAGCATATGTCAATGTATAAACACAACCCAGCATATGTCAATGTATAAACACAAACCAGCATATGTCAATATATAAACACAACCCAGCATATGTCAATGTATAAACACAAACCAGCATATGTCAATGTATAAACACAAACCAGCATATGTCAATGTATAAACACAAACCAGCATATGTCAATGTATAAACACAACCCAGCATATGTCAATGTATAAACACAACCCAGCATATGTCAATGTATAAACACAAACCAGCATATGTCAATGTATAAACACAACCCAGCATATGTCAATGTATAAACACAACTCAGCATATGTCAATGTATAAACACAACCCAGCATGTGTCAATATATAAACACAACCCAGCATATGTCAATGTATAAACACAAACCAGCATATGTCAATATATAAACACAATCCAGCATATGTCAATGTATAAACACAACCCAGCATATGTCAATGTATAAACACAACCCAGCATATGTCAATGTATAAACACAACCCAGCATATGTCAATGTATAAACACAAACCAGCATATGTCAATGTATAAACACAACCCAGCATATGTCAATGTATAAACACAACCCAGCATATGTCAATGTATAAACACAACCCAGCATATGTCAATGTATAAACACAAACCAGCATATGTCAATGTATAAACACAAACCAGCATATGTCAATGTATAAACACAAACCAGCATATGTCAATGTATAAACACAAACCAGCATATGTCAATATATAAACACAATCCAGCATATGTCAATGTATAAACACAACCCAGCATATTTCAATGTATAAACACAAACCAGCATATGTCAATGTATAAACACAACCCAGCATATGTCAATGTATAAACACAACCCAGCATGTGTCAATATATAAACACAACCCAGCATATGTCAATGTATAAACACAACCCAGCATGTGTCAATATATAAACACAACCCAGCATATGTCAATGTATAAACACAAACCAGCATATGTCAATGTATAAACACAAACCAGCATATGTCAATGTATAAACACAACCCAGCATGTGTCAATGTATAAACACAAACCAGCATATGTCAATGTATAAACACAAACCAGCATATGTCAATGTATAAACACAACCCAGCATGTGTCAATATATAAACACAACCCAGCATGTGTCAATGTATAAACACAAACCAGCATATGTCAATGTATAAACACAAACCAGCATGTGCACAAATTTTTTTTAATTCTCTTAAGTCAAAGTGACCTAGTTTGCCTTGCAATATTTCAAAAATGGATGTTAATCATCAATATCTTTATATTTAAAAAAATTTCTTTTCAAAATACTGATTCTGAAACTTTGAAATGCCTTAATCAGCTTTCAAAGTGTCCTGTCTAAGTAGATCAACAATATTCAATGTTATTTCCATTTCAAGAGAGGATCAGATACTTTGAAGACGCCCCCTGACAAGGTAGATGATCCAACTCCCATACTGATGAGATTGTGGCAAATGTGCAAGGGACAATACACTCTGACAAATAGCATGGCTACATTAGATGATGCTACGGTTATTGGGATATTAATGAGAATGAGCCATAGAATCGTAACTGAAGATTTGCACATGGAATGGGTAACAGCAAAACTTTGGCACTCCACCATCTGAGGACCAGAAAGATAATCGGTTCCCCACTTGCACTTTTTGAGTGACCAAAATGATGCCAATAATCACTACTAGTGACAAAAATTGGGTGTTTAAGTATGACCTGGAAACAAAGCAATATGTCTTCCCAGTGCCAGACATCATCATTTCCTGGCCACAGTATGTATGACAGGTCAAATCAAATGTCAAGACCATGTTGATTACATTCTTTAACCTTTACCACATGGTCGGCGACTATAATCCACAATGGGTGTCTTTCCGTATACAACGGTCGGCGACTATAATCCACAATGGGTGTCTTTCCGTATACAACAGCCGGCGACTATAATCCACAATGGGTGTCTTTCCGTATACAACAATCGGCGACTATAATCCACAATGGGTGTCTTTCCGTATACAACAATCGGCGACTATAATCCACAATGGGTGTCTTTCCGTATACAACGGTCGGCGACTATAATCCACAATGGGTGTCTTTCCGTATACAACAATCGGCGACTATAATCCACAATGGGTGTCTTTCCGTATACAACAATCGGCGACTATAATCCACAATGGGTGTCTTTCCGTATACAACAATCGGCGACTATAATCCACAATGGGTGTCTTTCCGTATACAACGATCGGCGACTATAATCCACAATGGGTGTCTTTCCGTATACAACGGTCGGCGACTATAATCCACAATGGGTGTCTTTCCGTATACAACAATCGGCAACTATAATCCACAATGGGTGTCTTTCCGTATACAACAATCGGCGACTATAATCCACAATGGGTGTCTTTCCGTATACAATAATCGGCGACTATAATCCACAATGGGTGTCTTTCCGTATACAATAATCGGCGACTATAATCCACAATGGGTGTCTTTCCGTATACAATAATCGGCGACTATAATCCACAATGGGTGTCTTTCCGTATACAACAATCGGCGACTATAATCCACAATGGGTGTCTTTCCGTATACAATAATCGGCGACTATAATCCACAATGGGTGTCTTTCCGTATACAATAATCGGCGACTATAATCCACAATGGGTGTCTTTCCGTATACAATAATCGGCGACTATAATCCACAATGGGTGTCTTTCCGTATACAACAATCGGCGAAGCCAGTCCCCTGTTTCTATCAAACATGCACTCATTTATTGATGAGGAACTACAAGATGTTTTGTTCTATCAAACATGCACTCATTTATTGATGAGGAACTACAAGATGTTTTGTTCTATCAAACATGCACTCATTTATTGATGAGGAACTACAAGATGTTTTGTTCTATCAAACATGCACTCATTTATTGATGAGGAACTACAAGATGTTTTGTTTTATCAAACATGCACTCATTTATTGATGAGGAACTACAAGATGTTTTGTTCTATCAAACATGCACTCATTTATTGATGAGGAACTACAAGATGTTTTGTTCTATCAAACATGCACTCATTTATTGATGAGGAACTACAAGATGTTTTGTTCTATCAAACATGCACTCATTTATTGATGAGGAACTACAAGATGTTTTGTTCTATCAAACATGCACTCATTTATTGATGAGGAACTACAAGATGTTTTGTTCTATCAAACATGCACTCATTTATTGATGAGGAACTACAAGATGTTTTGTTCTATCAAACATGCACTCATTTATTGATGAGGAACTACAAGATGTTTTGTTCTATCAAACATGCACTCATTTATTGATGAGGAACTACAAGATGTTTTGTTCTATCAAACATGCACTCATTTATTGATGAGGAACTACAAGATGTTTTGTTCTATCAAACATGCACTCATTTATTGATGAGGAACTACAAGATGTTTTGTTCTATCAAACATGCACTCATTTATTGATGAGGAACTACAAGATGTTTTGTTCTATCAAACATGCACTCATTTATTGATGAGGAACTACAAGATGTTTTGTTCTATCAAACATGCACTCATTTATTGATGAGGAACTACAAGATGTTTTGTTCTATCAAACATGCACTCATTTATTGATGAGGAACTACAAGATGTTTTGTTCTATCAAACATGCACTCATTTATTGATGAGGAACTACAAGATGTTTTGTTCTATCAAACATGCACTCATTTATTGATGAGGAACTACAAGATGTTTTGTTCTATCAAACATGCACTCATTTATTGATGAGGAACTACAAGATGTTTTGTTCTATCAAACATGCACTCATTTATTGATGAGGAACTACAAGATGTTTTGTTCTATCAAACATGCACTCATTTATTGATGAGGAACTACAAGATGTTTTGTTCTATCAAACATGCACTCATTTATTGATGAGGAACTACAAGATGTTTTGTTCTATCAAACATGCACTCATTTATTGATGAGGAACTACAAGATGTTTTGTTCTATCAAACATGCACTCATTTATTGATGAGGAACTACAAGATGTTTTGTTCTATCAAACATGCACTCATTTATTGATGAGGAACTACAAGATGTTTTGTTCTATCAAACATGCACTCATTTATTTATGAGGAACTACAAGATGTTTTGTTCTATCAAACATGCACTCATTTATTGATGAGGAACTACAAGATGTTTTGTTCTATCAAACATGCACTCATTTATTGATGAGGAACTACAAGATGTTTTGTTCTATCAAACATGCACTCATTTATTGATGAGGAACTACAAGATGTTTTGTTCTATCAAACATGCACTCATTTATTGATGAGGAACTACAAGATGTTTTGTTCTATCAAACATGCACTCATTTATTGATGAGGAACTACAAGATGTTTTGTTCTATCAAACATGCACTCATTTATTGATGAGGAACTACAAGATGTTTTGTTCTATCAAACATGCACTCATTTATTTATGAGGAACTACAAGATGTTTTGTTCTATCAAACATGCACTCATTTATTGATGAGGAACTACAAGATGTTTTGTTCTATCAAACATGCACTCATTTATTGATGAGGAACTACAAGATGTTTTGTTCTATCAAACATGCACTCATTTATTGATGAGGAACTACAAGATGTTTAGTTCTATCAAACATGCACTCATTTATTGATGAGGAACTACAAGATGTTTAGTTCTATCAAACATGCACTCATTTATTGATGAGGAACTACAAGATGTTTAGTTCTATCAAACATGCACTCATTTATTGATGAGGAACTACAAGATGTTTAGTTCTATCAAACATGCACTCATTTATTGATGAGGAACTACAAGATGTTTTGTTCTATCAAACATGCACTCATTTATTGATGAGGAACTACAAGATGTTTTGTTCTATCAAACATGCACTCATTTATTGATGAGGAACTACAAGATGTTTTGTTCTATCAAACATGCACTCATTTATTGACGAGGAACTACAAGATGTTTAGTTCTATCAAACATGCACTCATTTATTGATGAGGAACTACAAGATGTTTAGTTCTATCAAACATGCACTCATTTATTGATGAGGAACTACAAGATGTTTAGTTCTATCAAACATGCACTCATTTATTGATGAGGAACTACAAGATGTTTAGTTCTATCCAACATGCACTCATTTATTGATGAGGAACTACAAGATGTTTAGTTCTATCCAACATGCACTCATTTATTGATGAGGAACTACAAGATGTTTAGTTCTATCCAACATGCACTCATTTATTGATGAGGAACTACAAGATGTTTAGTTCTATCAAACATGCACTCATTTATTGATGAGGAACTACAAGATGTTTAGTTCTATCAAACATTCACTCATTTATTGATGAGGAACTACAAGATGTTTAGTTCTATCAAACATGCACTCATTTATTGATGAGGAACTACAAGATGTTTAGTTCTATCAAACATGCACTCATTTATTGACGAGGAACTACAAGATGTTTAGTTCTATCAAACATGCACTCATTTATTGACGAGGAACTACAAGATGTTTAGTTCTATCAAACATGCACTCATTTATTGACGAGGAACTACAAGATGTTTAGTTCTATCAAACATGCACTCATTTATTGATGAGGAACTACAAGATGTTTAGTTCTATCAAACATGCACTCATTTATTGATGAGGAACTACAAGATGTTTAGTTCTATCAAACATGCACTCATTTATTGACGAGGAACTACAAGATGTTTAGTTCTATCAAACATGCACTCATTTATTGACGAGGAACTACAAGATGTTTTGTTCTATCAAACATGCACTCATTTATTGACGAGGAACTACAAGATGTTTTGTTCTATCAAACATGCACTCATTTATTGACGAGGAACTACAAGATGTTTTGTTCTATCAAACATGCACTCATTTATTGACGAGGAACTACAAGATGTTTAGTTCTATCAAACATGCACTCATTTATTGACGAGGAACTACAAGATGTTTAGTTCTATCAAACATGCACTCATTTATTGATGAGGAACTACAAGATGTTTAGTTCTATCAAACATGCACTCATTTATTGATGAGGAACTACAAGATGTTTAGTTCTATCAAACATGCACTCATTTATTGATGAGGAACTACAAGATGTTTAGTTCTATCAAACATGCACTCATTTATTGATGAGGAACTACAAGATGTTTAGTTCTATCAAACATGCACTCATTTATTGATGAGGAACTACAAGATGTTTAGTTCTATCAAACATGCACTCATTTATTGACGAGGAACTACAAGATGTTTAGTTCTATCAAACATGCACTCATTTATTGATGAGGAACTACAAGATGTTTAGTTCTATCAAACATGCACTCATTTATTGATGAGGAACTACAAGATGTTTAGTTCTATCAAACATGCACTCATTTATTGATGAGGAACTACAAGATGTTTAGTTCTATCAAACATGCACTCATTTATTGACGAGGAACTACAAGATGTTTTGTTCTATCAAACATGCACTCATTTATTGACGAGGAACTACAAGATGTTTTGTTCTATCAAACATGCACTCATTTATTGACGAGGAACTACAAGATGTTTTGTTCTATCAAACATGCACTCATTTATTGACGAGGAACTACAAGATGTTTTGTTCTATCAAACATGCACTCATTTATTGACGAGGAACTACAAGATGTTTTGTTCTATCAAACATGCACTCATTTATTGACGAGGAACTACAAGATGTTTTGTTCTATCAAACATGCACTCATTTATTGACGAGGAACTACAAGATGTTTAGTTCTATCAAACATGCACTCATTTATTGACGAGGAACTACAAGATGTTTAGTTCTATCAAACATGCACTCATTTATTGACGAGGAACTACAAGATGTTTAGTTCTATCAAACATGCACTCATTTATTGACGAGGAACTACAAGATGTTTTGTTCTATCAAACATGCACTCATTTATTGATGAGGAACTACAAGATGTTTTGTTCTATCAAACATGCACTCATTTATTGACGAGGAACTACAAGATGTTTTGTTCTATCAAACATGCACTCATTTATTGACGAGGAACTACAAGATGTTTTGTTCTATCAAACATGCACTCATTTATTGACGAGGAACTACAAGATGTTTTGTTCTATCAAACATGCACTCATTTATTGATGAGGAACTACAAGATGTTTAGGATCACACTACCAAAAATTAGCACCCTCTAAGCTAGGTTTATGTCACATCATTCCCGCTCTATTGTTTTCAAAGTATGTTGTAAAACCCAGCAACCAGTTAAAGTTTTACTTGTCTGTTCTGATCAAAAACATCTGTTGAAATGGATACCATTATTCATAACATTTTTATGGATTCTGATGATAAGGAATTATTAAGAATTACATTTGTTTCACAGAATATAATAGTAACAGACTAGCTTTGAGGAAAGCACCCAGACATTTAGCTAAATTATATTCGGCATTGATTATAACAACATTGAGTATCTGACTCTAATATTCCTAGACCAAGTGTAGATTGGACCAACAACAAAAGTGACATCTACATGTTTTATTTGTTTTCTCAGATGATATTATCAGCATGTTAGTTTGGTCAGAAATAATATTATAAATATACAATAGGCCTAGGAAAATAGAAGAATTTTATCAGGGTTGCCATACATCGGACAATATAGATTATTTTTTTCCCCCAATATTGTTCCAATTATTTTTCATTTTCGATCTTCACCATTTTCTAACACCTCTTGTATCAGACATACACACACACACAAAGCTTACACCAATAGATTAAGTTTCTATTATTTATTTGAATTTCTAAGCATTATTTAAAATACTCCAGTTATTTCATTTTCCAAACATCCATCAAATATAATGCAGATTATCAAAAAAGAATTCAGTTACAGGGGAGAAATTGCATAATTTTAATGCAGTGCTAAAGGTTAACATTAATGAGCTGGTTCATCATGAATATGTCACTAGCACACAGAGTGAATATGTCACTAGCACACAGAGTGAATATGTCACTAGCACACAGAGTGAATATGTCACTAGCACACAGAGTGAATATGTCACTAGCACACAGAGTGAATATGTCACTAGCACACAGAGTGAATATGTCACTAGCACACAGAGTGAATATGTCACTAGCACACAGAGTGAATATGTCACTAGCACACAGAGTGAATATGTCACTAGTACACAGAGTGAATATGTCACTAGCACACAGAGTGAATATGTCACTAGCACACAGAGTGAATATGTCACTAGCACACAGAGTGAATATGTCACTAGCACACAGAGTGAATATGTCACTAGCACACAGAGTGAATATGTCACTAGCACACAGAGTGAATATGTCACTAGCACACAGTGAATATGTCACTAGCACACAGAGTGAATATGTCACTAGCACACAGAGTGAATATGTCACTAGCACACAGAGTGAATATGTCACTAGCACTCAGAGTGAATATGTCACTAGCACACAGAGTGAATATGTCACTAGCACACAGAGTGAATATGTCACTAGCACACAGAGTGAATATGTCACTAGCACACAGAGTGGCAATGCAGAAATCTACAAAACACTCCTGCAATGCCCCTGAAACATTGTGTCCAGACGTTATGCTGGGAAGTGGTACGCGACAATCAATTTATGCATTATGAGAATGCTCTGGCACACAGGTCTATCACCTTGAAAACCCTCCTGCACACAGGTCTGTTACCATGACAATGCCCCTGTACACAGGTCTGTCACCACAAAAAATTTTTGTGTGCAACAAAACATTCCATTGTTGCTACTATCTCCATGTCCACCTTATCTTGCTCTGTGTGACTTTCTCTTGTTTCCAAGACTGAAGAAAATAATAAGAGGTTACTATTAACATATTTGAAGAGATTTAATTCAATGTGACGAGAGGAGGGCTATTCCAAATTTAGGAGATTTAAGTTAATGTGACAAGAGAAAGGCTATTCCAAATTTAGGAGATTTAAATTAATGTGACAAGAGAAAGACTATTCCAAATTGAGATTTAATTCAATGTGACGAGAGAAATGCTATTTCAAATTGAGCTTTAAGTTAATGTGACAAGAGAAAGGCTATTCCAAATTTAGGAGATTTAAGTTAATGTGACAAGAGAAAGGCTATTCAAGAAAGTATCTACCAAGGGTGCTTCCATCAGTGACCAGAGCACTATCATACATGGATTACATAAGGGGATTACTTAGAAGAAGATAGAAAAAAACCTAGTCTGTAAGTATAATGTTTCTTTCCATGAAAAAATTCAGTCCTGAACTTAATGAACAGCCCTTGTATATAGTATTAACAATACATGCCTCACAATACTCTATAGTATTAACATTACAACCTACCTCACAATACTCTGTCACAATACAAAAGAAGTCTTCATCAACAAAACTATCATAGAACTTGACGATGCCTGGATGGTCAAGTTTTGAGAGAAGTTTAGCTTCTTGGTTCACATCCAGTGTTTCATCTGGTTGAAGATCTCCCACCGAAATCTCCTTAAGAACTTTGCTGCAATTAGACATACTCAAAATACAGAATTGATTTTTAAACAACAAAAAATACTGTCAGTGATATAATTATTTCATTTTTATAAGAGAAAATTTATTCAGTATTTAGATTAATTATAGTCTAATATTTGATTTTCAATCAATAAATACAGCAAAAGTTGGATGTGTGGGACCATTGGTGCAAATAAAACAGTGACACAACACATTTCCATTCTTTGGACTTAATCCTGCTGGAAATCTTGTAGAACCATTGTCGTGCTACAAGAGAGATCCAGTGGGAGTTTGAGAATGAATGTTGAAGATGACGAAGAATCAATAAATTTATATCAGAGAATTCTGAAAATTAGATATTTTGTTCATAATTTATCATAGACCTAAAACATGAACTGCTAAAATCATGACCAGACAGTCTGTAAATGAACTGCTAAAATCATGACCAGACAGTCTGTGTAAATGAACTGCTAAAATCATGACCAGACAGTCTGTGTAAATGAACTGCTAAAATCATGACCAGATAGTCTGTGTACATGAACTGCTAAAATCATGACCAGACAGTCTGTAAATGAACTGCTAAAATCATGACCAGACAGTCTGTGTAAATGAACTGCTAAAATCATGACCAGACAGTCTGTGTAAATGAACTGCTAAAATCATGACCAGACAGTCTGTGTACATGAACTGCTAAAATCATGACCAGACAGTCTGTAAATGAACTGCTAAAATCATGACCAGACAGTCTGTGTAAATGAACTGCTAAAATCATGACCAGATAGTCTGTGTACATGAACTGCTAAAATCATGACCAGATAGTCTGTGTACATGAACTGCTAAAATCATGACCAGACAGTCTGTGTAAATGAACTGCTAAAATCATGACCAGATAGTCTGTGTACATGAACTGCTAAAATCATGACTAGACAGTCTGTGTAAATGAACTGCTAAAATCATGACCAGATAGTCTGTGTACATGAACTGCTAAAATCATGACCAGACAGTCTGTGTCATGTGACGTATTCCTTCCAGAACGTTGTCTTCCCAATAAACTCTCTGAACCTCTCTCTGTCTTGGGCGATGTGGCTTGCATTTTCTAGCGATGTATTCATGTTATCTTTAATGTCGTCAGTCCATCGTCTTCTTGGTCTGCCCCTTCTCCTCTTCCCAGGTACTCTTCCCTCCATTATTTGTCTTTCTAAACAGTTATGTCTCTTTATATGACCAAACAGGCGTAGTTTTCTTTTTGTTATTGTGTTTAGTAACCAACACTCTGGAATATTCAGTGTGTTTATAATATCTGAGTTTCTGATTTTATCCTTCCATGATATTCTAAGTATCTTTCTGTAGCATTTCAGCTCGAAGGCGTTGATCTTCTTTGCCGCTGTTTTACTTAGAGTCCATGCTTCACAGCCGTATGTTGCAACCGGAAAAATAAAAGTTCGTAACATTAGCACTTTTGTTTCTATTTTGTGGTTTTTCCATATGTTTTTCAATGACAGTCTGTGTGTAACATTTATCACATTTTCTTTTCAAATATTTGTTCAAATCATAAACATACAAAAACTATGTTCAACTAAAGATATATTCCTCTTAACATGCAGTTCATTAAATATCTGTCAATTCTGCATTTTTCCTGTTAGGGAGTTGAAGGGAGGTTTCAAATGACTTTTGTGATAAAGTTAGGGAGTTGAAGGGAGGTTTCAAGTGACTTGTGTGATAAAGTTAGGGAGTTGAAGGGAGGTTTCAAGTGACTTGTGTGATAAAGTTAGGGAGTTGAAGGGAGGTTTCAAGTGACTTGTGTGATAAAGTTAGGGAGTTGAAGGGAGGTTTCAAGTGACTTGTGTGATAAAGTTAGCAGGGGTTGAAGGGAGGTTTCAAGTGACTTGTGTGATAAAGTTAGGGGGTTGAAGGGAGGTTTCAAGTGACTTTTGTGATAAAGTTAGGGAGTTGAAGGGAGGTTTCAAGTGACTTGTGTGATAAAGTTAGGGAGTTGAAGGGAGGTTTCAAGTGACTTGTGTGATAAAGTTAGGGAGTTGAAGGGAGGTTTCAAGTGACTTTTGTGATAAAGTTAGGGAGTTGAAGGGAGGTTTCAAGTGACTTGTGTGATAAAGTTAGGGAGTTGAAGGGAGGTTTCAAGTGACTTTTGTGATAAAGTTAGGGAGTTGAAGGGAGGTTTCAAGTGACTTTTGTGATAAAGTTAGGGGGTTGAAGGGAGGTTTCAAGTGACTTGTGTGATAAAGTTAGGGGGTTGAAGGGAGGTTTCAAGTGACTTTTGTGATAAAGTTAGGGAGTTGAAGGGAGGTTTCAAGTGACTTGTGTGATAAAGTTAGGGAGTTGAAGGGAGGTTTCAAGTGATTTTTGTGATAAAGTTAGGGAGTTGAAGGGAGGTTTCAAGTGACTTGTGTGATAAAGTTAGGGAGTTGAAGGGAGGTTTCAAGTGACTTGTGTGATAAAGTTAGGGAGTTGAAGGGAGGTTTCAAGTGACTTGTATGATAAAGTTAGGGAGTTGAAGGGAGGTTTCAAGTGACTTGTGTGATAAAGTTAGGGGGTTGAAGGGAGGTTTAAAGTATTGTGTGATAAAGTTAGGGGGTTGAAGGGAGGTTTCAAGTGACTTTTGTGATAAAGTTAGGGAGTTGAAGGGAGGTTTCAAGTGACTTGTGTGATAAAGTTAGGGAGTTGAAGGGAGGTTTAAGTGACTTGTGTGATAAAGTTAGGGAGTTCCAGGGAGGTTTCTAGTGACTTGTGTGATAAAGGCAGCATGCACTTGATGTCATCATGTTATGTTCTGAGTGAGTTTTTTAATTTACACTCAGACAGAAAAAACCCAGTCCTTACCGGGGATCAAACTCTGCACCTATGATGTGAGACCATAGCTCTAGCCTCTCAGCCATGTGTCACACAATTAAAGATCACTGTATTTTAATATACAATATAAAAAAGATTTCTTTTTTCACTAAAGTTATTATAGAGCAAAAATATGCATGTAACATTAACATTTATATATCATATTCATATGTTAATTTTCATTCGTGTTTTATTTTAAAATGTTTATTTCATGGGCATAAATTTCCTAAAGTAATTTACAGCAGTCATAAGAAATTAATGTAATTTACTGCAGTCATAAGAAAGTAATGTAATTTACAGCAGTCAGAAGAAAGAAATGTAATTTACTTTAGTCAGAAGAAAGTAATGTAATTTACTGCAGTCAGAAGAAAGTAATGTAATTTACTGCAGTCAGAAGAAAGTAATGTAATTTACTGCAGTCAGAAGAAAGTAATGTAATTTACTGCAGTCAGAAGAAAGTAATGTAATTTACTGCAGTCAGAAGAAAGTAATGTAATTTACTGCAGTCAGAAGACAGTAATGGACTTATGTTGGACATATCTAGAGTGAGTCGTAACAGACTGCCAGGCATTCAAATCGGTCTATTGTCTATCCCCAGGCAAATGATGGCTGATCGCATTTACACTTGCCGTTTACATGTTTGTTCAAGGCTATCTTGATATTTTCTATCCACCGTTTCTTTGGTCTACCTTTTGCTTTAGACCTGGATATTCTTTTATTATATGCCTTATTGGTATTTGGATTGGTTTCATTCTTATAAGGTGACCAAACCATTTTACTTACTGTCTCTCAATATGTTCGATACATGATATTATACCAACTCTCTTCCTAATTTCTTGATTTTGTAAATGAAGAAATTAAATTTAAATCAGTACTAGATTGAAAATGAAAAAGAGGAAAACCAAGAGAAACTTTTTCTTCTTCTTCTTCTTCTTCATTTGTTTTCAAACTCCTCCAGATTAGCAGGATGTAGTCCAGAGAATGGAATGTGTTGTGTCATGGTTTACATCATTGCTGCAATATCTGCGCCTTTCAGCCTGACACATATGACTTTAGCATGGCTTTGAGTCATTCTGACCCAATATGGGATGGGACAGCCAACTCCACCCCATAACCTCCTTAGTCACCTCTTACAACATGCATGGAAGGTAAACAGTGTTGCTATTCTTTACTCCCCTGTCAGGCCGTGGCAACACACAAGCAATAGAAACTTTTCACAGGTTGACCATCAAAGAGGGTGTGACTGTGGGTCACAATGACATACAAGAATTACGCACAGTAACATCACAATGCTCAGAACTGGAGAGCTCTGGTTTCTGAACTATGCACCGTATTCAGTGCTGAAGGAACATAGATAGATAGACACTTGCATCAGGGCCACCACACACAAAAATATTAAAAATGTTCACACCACTAAATTACTTACAGTTGATTATTGCATTTCATATCCTTGCACAAAAATGCAACTCCAAAGTTTCCACTTCCGAGTTTCCGAACAATCTCATATCTGTTTGCCAAAACCCTTGCCTTCATTGTTTCTCGGTCTTTAATAGGTCTGCTTGGTGGCATGGCTGAATCGATCTCCTAGCTGAATCTATACAGAACCTCAGATTTTTTGCTGATCAATTTGAACTGTATTTCTTTTGAAATCTATTATGATAAATTTCAAATTTTGAAATTAAAAAAATAACAATAACAAAAAAAATAATAATACCCATAAACCCATCAAATTGCAAGGATGCCACATTTCAAACATCAGCACAAAAAACCCTTCAGAAACTTTAATCCTCAAGTCGAAAAATAATGCTTAGATTTTTTGTTGTTGAGGTTTTCAATGTCAGATTTTCTTTTTTTCCATACCGCTTTCAACTATTCTTTGCATAATAGTTTTAGAATGAACTATATCTGATTACATGTCCAAACTAAGCAAGCATATGCTATTTCATTACCACCAAAATTGGTTCACCATAATCTGCCAGTTTGTCTATTTGTTTCCCCCAAAAATATTATTATCTTGTGTTTTATATAATGTACAGTAAAAAAATGTTTAAATATAAAAAGAGTAAGAGAAATTTTACATTGAACTATACATGGGATCAATATTTTGACAAAAATGTCTGTCATCAAGAGATGGACAACCAAATATGGAACAACAAAATCAGAAGACTGCATACAACAGCATTACAGCAGTACTATTGATATTTCATCACTAAAATAACATTATGGTTGTATCACATTGCTGTTACATGTAGTTTTTGTTCGATTTTGTGGTTCCATTCTGTGTTTGTTCGATAAAGACATTTATTGACAAAGAATTTTTGGTTTAAATGATGATTCTGTGTATTGTTCAAGATAAAACATTTTTCAAATGTTTCTCAAGATTTACATACTATATGGTACACAGTTTTACTGCAGTTCCCCTCCTCCCTCGATTATTCAATTATTGAGTGTTCTACATAAATATTTTTAACATACGTCTGTAATGCTTACATTCAAACACATAAATACTTTTTTTCTGTGCCTGCATGTAGCGTCCAGCTCTCATCTCAGCACAAAAGATTAGTTAGCGCTAGGGATCTGTACAGATTGCTCTTTATAACAATAATGATCTTACTTCTCCAAGTCATATTTAGCTTTATATTGACAGACACTTCCATCTTGAATCTTAGCTTGGTCTCAAACATATAAATAACTCAAACTAGTTTTGCATTGTTTTTGTGTATCTTCATGTTTTTCTGCTTTTTTTCTCAATCTCCTGCAGATCAGCAGGATGCAGTCCAGAAAATGTGTTGTGTCATGGTTACAGATTTTCTAAGATATCTGCACCTTGTGGCTTTACACATTCAACTTCAGCACAGCTACAGGGTCATTTTGACCCTATATTGGACAGCCAACCAAAATACATAACCTCCTTAGTCACCTCTTATGATATGCATAGAATGTCAGCAATGTTGCTATTGTTTGCTTTCGAGGTCCCTGCAACACAAGGGCAGATTTCCTGTATAAGTAAATGCATACTACTAAAAAAAAGTAAAGATACAATGACTTTGTAATCAATTATTTTATCAAAGAACCACTGTATGCATAATCACTATTGTGAATATCACTATTATAATGTCTGAGCAATTTTTAAGTGATGTTGGCATAGGCCTATTCAGTTAGGCACCTATTGGTTGGTTGGTTGCTGATCCAGCAGTCCATGGGCTCACATTTGACCTAATGCCATTAAAATGGCATTATATTGCTGGGAAGTCTGTGGATTTTAGGTTCACTCTGGGTCAGAGCCAGAAAATAACTATCACACCACCAGGAAGGTAGGTTTCAACCTATGCACTGCTCCGAGCCACTGCAGCCGAGGTAGGGTTCACTGTGCCCATTCCCAGCCACCAATTGACTACTAGTTATGCTGAACTTCTCTATTGCTCCAGGCATGCAATCAAATATTCAAGTCAAAAGGATTGTCACGTCCTGAGTCACTGTGCCTCTATGATGGGCCTCAGCCAGAGGAAAAAAACGTTGTGTTTCCTTCTCCCCAGTACATCTCTGGCTCCCTCCCTCCCACAGAGGGTGCATACATATACAAAAATAACAAAGCATAAAAAACATTGCAACTACAAAATAAAAGCATAATTGTATAGATGACGTGTCATGAAGATTCTATAAGAAGATAACCTAAATATAATGGATTGTCATCTACTAAGGTTTTCTGTTGCATGGGTCGTTTGTCTAGTGGGCCTTTGGTAAGACCTACAGACGCAACCGCATATGTGGGCCTGTTAGATGGAACATATTATTTAATTTTGTGACATAATTTTTTTATTTGTCTAAATAGATCAAACATACTCCTATGCCAATTTACTACTGTTCTGACTACAGATTTGATAGATTAAGATAGTATACCTTCTCTGATAGATAGGCCCCTAGTCCATCTGTCATATCATATGGTTTGTTTTTGAACTATATTTACCTATCGCATAATGCTTTTCGTAAGTATAGCAGTTCTAATGCAAAAGATTCTTTGTTGAACCTTAGCATTTTCTTTGTTCGTTGGAATCACAATATCTCGTTATTAAGAAACGATGTCATTTTCAGTCAGAGTGTTGTCAATTAAACAACGTTTGATGAGTCGCATGCATTATGAAAGGGGTAAAACACTTGTCTGCATACCTCCTGTTAATTCTGTGATACAGCTACCACAATTTCCGTGTAACAACTGATCCAAGCGATCACCACAAATAGCAAATCTAGGTTGGGTTTATATTTAAATAAAATTAATATTTATGACTTTTTTAACTCAGCCTCAGATTCATGATTCAGTAGGTAAAGTAAGTAACAGTATCAGGTATACTCTGGCAATAATAGAATCACATACAGCCAAAGTTTTATTCAGCAGTCTATTGTATGTGATCAAGATAGGTACAGGAATATAAAACATACCGTACATCAGATCAAATGTCCACTTCACACAGATAATAATACAAAGTTGCGTCTGGTTTGTCCCCAACGATGTGACGGTAGTCGTAAATTATAAACTATCGGTAACTATATTTTACGACATCAACAAACCAACATTCGGAATTGGGAATTTTTCATGGCAGCGTTGGCAATTTGGATTATTTTACTTCAGGGTTTCAGAGGTGTAGGAAAATATAATCATCATCAAATGTCGTCTCCGCAACCTGGACAATGACAGAACAAGACAAAAGAAAAATAGTGACATCAGAAATGACATGTCTACGAAGAATACACGGAGTGTCATTAAGATATAGAATTAGAAACGATAACATTAGACAGATAACCAAAAACAATACCATACCACTATTGTTACATGACATTACAACAACAGAATACACCACTAACCTCTTTAATGGATACCTACAGGCAAAAGTGCAAGGGGTAGACCAAAAGAAACACTCAGAAGAACAATACTTAGAGAAAACAACCAATATTCATACTATTCAAGAACTGCACAGAATATCTTTGAACAGACATAATTGGAGACATCTGACCTCTGCGCTAACTTCAGCGCAAAAGGAAAATGAATGAATGAAATGAATTGGAACATATCAAAAGACAACAGATCAAGTGGTTTTCACACGCTTTCAAATTACCAACAGACAGCATGCCACAGATGGCCATGATACAAAGATGTAACGGCTATAATGCCAGAGGCAGACCATGTGAAAGATGGATCACATAAATCAAAGAAGCCACTGGAACAAGCTTACAAACAGCACGAATATAAATAACCAAAATATCGGAGGATGTCCAACAAAATGGAAGTGCCGCAGTAACCAGACAAATAGAGGTAAATGCAAATAAGGTAAATAGGTTACTAGAGAAAACTGTCAATATAAAATAATAAAATATAGAAAATAACAATAAAACAAAGAACAAATACAGTTGTCAACACATACAAGTGTCGGTCCAATTGGGACCTTTATCAAGACAACAAAAAAACAACTAAGAAAACAAAACCATAAGGAATTTAACCAAAATGGCTGGGAGAATGATTTCTCTCACTATAAAATCATCACCCAGTGACATATCCAGCGCAACACAAAAAGTAATTTTTTTTACCATGACTTTTTTCATGACCTCACGAATCATGAGATGAGTACAATTCAGACAACTACGAGAAGTTAATAACCAGGTGGACACAGTCGATAGGTTGAACGATGTCCAATCAGCGAATATCTTGTATAAAAGTAACTAAAAAAAGATGTACTTCTGTCTATCTATATATCTGTTTATCTATCTGTGTCTATCTGCCTATTTATGTCACGTGGCATTTACAGAACGTTGTACTCACTGAAATTATGTAAGCCTCTCGGTTCTTTGCAAGCTATCCAGCCTATTCCAATGTTCAGAAAGTCTTAATATCCAGTGTTCATCTCAGTCTTGTCCTGTCTCTTATTCTTTTTCCTGTGACATTCCCCTCCATAATCTTTCTAAACCATTGTGTCTTTTTTATATGTCCAGAATATGTTAGTTTGCGTTTTAAAAAAAATAATTTTAAAGAGCCAGTTTTCTATGTTCATATATTTTCAAAAGTCTGAGTAGGTTCGTCTTTCTGTCCATGATATTCTTAGGACCATTCGATAAAATTTCATTTCAAAAGCCGATATTTTCTTTTCCATTGCGAATGTCATTGCTCTCGTTACACAGCCATGTGCAGCCACTCGAAAAAATAGAACTTTTTAATATCTGTAACTTCGTTTCTCTGTTTGCCCCTTGCCATAGATTTTTCTGTGATGTTTTTGTACAACCATTGCTGTTTTCCGCTGAGCAATCTTAAGCGTTTGTCCTTCGATGATTGTTTAATATACCGTATTGGTTTGATCAACCCTCATGGGCCAAACAATTCAACGTCGTCTCTATTAGTCTTGTGCCACCGCCTCCTCCACTACACTTGTATCACTGCTGTCTTTCTTGCTGGTGTTTTCCTCTGCACAGAAGTTGTGTTTATAATCTTATTTTCATTATCCGCATATGCACTTGACCATATGTCCATCTCGTCTTCCGCCCCCACTACTGTTATATTCTACACCCCTATCATGTATTGCTCCCCGTTTTTAATTACACTTTCTTTACGCACAGAGTCTATACATGTCACTGGATAGTACTCACCACTCCACGTGGTCCTGCACTTCACCCTACTACTCCCATGTCCTTGTTTCTTATGACATCCTCTATCTTATTCATTCCTTGCAATGCTCCCTTAGTTATATTATATTTACTTGTTTCATACATGCACATTGATATGTGTGTGCTATTTTTCTGTATATTTTATGTATGGATATATGCAGTGGCGTAGCGTTGGTCATTGGCGCCCAGGGCGGAATCATAATTTTCCGCCTTTGTGACATGAAAAAAATATGTCAGTGATTGTTAAAGACTGGACGAAAATAAATTGTCCGCCCTCCCGATGATGCCGCCCGGGGCGGTCCGCACCTCCGCCCCCCGCCTCGCTACGCCACTGGATATATGTGTGTTTTAGTGGGGCACACTTGTGCGTGTTTATGTATGTATATAGACCACATGTCTGTGTGTTAGTGGACACACAAGTGTGTGTTTTGTGTCTTAATGTCTGTAGCTATCCTGATAGTAAGTAAAGCTACGTTAATATAATCCCGATTCATTGCCCATTTGGGATCCAAACACTACCCAATCTGTTGCTCAGTAACGACACCCACAAACAGAAGACGTAATAGGGAAATATGTCCGCGATGTAGCCTTACCTACTATGATTTGAGGAAGCGGAGCAAAGAGAATGTATGTCGTCCGTTTATGTGTTGTCTTAGTTGTACGCCATTATTCTGTACGTGTGTCTGTTTTTGTGTGTGTGTGGTATAGCCTATGTGTATGAGCGTGTATATGTGTGTGTACATACTGCAAAGCTTACGTGAAACTACGGCTGAAAAACATATGGAAAAACAACAAAATAGAAACAAAAGTGATAATGTTACGAACTTTTATTTTTCTGGTTGCAACATACGGCTGTGAAACATGGACTCTAAGTAAAACAGCGGCAAAGAGGATCAACGTTTTCGAGCTGAAATGCTACAGGAAGATACTTAGAATATCACGGAAGGATAAAATCAGAATCGCAGATATTATAAACACACTGAATATTCCAGAGTGTTGGTTACTAAACACAATAACAAAAAGAAAACTACGCATGTTTGGTCATATAAAGAGACATAACTGTTTAGAAAAACAAATAATGGAGGGAAGAGTACCTGGGTGGAGGAGAAAGGGCAGACCAAGAAGACGATGGACTGACGACATTAAAGATAACATGAATACATCGCATAGAAAATGCAAGCCACATCGCCCAAGACAGAGAGTCGTTCAGGGAGTTCATTGGGAAGACAACGTTCTGGAAGGAATACGTCACATGACGTGAAACTATAATTGTATCATGTGTGCAGGGCCGGCCCTAACTTTTGAGGGGCCCAATGTGAAACGGATTGCGCGGGGCCCAGTCTGGGTAGGGAAGAGGATAATAAAATAAATTCTAATATGAATTTATGGGCCTATGAAGTGCGGGGCTCACTGCAGTCGCATAGGTTGCAATGGCCTAAGACCGGCCCTGCATGTGTGTATGTTTGTGTTTTTTTGAATTTATTTTGTGGACAGTGCCTGTATTCATTGTTTGTTCTATCTATGGCATAAATTTGATCTCGTTCTATTTGTCTATTGTCTATCTCCAGGAGGATGATGGTCATAATATCCACACTTGCCGTTAAGCGTAGCGGTAGTGCATGGGAGCTTTAGTTGTCTATCCAAGGCCAGATGCGTCGTTTTGGCTACGTTGAATCCGTATATGTTCAATGTTGTCTTGATGTTATCTATCCATCTTGTTCTAGGTCTTCCTCTGTCCTTGTATCTGGATCTTCGTATGTTATATGTTTTTGGTAGTTGGTTAGGGCTCGCTCTCATAAAGTGTTCAAATAATTTTATTTGTTCTCGATGTATTCTGTGTTTGGTCTTATACCGATCCTTTCATGATTTCATCATTTCTTATTTTGTATAGTCACTCTTGCGGGTTCTATCGGGCAGTTCCTTTCACATGTTGTAAATTTTCTCTGCTGGGCTGCTATCAACGCCCATGTTTGGCATCTATTTGTTCATACACTGAATAACAATATCAATCAATCAATCAATCAATAAACCCATAACCCTTCAGGGTCGTAGGGGTACCACATTGGATGGGCACACAGAGTCCTCCAGCGAATTCTATCCTCAGCGATGCGGATGAGTGTGGAAATATCTAGCCCTGTCCATTCCTTGATGTTGTCTGTCCATGTCTTTATTTGACCTCCTCTGCTTCTTCCACCCTCGACAGTTCCCTGCAGTATTGTTTTTGACAAGGAATCGTGCCTGCATACATGTCCGAACCATGCTAGTTTTCGTTGTTTAACTATTGAAAGCATTGGCTCCTGGACACTTGCACACATCTCTACTTTATTTCTTACGTACACATTGGTCTTATGTTCCCTATAGGAAATTCGTAGAATTCTTCTGTAGCATTTATACTCGAAAGCCTGTAATCTTCTCTCCATGTCCGCAGTGAGTGTCCAACTCTCACAACCATACAACACAACAGGAAGCACCAGCGACCTATACAGTTTGATTTTCACTCCAACACTGATGTTGCTTTTCCAAATCACAGTTAGTCTTGACAAGGACGCTAAAGCCATCTCCAGCCTTATTTTTAGTTCTGCTTTGCATTTACCATCGCTGCATATACTGGATCCGAGGTATTTGAAGGTATTCACCTCTTCAAGCTTGTGTCCATTAATCATGATATTAGTCTGGTTTTCAGTGTCTCTGCTGTTTACCAAAATTTTGCTCTTATCTGAATTGATTTCCATTCCGTACTTGCTGGTAACGTTTTCTAACTTTAATGTTAATTCTTGCAATGATTGTTCTGACCCATCTATAAGATCAATATCATCAATAACAATATATTTCAACAGCAATACGAAGGAATCGATGGACTTATATTGGGCATGTACTTGGAATAAATGAAAATAGACTGCCACTACGAGCATTAGAATGAGTAACATGGATAACGTGCATATGCAAAGAATAACATAAATGGGATACTTCTTCTTTCGATCACTTGATACATGTCTACTTTCCCCTGAATAAAACTCACTGTCTTGTGTAGTTCATACAGTGTCACATAGAGCTTTGATTCCAGTGTTTTTTCCTCTGGTCAATATGTCTGCCTCAGCGTTTTATGCTCAGAACACTCTTGAAGTATATGTTTGGCACTCTGTGCTGCCTGTCCACATGTACACATGGCCGTGTTGCCAATCTTGAACTTTGTATACATGTGACTGCGGAGTCGGTTGTGTCCCGTTCTGAGACGTAGAATTACAACTTGTTTTGATCTGTTCATAATGTGATAGTCATCTTGTGTTGGTGTTTGTGGCTTTCTTATTGACGTTATCATCTGTTTTTTTCTGATGGTAGGTGATTGGTATATCTGGTTGGTCTTCGGCAGCACCTTCCTTAGCCAGTTGGTTTGCTTTTTCATTTCCTGGTATTCCACAGTGAGAGGGTATCCACTGCATGGTTACCCTATACTGGTAAGACAGTTCATTAAGTAGTTTTTGTAACAATAACTACTAAAAAATAAATGTGATGACCTGGGATGAGGAAGAAAAAGTGTCATCTCTGTAAAGATAAAAGATGACATAATCAACATCAGACTAAAGCTTTGAGTCTGCACACACTTGAATGACATAATCAACACCAGACTGAAGCTTTGAGTCTGCACACACTTGAATGGATGCTGAAAAGAAAAACGGATCACATATGAGAATGTCCCGTGTGCCGCGATGCTGATTTCTAATCAAGAATTACGAATCTAGTGTTTTAATTGCTTGTCATAACCTTGTTAAAATCATTCTATACCAACTCAAAATGCTATGTTAGAACAGAAAGAGGCAATTCAGAATGGTTCCATGTGTTACTGGTGTTAAACAAGGCTACCCTATGTCACCATTACTATTCAATATTGCAATTGACTGGGCTATGAGAAAAAACACATAAAACACAAATTTAGGTATCAAATGGATAAATAAAACAACATTAGAATATCTGGATTTTGCCGATGATCTTGCACTATTGAGTGAAAACCATCAAGATGCACAAACAAAAACTGATAGATTAAAACTCATTGCAGGACAAATAGGTCTCCAAATCAATTCATCAAAAACAAAAATTATGGACTTCATCAATTCACCTAACGAAATTACTTTAAATGGACAACTTGAAAAAGTACACAAATTCTCCTATCTAGGAAGCAAATTAACACTCGACGGCGATGTCATGCCAGAAATTACAACTCGCATTGCCCTAGCATCAAATGCATTTAACAGACTGTCTAATATCTGGAAGTCAAAATCAATCAGCACACGCACGAAAATGCGCTTATTTAATTCCTGCGTTATTCCGGTGATATCATATGGATGTGAGAGCTGGAAAAGCTCTTTATCTTCAGAAAAGAAATTACTGAGTTTCGAGAACAAATGTCTTCGTAGGATAACTAACACCCATTGGAGTGAATTCAAATAGAATGATAAAATCAGAGAAGAGACACATCAAAATTTCATCACGATGTTATCAGAAAACGCCGTTGGTCCAACATCGGGCATGTCCTCCGCGCAGACACCAACAGAATACACCACCAATCTCTAGAATGGGTTCATACAGGCACAAGAGCAAGGGTTAGACCAAAAGAAACACTAAGAAGAACAATACTTAGAGAAAATAAAACAACCAATGTTCATACTATTCAAGAACTGCACAGAATAGCTTTGAACAGACAGAATTGGTGAGATCTGACATCTGCCCTATGCGCTAACTTCAGCGCAAAAGGAAAATGAATGAATGAATGACCTTGTTCTGATTTTACTTAACAAGGTATACGAGAAAGTAGGTGTCCATGGCTTTTCTTGATATATATCAACAGTAATTATCATCATCCAGTGCCGTATCGAAAGTTGGCAGCAATGAATACCCTCCATCTCCCTCCAACAATAACCTTTCTTTTTCATTCTGTATTTTGCCTCTCTCATGATTACTACTTCCAACTTTTAGGGTTCAAATCCCAAACCCGTTATTTAGAACAATAGAACAACATACTTTTGTGGGTTGGCGCCAAATCTCTAAGACAGCAATGAAAAAATACATTGCTTGATGTTGGATGTGTCGAGTCAAACGGCGTAAATACAACAGCCAAGATGTAAACGATGATCCGGTGTATTCCTTTCATCAGTCTCATCATCATCCTCACACCTATAACCCTTCAGGGCCGTAGAGTGCCAGCCTGGAAACATAAATACAAACATTTCGTCAAGCCTCTCTGTTCCCAGTTCCATGCTTAAACGTGAAACATCTAATCATGTTGTCTTTAACATTATGGTTGCTGATCCAGCGGTCCATGGGCTCATGCCCTTTGACCCAGTCTTTAACATTATCAATTCATACTTTACTCTCAGCTCCGCTTCTTCTTTATCCCTCAGCTGTTCCAATATGTTTTGGAAAGGGGATCATGCCTCATCACGTGGTCAAACCACACAAGTTTGTGACTTTTCAATACTAGCATGAGATTTCATGTTGGCTAGCAAGAGTAGTCTATTTATTTTGCTTCTTACCGGCAGAAATTTGGAATAATCACACTATCACCATCATGTTACATATTCTTTCCAGAACGCGGTCTTCCTTTTAGATTCTCTAAATATTTTGAATAGGCGCCTAAATATTCCGCGATTCATGGCGAGTTGACCTGCCGCAGCTAGAGGCATGTTTACACAGTCTGTTATTTCACTGCACCATCGTCGTCTTGGAAGCCCTGTTCCCCTATTGCAATCTACTCTGATTAAGATATTAATATGTTCATGCTGTTATTCCTCATTATATGACCAAAAATAAACTATAGCTTTCTTATTAAGATGTTGTTAAGGAACCAGCCCTCCTCGATGTTTAAACAAGCACAGAAGAACAATTATTTCGGATTTAGTGTTTTTTTCGTTATAAAGTTCCATATATCGCATATTGCACACAAATGATCAACGAAACTTGACCCGAATCAACGAATATTAAAGAAAGTTAATATCAATAGTTTTACTGATTTGTTACAAAATTTCTCAGATATCCATTTCTCCTATGCGAAACACTCTTCATCCTAGATGAACGAACAGACACTGATTTCTGGCTTATTGATTTGTCGAAAAAACATAAATTATGTAATAAACAATCTGATGTGGCGGGAAAAGAGTTGGTCAGACAAGAGACGGCAATCCTTCCATTCAAATATTTAAAACAAAAGTACAGTCGCGCGAAATTACCAGCCGACATGTCTAACAATGTATTGCCAAAATTTAGGCATTTGTTGTAGGGAAGCAGGGGTTGCTGATCTCGTCACTCATCCTAATATTTCTTCTGCGTAGAGAAGTAATCCCAGGTCTCTAATGGTTCAGTTGCTTAGCAACCGGACCAATCAAAATCCTGGGATGAGCTTCTTTGCAGCTCGCGCATAACTAAAATCGCGGCCTTGGAATGACCCACATCTGAATAATTAAGCCAGGAACAGTTTTCTATCTTCCGCATTATTTTATATTTAACACTGAAACGAAGTCATTTCTCGCCTCCCCCCCCCTCCTTTTTTCCAACAAAAAAAGAGGAAAAAATCATTATGCCGAAACGTCATAACATTTGATCAGCCGTTGTCATGGAAACTAGTGAAGATAATTATCTCATTGTGTTCTCATTGCTAAAAAAAAAAGAAAGAAAAAAAGTAAGAGAACGGTATAAGGAAGGGGGTGTCAGATGGCAATTTAGGAGGAATGGGTAATGGATTTTGGGTCTTCTGTTATTATTCCTGCAATTGTAAGAATTAATGAGCAAAGGTCAGCAGGCTAAGACTGACTGGCATCCGTCTGGGTAAGCGAGATAACACGGGAGAGAGAATAAGTGTGTTTTCTTAAAGGGTTTGGGGACACATCGTGGACATATTTGCCTATTACGTTTTCTGTTTGTGGGTGTCGTTACCGAGCGAGAGAGTGGGCAAATAGTGTTTGGATCTCAACTGGGCAATGCATCAAGATAATTTTAGCGCAACCTTACTACCATCAGGATAGCTGGTGCGGAAACGCCGAACTACTCTCTGCTTTAATGTTTTTTTTAAACTTAGAGAAAATATTAGAAGTGAAGACGGTGTATTAATGAGATGATTTAAATTTAAGGAAGTGGAGCAAAGACAACGCGTGTCAAATTTACAACGATCACAAATGAAAATCGGCAGGACCGAAGATTTGATCTTCTCGAGGGATTTACCTAAAATAATATAAAAAATGTCATACATGCGTTTTGAGGGCATGTCTTCTATTTGACGAAAATGTGGCGACCTTCTCGTGAAAAATCGCTAACGAAGGGGTTTTGTTAGCAAGCCTTTTGACCAATACCTAGTAGACCTACTAAGAGTCATGTTCCAATTTATTAAGGAAAAGAGGGATTTAACACCCCACCCCACTTATCTAGGCCTATTTGGCTGAAAATGAATAATTGGTTGGTTGCTGATCCAGCGGTCCATGGGCTCATGCCCTTTGACCCACAAAATGTATAGTTAAAAAGTTGTATTTTATCCATTAACAAAATATAGCTCGGTCGTCAAATCTGACCCACCGTATCATTTTATTTGACCACCAATCGAAATTAAAACAACCATAGGTTCTGAGCTCACAAAATTGTAAATTACAAGAGATTACCGGTATAGTGTAAATTTTTATTGTTGAGCAGTGATAAGGAGGAAATGATTATGTCAAACCTTTGTTTTCAGTTGAGAAGTATTCAAAATGAAATAGACTTGTAGAAACAGTGCCGGTCTGCACCTTTAAATGTTTGAAGTGGGAGTTGACAAAAGCTTTGATTTTAAATGAAGAATTCTGGTATTTAGAGATTTGTTTTTAAAAGACTTTTGTCCATGTCTTGCCGGGACCTGAAAAGGCAACACTATTATCTTCCATGCATATCGTAAGAAGCATTTAAGGAGGTTATGGGGTGGAGTTAGCGGTCCCATCCCATATAGGGTAAAAGTGACCTGAAACTATGTTGAAGTCGGATGGGGCAGGTGGAAAGCGCAGATATCGCAGTAAAACTCTAAACCATGACACAATACATTCCGTTTTCCGAACTACATCCTATTAATCTACATGAGTTTCAGAATGAACAGAAGGAAAAAAAGCCTTTTTTTCTAATGAAAAGCAACAAATGTTCGGCGTTAATTAATACTCATTATAACGTCACTAAAATAGCAATAGAAAAAGTTTTGATACTCATTATAACGTCACTAAAATAGCAATAGAAAAAGTTTTGATACTCATTATAACGTCACTAAAATAGCAATAGAAAAAGTTTTGATACTCATTATAACGTCACTAAAATAGCAATAGAAAAAGTTTTGATACTCATTATAACGTCACTAAAATAGCAATAGAAAAAGTTTTGATACTCATTATAACGTCACTAAAATAGCAATAGAAAAAGTTTGATAGTCATTATAACGTCGCTAAAATAGCAATAGAAAAAGTTTTGATACTCATTATAACGTCGCTAAAATAGCAATAGAAAAAGTTTTGATACTCATTATAACGTCAAAAAAATAACAATAGTAAAAGTGTTGATACTCATTATAACGTCACTAAAATAGCAATAGAAAGAGTTTTGATATTCTTTTAGTTGACAGGTATGACGCTCTCTTCAGGAGAACATCTATGAATTTCCAGTGCCTTCCAAACCAAATGTAAACTATGATTGTTAGATGTAGGCACTAACTAACAGTGGCGTAGCGTGACATTTTAGAGTGGGGACGCGGAGAAACATTTTAGAGTGAGGACTCGGAGAGACATTTAAAAAAAAGGTAGGTAGCTCCCCCCCCCCCCCTTTTTTTGTGTGTGGTCACACCAGAAACACATTTTTTACTTCTGTTAACGGACTACTAGCTCCTGTTTGAAAAATATTACCGACTGAATGAGTCGCTGCAAGCATTGCCTGTTTGAAAACACAATCTCATTATATTTTATTTCTTGTAATCGTGTACCCTCAGATAGCACATGTTCGATTCGTGTCTTGTCCAGCGCATGAAATGTCTCATTGTGTAATAAATGCTGTTTTGAAGATTGGCGTTTTACTGTATTTCTAATAAAGTTGCTTAAATTACAAATGCCTTCCTTGCACCATTCATAGTCTTTGTCCCCAAACAATAGACATAGGGACCTACTTAGCAAAACATTTTTTGTATGTCAGCGCAGGCAGTTATTCATGGAAATCTGTCATACCAGGACGATTGAAAATTTCGATTTCCATTATTGTGAAATTCTTTAATTGACAAACACGGAATTGATCTTTGCAATTTCAACACACAGGAGTTGTTTATATGATAAATTATACGCAGGAGTTGCCAGAAGGAAGTTAACAATATTTTAGTCTGGTAAACTTATCTTTTCCATATTTCAACAGTTATACACAGCACAATCACTTACACACACACAGAAAACAATAGTTTATAGCTTGTGAATAAATGTAACAGACAGAGATTTTCAGTATCCAATTCTCAGAAAACGCGTCATCATACTTTATTTCTAAACGTATGATTGATCTAAAGCCAGTGTTTTCACTCCAGTGTTGTAGACAGTTAAAGATCAACGGGTTTTCCAACTTGTGCTTCACCAGGCATTATGTGACGTCCTTTTTGTATTGTCATATTCATATACTTTTTTGGGCACCAAATATTCTTTGTTTCAAACTTACAGTGCTGATATATAGTCTTTTATGGAGCTGATGGTATTTTGCTTCAAACTTAAAGAGCGGATACTTAGTGTGTTACTCAAGCTGTCACATAACGAATAAATCAGCATTTATCTTTTGCATAGGGCCTACAGAAAATCTCTGTCTGTTACAGCTATGCTTAAGCCATAAACTATTATTTTGCGTGTCTGTAAAAAATTGTGCTGTGTATAAATAGAAATATGGACAAAGTAAGTTTACCAGATTCAAATATTGTTAACTTTCTTCTAATATCTCCTGCGTGTAATTTTGGCGTCTATTGACGCTACACCATTGCGAACTAAAGAACAGAGAAAAACTTACTACGTGTGAAATGAGATGTCTAAGAATAGCGGCAAACAAAACAAGAAGAGATCATGTGAGGAGTGAAGAGATTACAAGAACTGTTGTAACAACGTCTGTGGTCATATATGTCAAAAAAAAACAGACTGAAATGATTCAGCCACTTAATGAGAATGAACCCTTATTGGCCAGAGGCAAGAGCATAGGCCCTAAATGGAAACCAAGATGCAGAGGAAGGCTAAGATTAAAGTAGTTACCATCATTTTTAGTCATCACAATATTACTGGTACTGCATATCAAGCAAACACACAACATATCCTGAAAACTAATCGTCATTCAATCCTGCGACGTCAAACAGCAAAAGTGGAGAAATAAAAAATACCCCAGTAAATAGATTCAAACAAAAAGGTAACTCACTACAAACAAACAGTAATTCACTACTGTTCTTGTATATTGAACAATTTTCCAGGAAAACTGAGAAGAAAAAGTAGAACTAGTTATTTATTTAAAGATAATTTAGTACAGATGAAAAATACAATAAATGAGCAAAACATAATTAAATATTACAAAAAATATAATGGATGATGATCTGGTCATTGTATTGAATCAAGTTACAAGAGGAACTGATTTGGATGAACAAGGAACCAAACAAGGAACCAAACAAGGAACCAAGATCAAAATATCGTCTAATTTAAAAAAAATAAGGAAATATTTTAAAATCAAGTTTTAAAAAATGAGGACAGAATAGTAAGGTAGATAAAAATAATTAGATATAAAGAAAGTAAATGTAAGCATGAACAAACAGCACAATGTCAGAAACAGTAAATGTAAACATGAACAAACAACACAAAGTCAGAAACAGTAAATGAAAGCATGAACAAACAGCACAGAGTCAGAAACAGTAAATGTAAGCATGAACAAACAACACAAAGTCAGAAACAGTAAATGTAAGCATGAACAAACAACACAAAGTCAGAAACAGTAAATGTAAGCATGAACAAACAACACAATGTCAGAAACAGTAAATGTAAGCATGAACAAACAACATCAAGTCAGAAACACTGTTCAAAGATTTATTGTATATTGCAAAGCAACTAGATATAAATCATTTTTATAATTAATATTTTGAATAAAACAAAAACATCAAATTATATTCTAAAGTGTATAGATGTACATCAGAGAAGATGACAAGACAATGACAATAAGATAACATTTGTACTTATGAAAAAAAAAGATGTGAAATAACAAACACTGTTTTTTTTACCTACAGCTACAGAAATTGTGCACAAATTGGCTGTACACACGAGACTCACATACCATAGATATATACATCACAAGCAAGCACATTTATGTCCGATAACTTCATTTACAGTGCAAGTCTGACATCTTTCATTTGTAGTAATTCTTATATGATTTAATTGTACAAGGAATTTGTAAATGCATTGTAAATTTGCAAATAATAAAGTGATGGTAAAACAGAAAAACAATCAGGAACTTTGCGACAGCAAGGCATCCATGCCATGCATACAATAAAAGGTCATTATATATGTCAAAAATATCATTGAAATTCTCTCGTGTGATTCAACTGATATTTGTGTCACATACTATCTTATAGTGACACTGTTTTATGAGTTTATCCAGGAATATGTCATAATTAATCTGTCATATACGCTTTTTGTCACATTGGCATTAAAATGTCATAAACTCTGAAACAATAAATCCTCAAACTAACTTTTTAAACAATAAAATTTGTCACACAATCTCTTCTTTTGTCACAGATATCTTGTCACTTGCAACCCTTCACTACATAAAAAAACAAACTGTCATACTGTATTTTCCCCGTTAGCGAGTATACGAGTGGCTTGTGATAAAGGTTGCATGCCCTTGCTGTCGCTAAGTCATTTTCAGGGTGAGTTTTTTAATTTGCACTCCAACATAAAAAACCCAATCCTTACAGGGGATTGAACTCTGGACCTCACAGATGTGAGACCAATGCTCTAACCTTTCGGCCATGCGCAACCCTACTAAATAGACTGGTCTACTAAATCGACCAGTATAAATTTATATACCACAAATCTACAGTATATATACTACAGAAAAAAAACTGGTAGAAGAAAAAGGTTATGTGTTCATGTCTATATTTATATATATATATAAAATTATACATTAAAAATTAGATGATTACAATTTTTCGTTATATCTTTAGAAAAAAAAAATAAAAAGGATTAAGGACTGAAGAAATTTATGTACAAGTAAAATAGATAAGATCAAGAGATCAGTCCCTGATGGTTAATAAAAATAGGGGTAAGGACATTTTTAACAGAGCTTAAAGTTTCTCTATGTCAACAGTCGAAATTCACTTGTTTTCATAAGTCAAAAGTCATTTATAAAGTGTTTCAAAAGTCAACAATCAAAGATCACTTGATGTTTCTTATAGATCAAAGACACTTGTACTCTTCCAGAATCTGTAGCTTTAACCCCAGCAAGGATTTATTACAGTTTAGTCTCTTCTTATTGGTTGATGGTCATGAGAGATTTTAAATTTGAATATGCAAGAAGAAACGTGTACACAATGTCATTAGTAGAAACTATCATGCAATATTATGAAATATTCCATTTCCTTTCTTGATTTAGACAAATACTAGAACCTGTTCGGAACTTATCTTCTGTTTTAATTAATTAATGCTAATATATGATATAACACCAGACAGATAACCAAAACAATACCAGTATTGGAACACATCAAAAGACAACAGATCAAGTGGTTTTCACACACTTCCGGACTACCAACAGACAGCATGCCACATAGACATAACGGTTATAAAACCAGAGGCAAACCATATTAAAAAGATGGATCACAGAAATCAAAGAAGCCACAGGAACAAGCTTACAAACAGCACACAGAAAGACTATTTCCAGATCTTTTCTTTTATACCCCCTCATTGCTAAAAATTATTTAATTTTGAAATCACTGAGCGTCAGTATATGTCATTGGGAGCCGCGTTAGGGCAGTGGTTAGCACACTAGATTCGCATATGAGTGGTCCTGGGTTCATTCCCCAGTTGAGGTGGAAATGTTTTTCAGATTGCAACGGCTCCCGGGTTGACCCAGCCTTAAATGGGTACTGGATTAATCCGGGAAGTAAAGACTGTGAGGAAGAGGAGATGGCTACCACCCTCATTTGCAGAGCCTCTGAAATGTGAGATCGCTAACATCTCGCATCCCTACGGCATTAATACATGCTATGGGTTACTTTACCTTTTTTTATGTCAAAGATTGCATTCATATAGTAGGCACTATATATTTTCTGGTGTCAATAAAGTCAGTATTGTGGAAGCTTTCTTATCTTTTAGGGCAAGATAAGAATTTAGCACAGGGAGAAAGTCATTGTCGAAAGAATTTGGCACAGCTGGAATCTGTTACTGAGAACTATGTATCAGTGTTAAATAAGGCCTACATGTCTATTATCTATTGTCTTTCCCCTGATGGTTTGTTATGCACTCCTGCCATTAAGCATAGGTGTAATTGAGCTTGGGTTTGTATTCCAAGGCCAGATGTGTGGCCTCGGCTGTGCTATGACAATTTTTGTTCAAGATGTCGCTGACATTTTCTATCCATCATTTTCGTGTCTTCTTCTGGCTTTGTACCCTGATTTCATTTGGTTATATGCCTTTACGGGCAACTTGTGATGCATTCTCTCTTTCTGTAATGTGAAGATGAAAGAGACCAGGTTTGGTGCTGGTAACACAGTGTTCGTAGGAATATAATGTAAATAATTTGTCTTCTTCCATCTTGATCTTGTGATGAAGAAGTAGTGGTGACAGTTTGTATGTTACTGCATTTGATTTTTGACATCTTGTCTCTATCTCTCTATCAAGGCTTCCATTTTCTGTAAAAAAAACAACTGAGATATTTGAACTCGGATACCTGTTTTACTCCTATGTTGTCTATCTGTATGTTTATTGGGCTCGGAGTTCTACATACTTTCATAGTTTCCATCTTTTATGTATTGATCTTCATGTTGTATTTTTTACATGTTGAAGATAGTGACATAACATGTTTTTGCAATTGTTCTTTGTTTTTGTATATGAGGCTCTGGTCATTTGCAAAAAGCAGTTCATTTGGCCTACATGACATAATCCAATGTACTATGCAGAAATGAGCAAAATATTGAAGATTGAATTATTAACAGGAGCACAACATATTTTTCTCAAATAGTTCAAAGAAAAAAGAGAATCCAAAATATTTATTGACAGCACATAAGCAGGATATAACATAACTAGAATCTCATAATTTAAATTATAAAAAAGCTTACTAGTGTTAAATTATTACTGTAAATAAAATTTTTGCATGGTTCTAAACAATTTTTTGACCTTTTACCTATGAGACAAGTGCAGTTTAAGTACACAGGGATACAGGCTATATCTTGAAAGAAGTTAATTCAAAAAGAGAGAGTTTTTCACTTGGATAAAAAGACAATTTACATTGTGTGGGAATATCATGAGAAGATTAAAGATGGAGCAAATGATAATAACAGGCATGTTGAAAAACAAGAGGGGTATGGGAAGTCTAAGAGAGAAGATGCTGGACAGTTTGGCATTGTGGCATGGGAGAACATCATTATCAGAAATAACTGACAGAACATAAAACTAGTTGTGGACAGACTTGATAACTAATAACTAGAAGCAGAAGTGAGATATGCTAATCTTGTGAACATCATATTTCACTTACTTGAATTTAATCTGTATCTTCTGATTGGTGGAATGTACACAAGTGCTAAAACTTTGATTTTTATCTTTACAAAGTGTCCTTGGTTTATATTCTCTTGCAAAATAACAGAGTTCTTGTCAGTTGTTAAAGAAAGTTGTACAAATCTATCTCACATATTCAGCGCCTATAATTAAGAATGTACACATTTAAATAAAATATTATAGTGCAAGAAATTCCCATTTTCATCAGGAAATAAATGGATAAACTCATATTTAACACAAAAAAACAATTTGGTGTGGTATTTATCAAGAAATGGTTAATATATAGAACACTGAAACATGAGATAATGACCAATGAGTTTGTAGTATTTTATAAGAATTCATGTTCAAACAATTACAATTAAAAGTGACAAATATGTGCTTCATTTTTCTGAGAGAAATGTGCAACAAAAAAGGGACAGATATTGATAATTTTTGGAGATGCAATAAAACACATAATGGAAACAGAATAGTTTGAGCAGATCACGGACATTAAAGACGTTTTCTTGTATAAATGGATCAACTAAGTCGACTGGATGTGGATTTCATCACACAATGAGAGCAATGGATATGAATACTGTGATTGAAATACTGCAAACTTTGCAGTACATAAAAACAATTGAAAGTTGAAATAGATTTAAAAGAGCAAGTAATGCAATCATTTAAATCGAGGCAAATGTTACGTTTTATTTCTTTCATGTCATCTATGTTACTATCAGTAGTCTTTGCTATGATTAAAGATTAGGGACAAGTTCAGTACAATATATGTGCTGAAATCAGAATGTGCTGAGCTGGAAGGTGCAAATAATGCAGCTCTGCTGTAAAACTAGCAGCAAAGTACCTTATGCTCTCTATTTCAGAGAAAACACAGAAAACTTACAATATATACTTGAAACTTATTATAATAACTACATTATGTAAACCTATTATAATAACTACAATCTATACTTGTAAACTTATTATAACTAAAATATGTGAACTTACTATTATAACTACAATATGTGAACTTACTATTATAACTAAAATATGTGAACTTACTATTATAACTACAATATGTGAACTTACTATTATAACTAAAATATGTGAACTTACTATTATAACTACAATATGTGAACTTACTATTATAACTACAATATGTGAACTTATAATCACTTATATTTATTTTATTTACTAAAATTAGTCAAGGTGGTCCACAAAGCATAATATAACTCAGGGGTGACCAACTCATGGCACAGGTGTCAATGTTGGAGCATTGCACAATATATTTTTTTTTGGAGCTCATTACATGCACCCCATTGCTAATAATAAAAAAACCTATTCATATAAAATGTGTGAACTATTACTCAATTTTAAGGAATTCAAAGATGAACTTATTCAAGAAAATTAAGGTTGTTTAACAACGCTAGTTAGATATGTATGTATTTCACATATTGGACTGCATGTGAATAAATTTGTCGATTGGTGCACTTGAACAATAGTGAAAAAGTGGCTACAATTAATGCAAAAAGGTTGGCCACCCCTGGTATAAATACTCAAAATGTGTGCTATCTTATCTATATTTTGTTTTCGTAACAATGAAACTGATATTATATGAAGTGAAATCATAAAAAAACATCACTGAAAACTCAACCATGTTCTCTTATAATACAGGAGAACGATTCCAAGAACAATAGAACACCAAAAAAATATATCCCATCGTTGTTTTAACTGAGTAATACCTGTTCATGTATAAATATAACGGCAAATGTTTATGAAATGGCAAACATGAACTAACCACAATGGGTGGATAACTAGTTCATTGTTAGCTAGTAGTGTCCATTTAAGAGCAAACAGTAACTTCCTGTTGCGAAACTAAATATCCCCGTTATATGAATATTGTAACTTGATCCCTTCACCACATAGATCACACAAGAAATTTGAAGAGTAACAACATATTTAATTACACTTTACTCAGCTTGTGACAATACTTTATACAACGTACGTTATTTTCATCTTCTACTCTCTTCTAAATTATCTTTGTTGCTTCATATTTGTATTCATTCTCAAACTCCTGCAGAATTTCTCCTGCAGCAGGAGAATGGTCCCACTAGATTTCCAGCGGGATGTAATCCAGTGAATGGAGATGCATTGACACTGGTTTATTTGAACCAATGGGGCTGCATACCTTTCTTTGGTAGCCTAATTATCGTTAATATTCTGCATTTCCTGAGTCTATAACATTATAATTGGTTAACTATGTGGTCTAGATGTAAATGCTGCAGTCCAAGCAGAACGTGATGATCCTGTGATACTGCAGCCCTGGAATGCCTCACTAGTTAGTTAGTTAGTCGTCGGATCATCATCACAGCAAACTGGACACGTCCATAGCTGCTCCGATCTCTCCCTGAGTGTATCTGCCATTACACTTCTGCTGACAGTACTAGTCCTATGCTGGTGAATCATCATCCACACTAGTCTCACTCTCGTGTGCTATATCTCTTATGGAATTCAAAACGTCAGCTTGATCCATTGCCTCATGCCACAATAACGTATGATGCCAGTTGATCTGCTCTTTAATTGCCTCGAACACCCACGTCCCAGCATGAAAATAAATGTAGCTACTTTCAAACTAGCCTTTCTCAATGCCTCAATCCACTGTTCGTGAATGAGACCCACTTGTACCTTCCTAATCATACTCATAGAGTCACTCAAGATGCAGACCCGTGTTACCTACTGTTTGCCTACCCAATCAAATGCCCTGGTCACCGCTATAATCTCCGTAGTCATGCTACTCATACTTACAGCAAATTGATAATTTTACCTGCACACTGAGCTGTGAAGGCCCAAGCACTAGGAACATGCCTAATCACAGATCCATAAGTGTATATAATCACATTCCCCTTTTTGGCATTCACGTTTGCGACTAAACATGCATCCATAAACCCCCTTAACACAATCTTGATTTTGAGACAGCAAACCATATACATTTTAGTGCCACCTCTGTTACTTAACTCTGGTGGACTTATGCTTGTGTCAGAGAGGTTGTAGGCTATTAAGTGCTATGCACTCACAGGTAAATGGATTATTTCATAATTATAACATTATAGTTTTAAAATATCTCCCAAATTTACCAGAAGTATTAACTTTTTGTTTATATAAGGGTTTTGATGCCCTGCCTTAATGCAGGCCTATTTATAAGTATTTATAGTTATACAAATTGAAGTTTTAGCAGCTTACCGGCAAAATGATTCTGCTTAACTGGCTATTTTTGTGGCTTACTTGAGATAAAGAGATATGGTGCATTTTTCAAAAGCTGTCATCACTTTTTATTAATATTTTTATGAAGTGTTACATCTTCTACTTGAATTGAAAAAAAACTCAACCAAATTGAATGTTTTTTAAACAACTCTGAGAATTAAAATTCAAACATGTCGAAGTTATTGTTTGCTCTTACTTGCAGACGTAAAAGGCAATCTTCAGTTAATACTGTCATTGGCCTGTAGCAAAGAATTTCTTAAAGCAACATTTTAGCAACATGACAGAAAAATAGCAATCTTGAAGACAGTTATTTTGAGCTAAATAAGGCGTAATAGGGCAATGATATATACTGTCATTTATTTTCATACTGACACCCAATTTCATATCTCATTCTTATCCATCCATGCATATACATATGTATGATGATAAGGATGGTTAAGCAACATATACATATTCTATTACAACAACCCAACACATGGATACAAACATTGAAGGCAGATTACAAAACCATTCGACTGATACAGTTCAGTTCAGGAGGTCTTCACAAAGGAGATATTATTGTTTTCAGTTCAGGAGGTCTTCACAAAGGAGATATTATTGTTTTCAGCTCAGGAGGTCTTCACAAAGGAGATATTATTGTTTTCAGCTATATGCCTATTCAGAAAGATTGTCTTTAAACTGTAAGAAAAACTGCATCCATTTTTATATCCTAAATTGATAAATCTAATTTCGTTTTTCTATTGATCTACTACGGAGGTGGGGCAGAATACAGCGAACAGGACAAATCTGGCCTGTCAAGCCATGTTCACTGGACCTCCAGTCTGATTTGTTTTTTTACTATCCCCAGGAATTATGAACAATTTACTCTTTTCTCCTATGTGCAGTGGAGTGGTTTCTCTGAGCTTTCTTTCATATCCAGAAGACCAGCTTTCTGCTGGGCAAATGCCTATTGAAGAGCCCTCCACTTGGAGGAGGTATTCCAGTCAGATTTAAAGACCAAATGTATCCCCCCCCCCCGATAACACTACTTTGAGCTTCAAGGGACTAAAAAAATAGCTTGTGGTTACATACCATTTCGTAAAAGCCCAATTCTCTCCACAACATTGCTCCCATATGATCTATTCTGAAAACCAATCTCATAAATCATACGCAATAATCTTATTTTGTGCACTGAAAATGTCTCAATATAATTAATCTACCGTTATATCGGGCGTGTTCTAGTTAAACATTTTAGATTAAAATGTAACAATTATAAATAAATGAAATATTCTTCCTAATGTTACATTAGAAAAGTACTGCAACATTTCAAAAGGAGAAATTCATTAAAAATTAGAAATTTGGTTTTCACATATTTATTAAAATTTGTGAACTTATTCAGTGTCTTGATTTTGTGTAAAATCTTCATTTACATGTATCCCCCTTCCCCCATTTTATGTATAGGTCTAATTCCCAGTTGGCCAAAGATGGATAATCAATGTACCTGATATCATTTTGTTAACTGCTTTAATGACTCTTTGTATGAGATTACAAGATTGAAAAAAACAATATGCTTGACTGCAAACAACATTCAGAGGCAAGTGTTTATAAAAGAACAAGTCATAGTCTAGACATGGTGAAACACGCAAATACAGAATATACACTGAGAAAAAAATCACGTAAATAAAACAGGGCATCACAATTTTCACTGCATTGTCACATTTAATCAATGTTTATATGTATGCTTCAGAATAATCTGAAATACAGAGAAATAGGAAATAATGAACTAAGAGACACTACATTGTGGATTGAACACACACACACAAAATCACACAAAAACTGTAACTGCAAAAATATACCGGAAAACCCAACATTAGTAATTTGAAAGCATAAATTTGAGAGCAATGGAACAAAACAAAAAAGATGACATCATAATATTTGTGTATATGTAAAAGAGACCTGTCAAATATTTTCAAATACCCCAAAAGTTATATCGCTTTCAGAATACGTTTCTGAGGCAATTTTTCACTGTGCAGAACTTCACGATAAATTCAACATCTCATATTTATTGAATCCAAATAAGGACACATCAGATCTAAGTTGTGGTTAAGATTTAAAAATAAGGGGATATAAAAACACAACCAAAAACCTAAGTAACAAGCAAAACATTGGCTAAAGGATTTCATAAATGGGCTTTCATAAAACGTGAAGCTGTATTTATCAGACAACAGTTATATTTATATATGAAACAAAATATTGTTTTACATGGTTTTTTTTGTGTGTGGATGAGATCTTCATAAGAAAACGATACAAATTCACCATTAAATCATATTGTATATGAGAGACATTAAGGCATATATAATACATATAATAAAGTAAATACGTGCACGACAGCGACAACCAATCATATTCACCAATCAAACTCAGAAATGCCACATACAGATTGTACTATATGTGACAAAAAATGAATTATATGTAAAGTATGTGTTTATATGGCTGTCACATATCTGAGATCAGATGAAACACGTAGCATAGAAAGTACTACAATCAAGTTGGCAATAATTACAAAGCTCACACTGACTCTGTATATGAAAGTCTTCATTATGACAGAACAATTAATCTTCACAAGAGTCTCACGTCCCTGTCGAGCATTATTTTCTTATTTATTAATTATGTACAGCAAATACATGAAAATTCTGTGAATTAGTAATTTCATAAACATCTGAACAGATCATAGATTAAACAGATCATAAAACACACAGACCATAGAACAAACAGATTATAAAACAAATGGTAAATAACTTGGACCAGAATATGACAATTCATTAACATAACACATTTCCAGTATAAAGAAAAGAAAAACATTAAGTGATCACTTCCACAACAAAAGTTTCATAAAACTATTGGAAAAAAGATCAGGATTGATATGTATCAGAACATGCTAAATTGGATAGAGCTATGTTCAATAAGAGTGAATAGAGCTATGTTCAATAAGAGAAGCCTTTATATCCTCTCTATTGCTGTCATTATTATTTATCTCTGTTTGTATTTTCCTACCCTGTTGTAATGTATTTAGAAAGAAACAAATGGAGGTTTGAGTACCTTACAGACAGAAAGTCTGCTTAACTCTCTGCCGTAGCAGCTTGCTGGCGATAAGGAGCATATTTTTTTTTAGTCAGTTCTACCTAGTGAAAATGATGTCAAGCAAGACATATATTTATTTACCAGGTAACATCAGCTATAAAAATCTGTGTGTTAAATTTGCCCACCATTTTGGTTAATAAGTGACATCAAACTAGAATTGAAAAATGAATAACAAAATCAAAGAGATAGGCAAACTGGCAATGCACATTAAAAGCATAAAATCATGGGATTATAGCTTTGCATTAGCATTAAAGTATAGCATAAATATGAATTTAAAGATTACAAAAATATACAAAATGAAACAAACCCTGAAATCATGGCTGAAAATTGACAACAAAGAGAACAACATATACAGAATTATTTCAAAGACAAAGCAGACATGAATGTGTGAACGGACCAATCAAATATCACTTTATCACATCTGTTGACTTCAATACAGTATAGATATGATGAAGATGAAAAAAAGCAAAGACAAATATCAAAATGATCTGTTATGAACACAGTGTATCAGAAACACAGGAGAAGGGTATTAACGTATCACAGACTTTACAGAAGTACTAGAACTGCACATATATAATGTATAATAATAACATTGCAAACTTGTGTGGTTTGGCTATTTGATGAGGTGTGATTACCTTTCCAAAACTATCCTACAAAGAACAGGTGAGGGTGGAAGAAGAAGAAGGGGTAAGAAATTATGTACTGATAATATTAAAGACCGTACAGGATTAAGATTATCCACTTAAACAAGGAACTGAGAACAGGGAGGCATGCCAGATTTTGTGTGTTGATGTTTCCAGAGTCACACTCCTACGACCCTGATTGGTTATAGAATTGATGATGAAGTATAATATTCTTTATATGAAATGAATATTACGTTTACTGCGATGAAACAGCTGATGTTGGATTACTGTGGTGGGTGAATTAGTCAATGTTGTTGTTACTGAGGTTAAATTATGCACTTTATTATAAGATGGTAAAATGTTGTTAATTTTCGCTTGTGAAACTTTATGTTGAAAATAAATGAAAACAACAAATTAATATTGCATTTCCTTGGATTAAATATTTGTTTCCAGACTGATGTGGTGAAAAAAATTGATTTTAATTTTCCATGGTCGACTACCCTGTGGCTCGCAACCTTTTTTTTCCCGTGGCCCATTTTCTGTAATTTGTGTCTGTGGCTCTTAGTGGCTTAAAAGAAGCCATTATCTCTCTCTGTTCAAAGATCACCATTGTTTTTTTAAGGTTTATCAACATTTCTGATTCAAATAGTTATCCCTGTGTTGTCTCTCCATCCCCCCCCCCCAAAAAAAAAATAATTTCAAAATTATTAAATTATTCTCCTTGGCCCATGTTGGGAACCTGTGGGCAGATTGATTAAAAATTCATGTAATGAAATAATTGACTTGCAGTTTCTTCTGTAAACAACTGACAAAATTTGTTCTGTGAAATTATTCATGTACAATTTATGTTGTAAATAGTCAATATAAAATTTATATTGTGATTATAATTCATTTACAATTAAAATTTGGGTTTAAATACAAAATGTTTCTAGATGTTGGACAGGTATATAAGAACATGATTATCCTAAACAATAGCTACAAATTAGTGCAAATTTAATATTTTGACACAAAATCTGTTCCGTAATCATCATCAGGTGCCAGCTGATGTAGTTGTTCATAAATCTCCACAGCTTTCTTATTAGGCTCATTTGACTCTATGACATGCCAGGTTGTTAAACTGTCTGATATTTTCTCATGTTGTCACCCTGTCTCTGTTGATTTCAATCTTATTTGTTGTAACTATGTTTTCCAAACCTCCCAATCTCATAACATGGCCAAAAAATGAAGATTGTCTTTTTCTTATACTATTGATTAAGTTTCATCTCGCATTTGACTCTTTCAACACCTCCACATTAGGTGTTCTGGCAGTCCATGGTATTTTCAGCATTCTTCTATTGAACCACATCTCTACTTCCTCTAATTTCCCACTATCCTGTTTGTTTATCAATCACGACTTGCATCCATATGTTAGTATAGGAGTTATACTACAGGGAGCAGTGTAGCGCAGTGATTAGTGAACTGGCTTCGTATATGAGTGGTGCTGGGTTCATTCCTTAGTTGAGGCGGAAATGTTTTTCAGATCGCAAGGGCTCCCAGGCTGACCCAGCCTTAAATCGGTACCAGATTAATCTGGGAAGTAAAGACTGCAAGGGGGAGTAGATGGCTACCGCCCTCATTTCCAGAGCCACTGAAATGTGAGATCGCTAACATCTCACACCCCTATGGTATTAATAAATGCTATGGGTTACTTTACTTTAATATAGGAGTTATATAGCACTGCAGAACTCTCTTCCTCACCTCTAATGACAAGGTCATATTACACTATATATTTTTCATTTTTCTGAATGTTGTTTTTGCCTGCCGTATTCTGCCTCTTATTTTTTGAGCTTCTTAACATTCTGTTGATAGTATCATTGTACCTAAATACTTGAACTGTTAAACCTGTTTCAATACTATGTTAATCACTTTGATCTCACAAATTGTTGAATTTTGTTTCCTTAAATAACCATCACTTCTGTCTTCGTGCTGTTTAAGAAGTGGTCTTTTTCTTTATTTTATGTGATTACTACATTACGCAGTTTTTGAAGATCTTCTGCACTTTACCAATCAGAACAGTGTCATCCACATATCTTAAATTTTTTATATTATTATGTTTCTTAATAATACAAAATATAACCAGTTTATGTGATGTAGAGACTAGTGACACAGTTAAATAGTCTTGACCTTGTTGGAACTTGATCAGAGTTTCCAAATCTCTTCATTTCACTCTAGCTTTGGAAAGATTAACAATTATTATATGAATACAGCAGATCTCCTTGTCAGACAGAATATAAATCATGGTTTTACATCAGGTCTCATCACGAGACAGAATGGTAGTCAGATTTTTATGGCAGATCTCCTCACGAGACAGAATGGTAGTCAGATTTTTATGGCAGATCTCCTCACGAGACAGAATGGTAGTCAGATTTTTATGGCAGGTCTCCTAATGAGACAGAATGGTAGTCACGATTTCACAACAGGTCTCATAGACAGAATGGTAATCACGTTTTTATGGCAGATCTACTGGTGAGATCACTCTCTTGTATGAGTACACAATGCATGTAAAAATGTGATTTCACAATGGACAGTCTAAGCATTAATGAAAAGTATAGTGCAAGTAGTGCTTAGAAACTTAATAGTCGTTGACAAGAAATTTCCTATAGGCCTACTGGATAAACTGAATTATTAATATTTTTAAATTTAACCTTCAAGCTGTTAAAATGTTTTCAGTAGCTATTCCCAGTTGTGCTAAATGCTTTCCCAAATGACTTTTCCCCTGTCTTGAGTCTTTCTTTTGTCTTACAAAAATAAGAAACATTTTTGTAGTAATGTCTTTTTAAAGAGACCAGAAAATATATACTTGGATGGGATGGTGTAAGAGTACTGGTGCTTGGTGGTTTTAGCGTGAATAGATAACAAAAAAAAAAGCTAGTTTGTCAATAGCAGTAAGATAGAGGAATGAGTAAGCTCATTCATAACAGATAAAGGGTTAATGCAAACTACAAAATTTACTACATCAAAATAACAATTTAGAATGTATTCACAAAACAAATTTAACCTTCACATTTGTCTTCATAAATAATAGGCCTATTATATTCACAAAAACACTATAAAAATATTTATGTTGTCATGGTAATAAAATGCAGTGATCTAAATGTAGAAATGAATATAAAAAATATTAATAGTATCATTTATGTGCAGGAACATGGCAGATGCTAGCAAAAGTAAAAGAACAAATATTTAGAGCTGAGAAAAAAATATAAAAATTCAGCTAAATGTTATTTGTGGAAAAACTGTAGATTTGTATCTGGGTTGTTTCATGAAAATTGAATTTCAGTAAAAATAAAACAAGAAATTAGTGCTCAGAATTTAAGAACAAAATAAATATAATATAATAAGATCCATAACCTGTCTGGATCATATGGGTGCCACACTGGAGAAATCAGTAAAAAAAACAACTATCCACACATCTCTATCCTCAGCCATTCAGAAGAGTGTAGAAAACTTATCATTCCTTGATGTCACCAATCAAGGATTGTCTGTCCTCTTTCCACCCGCGATTATTTCTTGCAAAAGAATTTTAGAAAGTGAGCAATGTCACATTACATGTCAAGATCAAACAAACTTACGCCATTTCACCGCTACCAAAAGTGATTCTTGATAACCTACAAGTTTGTTTATTTGCTGCTGGAAAAATATATTTGTCTTGTGTTTTATATAGCTAATTCTTAACAAACGTCAGATATGAACTATTTCTTCTCTGATAAAATATAATAACAATTGTCCAAATATTTTAAATGTGTTGTCGTCAGATCTGATATTTGTTGATTTCTTTGTCATGTCCTTGCTGTCATGGTTATATAATTACTTTTAACAATTCATATAAAATTTGTATTATTATCACAAAGCATGTTTTCACATGACAGAAAATGAAATTCATATCTCAACAGCTGTTTATTTTTTTTATTGTGAACATAATTTCAAATTTCTAAAATGGATTAACGATAGAAAATTGTATGTAAAATGTCCATCTAGAGAGTTTTAAAAATAGTGCAAGGTAAAAAAAATGAACCAAACATTAACATATCATAAGTTTCACCAATTTGTAAAGTGTATTAAAAAAAAGAGATGAGAGCTTGAAACACAGATTATTCAGTTGTAAAATAAAAGATCACCTATTAACAAATGAACTTACAAGATGCAAAATGCAAGGCATGCCAGACCTACATTTTTTAAAAATTATTCTAAAAATATCTGCAAGAATAACCTCTTTCCACATCTGGAATAAATATAGTACAGTAAAATACGAACTAAATTTAAAACAATTTACTCTCCACTATTTTAAGAAAATGCAAACTTTTCGTCAAGTCACGAAAACTGATCAATAGTAGTGACTTGATTTATACTTAGCATAACATTGGTATTAGTCAATCAACAGTTGTCAGATATGCAGAAAAATTAACATCTCTACATCTGTTCAACTCTGCATGAATACAGAATTTCAATTGAATGCTGATAGAACAATCAACTGTAAATATATTCAGTTAACAAAATTAATCAATAATTGTAACAGAAGAATAACGTGACAGATGTACATGCAATATTTTCATTGTTTCATTATTAGAAGAATCAACTGTAAAGCAAATAACTATATGGCTCATACAGTGAAGATTTATTTGAATGGAAAAATTATATACATAATATTATGCTGTATATAACTATTAAACAGTTGTTAATGTTACGTTATTTATGTTTAATTATTGTATGTGCTGTAATCTTACATTATTTATGTTTTATTTTTGTATGTGCAGTATTTATGTTTAATTTTTGTATGTGTTGTATTGACAGAAACAGTGATCTGTTGACACACAGAAATGGTAATCAGTAGCTTCCTACAAGACAAAAGATACAGTTAAAGCAGTAAAATAAAAGTATAGAGAGCTTGCATGGATCACATGGATCAAATTTGATCAAACAAGAAATAGTGATAACACTATGAGATAAACATTGCATCTTAACTGATAGCTGTTTTTATTTCAAGAAAATGTAATGATTTCCTCCTTAAAGAAATGACAAAATAAGGACTATTTAATTATAAATAGGTACTTTAAAGATGAACAAGAAACAGCCGTAAATGTAGACGAAGATATATCTGATTGATTGAATGTATAGAAAGAATTAAATCATGGAAGATCTACTTTTATTTAATGTCTGCACAGAGAATATCATGAGAAATATAAGAGATATAAAGTTCACAGAGTTTCAATCTGTCAACATTGTAGGACAAATTATCCAAGCAATCAGATTTTTTAATGACAAATTTTTTAAACAACTTGTCTTAAAGATCTTAACAGAATTAGTCACAAGGCATAGAGGACTGACTTCATTGTATTCAGGCTCCCTCACATTTATTCCACCAATCTCAATGAAGCGGTATGAAATCTGTCAAGAGAACCACTCATTGCTGCATGTAACCTTATAGCTTCAAGCAATAATTCCTAAATATTTCTACAAAACATGCCCTTGTAAATATGTCACAAGTGAGGATTGAACTCATGACCTCTTGAGCACACGACCAATGGCTTAACAATCTGGGAGGTCAACAAAGAAACACAATGATTGTGCAAAAGAATCATGACAGTGGAGAATGTGAGTACCCAACACATAGCCAAAACTTATGATGAAGAGCCTGAAAACAATTGTGAATATATAACTGTAAACATGAACAATGAGAGGATTATCAGTAGAAATGTAAAAAATTATTGAACTCATGACATCCAAATTAGCAGTAGTGAGACATCGTTACATCGGTGGAGCTAATTGCATTTGATTAGAGATAGCAGTATATTCCCAGTAGCAGTTAATGGCTGTGAAATATGGATACTTGTAGAACAGTGACAAGAGATTTATTTCTTGTAAAATTAGCTGCTATAGAAGGATAAAGAAAATACCATGCAAATAGAAAAATGCAATTTAGAGAGTATTATAAACATTGAAAGAAGGTGTTGTCTTCTCAACAACACCATAGCAAAAACAAACTAAGGTATTTTGGCCATAAAGAGAGACGTACCAGCATTTAATATCTACACAGAGAAAATCTTTAAACATATAGAATGAATGCCAGGACAATCAAGATATGTGGGAAAATAATAAACAACCTGAGATATGCAGATGACACTGTTCTTTTGGCAGAAAGAAAACACGAACTACAAAGACTACTAGATCAAGTCAATAAATCATGTAAAGAATATGGACTTGATATAAACATTTTTTTAAAACCATGATAATTAGCCCAGTCAGAGAAGAACAGGTGATAACATAAAAATAAATGGAGAGAAACTACAACAAGTAGAACATTATCAATATCTTGGACACATAGTCACAAATGATGGCAGATGTGAAACAGAAGTTAAAAGGAGAATAGGAATGGCCAAAAGTACTTTCAATGACATGAGGAAATTGTTAAGATATAAACAAATTAAAAACAAGCTAGAATTGAGAATTATAAAATGCTACATCTATTCTATATTAATGTATAACTCAGGGACATGGATAATAAACAAATAATTAGAAGACATAATGGATGTCTTTGAGAAGTGGGTATATAGAAGAATAGGGAGAATATCATGGAAAAAGAAGAAAACAAACAAATAGGTTCTAACAACACTTAAGATGAAGAAAGAAACTATTAAAGGAAATAAAGATCAATCAAATAAAATATTTTGGACATATTAAAAGTCATGACACCTCGTTGAAGACCTTACTTGAGGGTAAAGATGAAGGGAGGTGAACAAGAGGTAGGCATACAAGTGGGAGAGTAACATCACAAGATGGACAGGTTACAGTCTAGCAGAGTGCATGCACCATCAAAATAAGAAACAGGGGATGTTGGAGCCTGTTACAGTCAACCTTCGTTGTGGAGATGGCACTTGATGATGATGAACAACATGGAACATTAAAGTTAATACTGAAGGTACAGTTGCTGGTAACAGGAATAAGGGACACCCAAGACAATGATGGAAATAAAAAACAGCACAGTGTGTTGGAACATGTCCTTGAATGTGGAAGGCCAACTTGCTATATGAGAAGTTCAAAGACACAAAAAGTAGATTAATTTCTGGAAATAAATATGGTATCGTACCTGGTGAAAATGAAATCTAGAATAAAATATTATTCCCTGCCTAATGATTTATTCAGCAAATAGGTTAAGCAGCAACTCTTGCTAAACTGATGTAATTAATTCCAATCCAAGTCTGCTAATAAATTATATATTAACATGAGTTGTGTTTACGTTAATAAAAATTATTGTTTCATTTGTTTACCCGAGGTTGAAATTTCTTGGGAAATACTTTCCAATAATTGATTATTAAAATTGTCTACAATAAAAAACTATGCTACTGGTAATTGTTAAACTGCTAAATGCAGTAACTGCTCAAAGAAAACAAACTGCCAGGTCACCAATCAATTTTAAAGTTAAAATATAAAGTTAACTAGATTCTAATATACAATGTGGCTCCATGTTGCCAGTGAGTATTTTTATTGATTTGTAACCAATCCCAGTGTAAGAAAACTAATTCATTAGTTATTATAATGTAAAAATAGGATTGTTTGTTTCTTGTAACATTTTCCAATATTTAAATGTCACAGTTGTAAGAAATATCTTAACGTTGATCTAGTTTTTTGTTACAAATATTTTTAATCATTATTATTGGAGATTGGTAGTGATGCACTTATAATAATAACAATAATAATAATATGTAATATTTAACATTTTGTCAAATAATAACATATGATCATTAAGTTAGTTATTTATCTTTCACACATTGATTTCTGTTATAAAGGTCACTGTCTGTTTCAGGGTTATAACATTCAGGTCACAATTTTTATCTTTGCATGCTCCTTTCATAGAAATGGCAGTCTTGGAATACATTTTTTATTGTCTGTTTCTTCTGCACAAAGTCACAGATCTGTCTAGCCAATTTCAGTCTATTCTACATGTGATAGATGATTCCACATTGGCCAGATTTAAGCTGAAAAATTGTAATCTGGTGTTATCTGAGCAGTGAGTGTTACAATTCTCTCCAACCATTTTCTATATATTTTCATAGCTATTTTTCACTGAAACTATTTTTTATTAGAATTCTTATTTCATGTTATGTTGGGCTATCATCAATTTGGCATTTGCATCAAATTCTTTTGGCAAGTTTATTTATTTCCTACAAGCACCTACCACTGCTAGGCACAGGAAAGAAAGAGCAAAAGCTCACAACCCCAGGGATCGTATAAGTAAGTAGTAAGTATTTATTTCCTTGCATCTTGCCAAATTTTGTTGTAGTTGTCTGTTCATGCAACTTCTCTGTCCCCTATTGCTACATGCTCCATGTTACATTTTGGTCTCTTGATATGCAGTAATATTATGACGTTTCAGAATGTTAGTAACTCCTTCAATCCACCTTCTTCTTGGACTTCCTTTCCCTCTTGCTGTTTTGATTCTCATATTCCTATAATGAGAATGAACCCACTTATAAGGAGAATGAGCCCACCTATAATGAGAATGAAACCACTTATAATGAGAATGAACCCACTTATAATGAGAATGAACCCACTAATACTTATACATATTTATATTTATAGATCCTCGATAGTTCTTAATTATATTGTTCATCTACATTTTGTATGAATATGTATAGTTTGAAATAATTGTTTAGCGGCTTCTTTCTTCACACACATACTCATTTGAAAATCTTGTAGCGATAAGCACCCTCTCTGCATTCTGTGCGATACCTAGTCTAATAATAATGACAAACAGAAAATAATAACTATTATTTTCAATGTGTTTATTTGTGCAGAGACCTATTTTAAAAAAAATAAAATGACAAGAAATATTAATTTGTGAGAAGTGTAATACTCTCTACGAAGATGAGATGGGGTTACAATCTTCTGATGTAGATCTTGCCACTGCAGACTCATCTATCTCATGTGGGATTGGCTAAAATTGGCTAGACAATGGTGTGCCCATTTGGAAACGGCAAATAGAAGACAAAGAGACAAAATGTCAAAATTAACGCAAAGAAGCATATACTTTTGGTGGGGGAAAATGTGGATATTTGCCCAGAGTTAACACCACACAAAAAATGTGCTAAAAGTATACAAAATATACTAAATTAACATTTCTATAATAAGGTATTTTTCAAATACAGGACTGTATTTTTCTTGATGTTAGAAATAGATTTTGTCTGTTTCTTACAATTAATTATGTTGTAGCATCAGTTTGTGTATGGCAAAGATTATTATTTGGTTTAGTACTTTGGTAAAAAGTTTTACTGCAGTCCTACCAATTACCAACAGAAAATATGTCTAGATTTGCATTAAAAAAATAAACATGATCTATTTGCGTGACAGAAGATTTTGTTCAGAGATCTTTACAACTGTCACGCTGTTAATCTGACAATATAGTACAAGTAATAGAAGTCAGTTGTGGCTCGTAACACAAATAACCTCATGAATCAATGTTACAGTTCTGCATAATTTATGACATGATTTTTGAAGCTCTATTTACATGCTAATTCTGATTTGTTCCTTATATTGCCATGTTTATTTAGACTGTGTTCATAAGATTATCTAAATAAAAATTGTATGTAAAATTATCTTTCAAAAAAATCTACTATTTTGTTCATCAATGGAAAATGTGTACGCAACATCTTGTACCAATTAAGAGACATCCAACAGTGCTTTGAACAAAATTGATTGCACTCCTGGGAACCAAATATAACAACACTCAGATCTCTGAGTCTATGAACCACTTTCCACACAACTCAAGTTGTGATAAAAATATTCTATTATTATTTCACACCAGATTTTCTGCCCATTGATGTTTTGAGAAACATAACATGCTAAATCTGGTGATATTCAGATGTTTACTCAGCTTTCAGTCTCTTCAAATCTGCTAGTTCATTAAATGCTGGGCTAAATTTGTCTCTGAATACGGATAATGCTGAGTTCGCTGGGGGCACCTTGTAATACTGATGTGCTGGAGCCGGACCTGGAGCCGGTTTTGAGGCATTGACACGGCTTGGAGTTGTTATTTGGTTATTGTTATGACTGCTGCAATTGTTATTGTTAGTGGGGGAAGATGTTAAAGGGTTAGTGGGGTACAGTGGAGATGGGGAAATGACCTTGCTGGTAGATGATGCATATGGAGCAGAAGAACTCGGTGACCCCGCTGCTTCTCGTCTAGCTGCTTCTTTGGCTTTGAATTTCATCAAACGTTGTTTATGAGTATCTTGCTGACAGTGAAATTTGAATTCTAAAATGGTAGAGAATCTCTCACTACAAGCTCGACATTCATACTGTACTTGTTCGAGTTTCATGATTGGTTCAAATCCTTTAGGGAAAGAAGAGGAGCTGGCCATGCAGACAGAACGTTGATGAGCCACACAGGATTCCCTTGCTGGATACACCATTTGACATTTCTTGCAGATGTACCCAACATCCAGAGTTGCCTCTGCTGCGACAGTAAGATCTGCTGCACTAACAACACTGTGAAGATCAGCCAAAGCTTGACAATCCTGAGTATATCGAGCCAACAGGGCACCAGCTTCTGTTAACTTTTCACTCACAGACTTGATTGCAGAAGCAGGAATCTGTAGCAGTGCCAAAGGTGTGCCAAAAACTAAAGGATCATATGCCAACATGTGATCTGAAAAACAAATAAAAATTAATCAAACATCAGTTTCCTATAAATGTCAACATGTGATCTTGAAAAACAAAATAAAACATAATCAAATATCAGTTTCCTATAAATGCCAACATGTGATCTTGAAAAAAAAAATACAAATTAATCAAATATCAGTTGCTTATAAATACCAAAATAGTCATGGATACCTACAAGAAGACGAGGAGGAAGTCAAACGTGACAATGTACATATTAGGGAATGGTAGAAATAGGAGTTACTAGAGGTGATTGGAGAAAGTGCTCCCTCTCCGAAAAGATCCGAAGAACATGTAATCAGTAACTGACTGGGACACTGAGCTTATACACTTTTAGATGGCTGACAGAACGGCAATCAGAGCAAATATAGGAATGCCCCCTGTGCTGTGATGCTTGTTCTTAATCAAGAATCAAGAACCAAAATAATTTTTTTAAATATAAAAATAATATGCACATTTTTCAAAGGTAGTGCAATAGCTTTCCAGTTCATTGGTATGCGGATCACCTTCCAATTTCACTAACTATATTTCTCAAATCACCAACAGCTGGTTCATAGGTCAACACAATCTAACAAAATGGACTCCATGTTTCCTGGGAAAGCTGAGCATATTGATTCAAGTTATAGGTGAATCAGTGTCAGTTGAACAGAACTGGTTCAAATCTCACCTGCTGCTTTCTAGGAAAGTAAATGCGGTGGAGTGATGGTGACAACATCATCACTATGTATGTCATCGGTCATATGAAATACAGGACAAATCGGTTTAAAGCATGGCTAAAATATATGTGCCTTTGTGCCTGACACATCTGACTTTCACATAACATAATTGGTCAACCTGAGAGGTGGGGTAGAATGCTTGATAAGTAACATGATTGGTCAATTTGAGCTAAGAGGTGGGGAAACATACTTGATAAGTAACATGATTGGTCAATTTGAGCTAAGAGGTGGGGAAGCATACTTGATAAGTAACATGAATGGTCAATTTGAATTAAGAGGTGGGAGTGGAATGCTTAAAAGAAAAAGTCTCATAGTTACATCCTACAATATGCCTGTGGATTATTCTTTACTTTTAGTTACATCTTACAATATGCCTGTTGATTATTCTTTACTTTTAGTTACATCTTACAATATGCCTGTTGATTATTCTTTAAATACTAAATTAAGTATACAGGTTACTGTAGATAACTAACTATCAATATAAAATAATCAGAAATAACAATAAAACAAAGAACAAAGACAATTATTGACGTGTCAGTCCTATTGGGACCTTCATCAAGAAACAAAAACCAACTAAGACAACACAACTATAAAAAATACAGCCAAGAAGACCTAGGCAATGGCTCCCTTACAAAAGACCATTGCCCAAGTGGCAGTTCTAGAATGTCTTTCATATGAGGTACAAAATGATGCTTTCAATATGTGCAAAACTGGTGCAATAGTGACAGACAGAAATGGGCATGGCAAAAATGATGAAATGGAAATCCTAAGCACAAGATGAAAAATGAAAAAACAAAGAAAGGAGACACCAATTCACAATGCCAAGAATGAGGGTGTGTTTTGGTTATTTATATTTGGATTATTCTTTACTCTTCTGTAACTAAGAGTAAAGAATAATCCAAATATAAATAACCGCTTACAATATGCCTTTAAACTAATCTATACTTGACTAGTGGGTCCCAGAAATGTACAGATAACAAAAACAAACAAATGGTTTCCTGAAAATGAGACAGCAAATGCAACAAATACATCAACAATTATTGAATATTTAACTAGAAGGAAGAAACATCATATAGGACACAATACAAACCTGGAATCAGACCTGGCTGCATCATGGGTAATCCCATTCCAGGAAAGTATCCAGGGAGACCACTATACATGTATGACAAATAGGTAGGGTCAAGGCCAGGCATGTAACCTCCCATAGCTGATAACATTTGTGCATTCATAGACATTTCCATGGCAGCCTGGGCTTGCTGTTGCTCGTCCTTACTAGTGCCCACAGCTGATGATAAATAATTATAAAAACTTATTCCAGCTGTCAGAAATATAATCAAAGACATTGAAAATAATATATGGAGACTAAGTTATACAATATAGGCCTACTCATAACTGTAAGTCAAGGTGGCCGCATTACCAGAACCGTGATCTTCACTTTTTGGGATGTTGTAAAGCTTTGATATAATCAAATTGGACTAACGTCCGCAGTTGAAAGGAGCGTACCTTACCATAAAAGGTACATTTTAATTCACGAACAACCAGCAATCTTCAGATGTGAACATTTAAAGTAAACAATAGCTTCCAACATTTAAAATAAACAATAGCTTCCAACATTTAAAGTAAACAATAGCTTCTATTCCAACATTTAAAGTAAATAGCTTCAACAAAAGTACAATCTGGTCCATCAAACTACAAAGGTTGCCCAGTTGTGCTCTATAGTTATCCTGTCATAAATCCAAAATAATCTACTATGCTTATCCTTTCAAAAATCAAATATAATATACTATACGTAACCTTCCATAAATTCAAAATAATCTACTATGCTTATCCTTACATAAATCCAAAAATAATCTACTATACTTATCCTTGTTTGCAATACTTTTGACCCATGTGTACTCTACCTGTTTAAATAGAGCAGCATGCAGAAAGTACCACTCAGAGCACGTAAATCCATAACTTCAAACAATAATGTTACATGTTCACTTATCAAGATGATATAACAGCCCAGTATCAAACTAATGACCACTTGAACACAAAGCAGGATTGACCACTTGAACACAAAGCAGGATTGACCACTTGAACACAAAGCAGGATTAACCACTATGCTTCAGTGATCCTCAAACATAAACTAATGACCACTTGAACATAAAACAGGATTAAGAACTATTCTCCAGTGATCCTCAAACATAAACTAATGACCACTTGAACACAAAGCAGGATTAACAGCTATGCTCCAGTGATCCTCAAACATAAACATAAGCAATATATAAGCCTATGCACCAGTTTATAGAATAAATTATTAAAATGAAATCTCCAAATTGGTGAACACAATACAGGGTGTCCGTTTAGTGACATGGGACTGATTTGAATTGAAGTAAAATGCACATGGTTTGAACTCAATTTAACTGTACTTCAGAATATCACTGCTATATGCAGATGTTTCAGTATTTGATCTCTTTCTTCTAACTAAACCGTGGTGGATGTTTTCAACACTTTTTGCGAATAGAGCTGTAATGTGAAAAACTACCCAAAATAAGACACACAATAGCAGTATATGTTGCAGGCGGGAATAAAAAATTTTGAACAGGAATATTTCACAACATAGTTATTAATTTGACACCCTATATAACATTTATACATATCATTAATTTCACTATTCAATGTTTCTGTGCCTGGGATTTACAATCAATAAATGAAATCAATGGAACAGCAAATACCATTATATAAATATAATAGGCAGCATTGATTTCACATGCTCCATCTCAATTGAAGTTAATCTACTAAACTTATCCTTCAGATAATTTGAATATAGTAAATTTATTTTTCAATAAATTTATCCTTCAAACAAGCCACTTAATTCACTTAAACTTATTCTTCAAACAACCCGTTATTAAACTAGACATTTTCTTGTATAACTTAGCCTGATTTACTGCACAAAACGTACACTTCACTAAAATAATCCAGTTACTTTATGCAACTTATCCATCAAATAATACAATTTTGCAGCATAACTTTCACAAGGAATACTTTTGTAATCTAAATTTTGTGATCAACACTTCTATAAAGTTATTCAAAAAAACATATCAACTTTTTATGCACAACTAAGCTATTATATTAAACTACATTTCTCTCAGTGATAAATGAAAAAATTCTCTTCTGAACATGATATTGAGAGGTTTACAGAGTGACAGTGAGGACAAAGTTCTGTAAAGGACATACCACATAAACAAAATGAAAATATACAAAATATCAGAAAGAATAAATGGAAAATATATAAAATATCAGAAAGAATAAATGACAAGTACCGGGGTATATAAAATATCAGAAAGAATAAATGACAAATAAAAAAGTTATCAGATATTATTTGAACCCTGTCTAATCATCTGGTACCAATTTGTCTAGCAATTTATGCACTGAGGTTAATCAAGTTGCAAGGCAAATTGGTGTCAGCTGAAAGAGCTAGGTTCAAGTCTTGTTTACAGCCTTCTACTTATACATCATTTCTCACCTTCTGGTTTCTTGTCTTTCCTCTGTGGATCTTTTTCTTGATTCTTAATACTACAATCACCTTTAAGTCAAAGAAAAATTAAATTGACATATACAACGTGAAGATAACCCTATAACTAACTTACCAGCAAAATACAACACATCAATCTGTTACTATGTTAACTCTTAAAATACAACACATCAATCTGTTACTATGTTAACTCTTAAAATACAACACATCAATCTGTTACTATGTTAACTCTTAAAATACAACACATCAATCTGTTACTATGTTAACTCTTAAAATACAAAGAGCCACTTGATGTGGCTTGAAATATTATCCTGTCAGAAAGTAGCTTGTAAAAGTATACTCATTCTGTTACTTTCTGTTACTCAGAGTTAACTTCCTTTATCTTTTGCCAAGCCTGTTGACATAGGGGGATGGGAGGGTGCTATGTTGGGGTATTCAACTACCCCTACCCTTTAGTAAATCAAACCTGACATTTAGTACTATGAATTTAGCTAAACGATGGGTACAAACCCTCTTCCTCCCTAACTAATAAATGTCTAAAAAAAAGGTCACCAAAAATATCATTGACATGAAAGGAATATTGCTCACAAATTTTAGGAAATGAACTTTTTTTGTTTAGGTAATTCCCTCCCCTTACTGAAGACGTGTATATTTCCCAGTCTTCTGTTAACATTCTAATTGTCTATAGGGAAGATGGTGGCACATGGGTTAGATTTCCAGCTTCCTGGTCTAGTGAATGTGAGACGTGATACAAAAAACACTTTTATGGGCAAAAAGTCTTCCAACAACACAATTAATTTCTTTAATCTTTATCAGTTGCAATCACAGGAGAAAGTAGTCTATACTTTGATAACATATATAGCAAATCATAGTGTGAATATATTAAACTCCATTTTCAATCCTCAGTGCTACACTTTGACTCAAATAGAAGAGGCAACGAATTCCACAATATACTCAGCACACAAGAGGTACGTCTCCAGAAAACTCTTTTACCCCTGACACTGAAAGGCAACAAAGGGATAGATAGTGCCACACGGGAAATGAGCTTTCCAATAATACAAGTTTCTTTAACCTTTAGCAGTCAGAACCACAGGAGAAAGTAGATGATACTTTGACAACATCACCACTAAACCCTTAGGGAAAACCAATACTACTTGTTACTTTATTACCCCACAAATCCATTTGGAGCATGTTTCTGAAATGTTGGCATTATCGTGGAAGGTCATTCAATGATGATCTTTTAAACAGAAAAGTAGAAAAAAAGGAAGCTTGTAATTGAACACTTCTATGAAGAGTTCAGATTTAAAAGGGACATGTAGGTTTGAAATGTCATGTTTACAGAAATCAATGGTGTTTCTTTTTTAAATTGGCATCATTTTTATATTTTTTTTCCCAAGTTTATGTAATTCATTCAGATTAAAAACTTCTTGTTTGTGATGGGAATTAGGTAAAGTAGTTATTTTTCTCAATATCAGAACTGGAAGTATCATGATTTTCTTTGTATTATATACACAATTATTGTGTGTCACAAATGACCTAAATATTATCTAAAGGGTGTATTATGTCTAAAAACATTAACAACCAGCAGTGGTTACTCAGAGAACTTAAATTTGGCTTATAACAATAATGGTAATTTACTTGCACAATGTGATGATTATTTATAAAAATGTGTTGAAAGCTTCAGAAAATTACATCATATTTGTACAAACACTTGCAAGGTGACAATGTGAAGAGAATAATAAGCTTGTCTATTTTTGAAGTTAAATAGTGTTAGGCTCTATTTACAGAGCTGGTCTTGGGTAGAGAAGGTGTATTGTCTATTCCCAGGTGAATGATGGCTGATCGTATTCACACTTGCCGTTAAGCGTAGGGGTGGGAGCTTAAGCTGTCGTTCCAAGGCCAGATGTGTCACTGTGGTTGCATTTAGTCCATGTTTATTAAAGATTATCTTCATGTTTTCTATCCACCATTTTCTCAGTCTACCTTTGACTTAACGCCCAGATATTCTTTTGTTATATGCTCTTATTGGTATTTGGTGGCATTTTACTTGCTGTCTTTCAATATGTTCAATACACGATATTATACCAACACTTGTTTATATTTCTTCATTTCTTCTTTTATCTAGTTTAGTAACCATTGCATCTTTCTCAGACACTTAATTTCACATGTAACGATTTTCCTCTGCTGTGAGGCTGTTAAAAGACCATGTTTGCCATTGGTAGCTGAGTGTAGGTATAAAAGATTGTAGATATTATCGTGGAGAAGGTAGCAGGTTCAAATCAATATAAGGTAATAACTGCAGCAGAGCTGTAATCCAAGAGATGAGATTTGGAACAGGGTAATGAAATTTTGTTAATCACTGGTAACAAACATAACATACAAATCAACGTTTCAACCATAATGCCTTCATCAAGAACATAACATAATACCAAGAGAACTAAGACGTGGTACTGTCAAAATTCACATATGTCCACATTCACATAATAATGACTAGCAGGTTCAAACTTTGCTGCAGGCAATTGTGCATTCTGACCATTCATGGAGCAATGGCAAACTACTGAACATATTTATGTTACCTAGAAATTGACTACAGCCTGGAGAGATCACTATATCCTGATTAGGTTATGTTACAAATGTTTTGTTAAATAGTAACAATTTATTATCTTCTTCTGTATTCATTCTCCAACTTACTTCTACAGATTAGCAGAATAATCATCTAGAGAAGGAATACGTTCTGTAGGGTTTACAGCCTAGCTGTGATGTCTGTGCCATGTGGTCTGTCTGACTTCAGCATGGCCTATGGGATAATTTTGATCTTTTGGATACGACAACTAACTCCATCCCCATACCTCCTCAGCTGCATATTATGACATGCCTTGAAATAAATGGTGCCGTTATTCTTTGCTTCCCTTTCTGGTCTCAGCAACATGGAAGTCCCTTTATTTGTGTTATTAAATGGTAAATTTAAAAAGAATATCATCAAAGAAAGATATCTGACTAACCTCGACCAATGGGATAGCCAATGGTTGCCGGGTTGATTCCCATTGCTTGAAGCTGTGCTATACGGTTGCTGGAGTCATCCCATATTTTGTGCGCTCGTTCAACATCTCCTTGTGCACGGGATAAACAAGGTAGACTTGTGCTCGTTAGATCCTGGTCACGGTCACCCTGAGAGTTAATAAATGCTTTCACCCGGTCAATGTGAGTTTTAGTGAAGATGTGATCTTGAACCTGTAATGGTACAAAATATAAGTTTTATTATTAAACACTTTTTATGGTGAGATCTTCAACCTGCTAACAGTGAGAAAATAACCTGCTAACAGTGAGAAAATAACCTGCTAACGGTGAGAAAATAACCTATTAATGGTGAGAAAATAACCTGTTAATGGTGAGAAAATACTAGTGAAATAAAAAACAAGATACTGTAGTATTGTGAAAAACTAAAATATCCAATGCATATCTCAACCAAAAAAATATTTTATTAAACAAAAGATACAGTGAAAATGAAAAGACATGCAGTGACCATTTAGCTGTTTTTTTAAAACCCAAAAAGATTATTATAAGATCACTGTCATTTAATCATATTTCACTGATGATCTGCATTAATTTTCCATATAAAATAATTTTATCCCTAGAAACACAGCCTTTTGGTATTAATACACTACATTCCTATCATTGATTATTTTTGTATTTCTATAAACTTTGCTCTGTTATATAACATTACTCTTTTATATTAACAGTTTGTACATTTTGTTATTTCCATTTGTTTAACTTTTTACATTTCACTATTGTCAAGATAAATTTCTTAACCACTGTAAGCATGAAACCATTATCATTCTATGTAGTTATCATTCTACGTCTCAGAACAGGACACAACCGACTCCGCAGTCACATGTATACAAAGTTCAAGATTGGCAACACGGCCATGTGTACATGTGGACAGGCAGCACAGAGTGCCAAACATATACTTCAAGAGTGTTCTGAGCATGAAACGCTGCGGCAGACATATTGGCCAGAGGAAACAACACTGGAATCACAGCTCTATGGGACACTGTATGAACTACAAAAGACAGTGAGTTTTATTAAGGAGGCAGAATTACAGATATAGACATGTTTCAAGTGAACGAAAGAAGAAGAAGAAGAAGAAGCATGAAACCACTCTCCAACTAATGCCATGTTTTACCAAATCTGATTTATTGATATGTCATTTTATCTGTTTTTGTGCATTGCAAAACTACTTTTCTGTATTAATTTGCCCTATTATAACTACTGAACATCATAAAAAGAGTTCACTATTAAACATCAAAAATAGAGTTAATTAGTGCAGATTATAAATAAGAATTCATTACTGAAAATGAATTATTGATAAATCAAACATTTTGAATATTAAAAAAACACCTTATTTTTTAAAAATATTTCCCACCACCCTCCCTGAAGACATATCTGCGGACATGTGTGCTAAAGTGTTACAACATAGCATTACCATAAAGTAACATTTTATCAGCTATACAAAGCCTCAAACTTACCGTAACTTTATGTGTGTATTTGTAGTTACACAATTTACATTCTTCTGGTGATTTTGGAAAGTCCATGTCCGTGCTATATGGCTTGCCAGAATTCAGCTTGGCTTTCTTTTCCTTGGCACGGGCGTTTTGAAACCAGACTTGTACAACTCGTTTGGCGAGGCCAATCTCTTGACCGAGTAGCTCGCATTCGGCCATTGTTGGAGTTTTGTAATCCTGAAACAGATTCTTCATAACCTTGACCTGGTGGAGACAAAACCAAGAAATCTAAGATCTCTATCTCATCCTGTGTTAAAGAAATTGTCACAATTAATGTCACAATTAATGTCACAGATCAAATGTCAAGTCTGCAACTGACTTTCACAGTAATGTCTCTCTGATCACAGCCTAAGATACAACTTTTATAAGGGGGATTGGGTGTTTTTACTTGAAAAAAAAGTTAATTACTTCGTTTTAGTGGGATTTTAAAAACTCTGATTTATTATATTTTTAAAATTTAAAATTAATACCGGCGCAGTTTTAAAAAGTATGAATGGTAGGCCCGATATATGTGATTGAACCGTTTTTTCATATTTTTAGCATGTGATGTGTCCTTTACAGAACATCGTCCTCACTGCCAGTCAGTAAGCCTCTTGGTTATGTGCAAGCTGCCCAACCTCGTCCAATGTCATGTTGAGAAGATCTTCGATATATTGTGTTAATCGTGGTCTTCGTCTGCCTCTTGTTCGGTTTCCTATAACTTTTTCTCCATGATTAAACTTTCTAAACCAGTGTCTTTTTATATGTCCAAAGTATGTTATCTTGCTTTTTAAAATAATTGTTAGTGATCAGTTTATTCGTGCTAAATATCATACTCTTATTTTCATATGGAGCGAGTTTAAATCCCTGAAATCCATCCCATATATACAGCATTTTTTCCAACACTTTCTGTCTCTTTTCTAGGTGGCACACTCTTAATGTTTCTCCGACTTGCACCATTGTCAGCTTATTACACGCCAACCTTCAAATATCCCTTATAAAAATTTCTTCAATATTATGATACCCTCAGTTTTTACCAAATTGTATTTGTTTTATTGTTTTGTCTTGTTTCAGCCACCTGTGCTGTGAAACGTCATGGGGATCCGAATTATATGTTCTATATTGTCAAATGTGTTGCTATTGTTTTAATCCCATATCGTTGTAGAATGTTCCTGATATTATCGTTCCATTGAGGTTTTTTGCCCTCATCCCGTATATTCTGCTGTTATACGATCTCGACGGGAGGCGACTGAAAACTATTTTGTCATTATTTCTATTAAAAGTTATCCTTTCATTACGAATATTTCCAGGACTTCGTTTTTTCTTTATCTCTTATTCTATGCAGTTCTGCCTGTTCTTCTGTACACCCACATGTCTTCTTCTCCTTCATCGTTCATTCTCACATTCCCTCTGGTTCTCTCGTGTAGCACGACAATGGTTCTGCTAGATTTACAGCAGGATATAGTACATAGAATAGGAATTAGTTGTGTCGTCGTCTTATTATCGTCAATGGCATTACACATTCGTTTTCGGCGGACTCCTTCAACATTTGAAAAACATATTTATTAGGCGCTGTCTATAAATTACCTCAATAATTTCTTAGCATGTTTGGACATCCTTTCTCCCAAGTCAATAACTTGTCAAGAATTCACGGACCACCCTCTTAATTATGTCCAAAAAGTATTTCTCCCCCCCCCACACTGTCAACAACTGCCAACATTTTTCAGACCCTCACTCTAATTGTTGACGTAATGTATGGACAGTCCCCTTATGTCTATTAACCCTTTCTCATTAGTCAGATTCCAGAATCATAATTTACATAATGATATGTGGAAGATCTCAAGGATATATTGTTACATCAATTGTAATAAATGGGAGCTATCTAGAGGCTTACCGATTACATAAAGTTGCAGATATATTTGAAGAAATCTTGCAGACAATTTGAAAACAAACGGGGAAAAGAACTAAAACAGAAGGACATAACAGTAAAATACCAATTTAATAAATTGATATGGACGGACGAAATATGTATGTAATAACAGGAATTCGCTGTACAAAGTACAAACAAGGATCGAATGAATATACTTGGGGAATTATATATGGAAATTTGTTATAAAAGGATGCGCTATAGAGGGATTCTACTCTATACCATTATAAAATCCTACAGTTTTCAGATTAGGTATACATAAAATTAACTATGAAAGACGTTTCTCTAAGGGATGCAAACAGCTCTAGAAATATAGTACCCCCCCCCTCCCAATAAAATAATAAAATAAAGGCATTCATCGATTTTCTATATCAGCATATATATATATATATATATATATATATATATATATATATATATATATATATATATATATATATATATATATATATATATATATATATATATATATATATATATATATATATATATATATATATATATATAATATATATATATATATATATATATATATATAATATATATATATATATATATATATATATATATATATATATATATATATATATATATATATATATATATATATATATATATATATATATTCACCACACAAAAAACCACACAAAAACCCACGAATTAGAACAGCACTATTAGCGTCAAAAGTGCCGTTCCTATTCGTCGTTTATTATGTGTGTTTCCAGTGATTAGTAAAACGTTATTATCATGTTCTAAGCTTCTCCTGTTGGACAGTGTCTGTACAAGTCCATCTACGATTACAGCCCCATAAACTTATGGTTAATCATCTTTTATTAAAAGTGGGGCTATTAGAAATTTACCCATTATTTTGATTGGCTGTCCACACAAAATGGCTTCTTTAAAAAAAAAAAGAATTAAATAGACAACGATATGAGGCTATCCATAAAATATGGTAACGGGGGGGGGGGATGACTGACAAAGGTTTGACAGTTGAGGGTGGTGGGGGGGGGATTAACAAGAGTTGATGTCAACAATACTGTTTGTATACACCACACTAGATCACTATGATCATACTGTGTGCGACAGGCAATGAAAATTAAGGGAATAGTCAAATTAGTCATTTTAGGAGGCTGCATTTCCCATGAACGAATAGGTCGTATATCATGTTTTGTATATGTCTATACATTGTGCAAGACCATCGGCTGGAAAAAAACATGTGTACAGAAAGTAAAGAAGACTTCTTTACGTTTTTTTTTATCCGTGATTATTCGTTGGTCACCATTTCATACTTGTAGTTGCATGCCAAAATAGTCAAAGCCGACCAAGGAAAGGCACAGAAATATACAAAATCAGCCTTCCAGGTCATGTTTACTTTGTGTACAGAAGTCTTTACTTAATCCTGGCAATGCCTAAAACTTGTGTTGCCGGGTCAAGAAAAGCGCGGGAGAAGTCAAACCAGTCAATATAAGTAACGTTATTTAGAATCTGAAAACAACTTTGTAAGGAATGGGGCTTGATTTTCACAGTGAAGTGAACGACATTTTTACCAGCCTCCCTGCCCTTGCAAAGCAGTATTCTACTTTCCCGAATCAAATACAATGTGATTGTGTTATTCTCGTGAGACGTGTGTTTCATCCATTACAGACACCATGAAATGTACAAATATCTGGTTTTATTCATAAATTACATACACAGTCACAAGAGCAGATGAATGGATATAAGCTGGAGGAGGAGGATATCCTCAAATACCTCGGATCTAGCACATGTAGCGATGCAAAATATATTGAAAATAAGGCTGGGATGACTTCAGCTTCTATTTCGAGGCTAAACTTCATTTGGAAAAGAAATGTCGGTTTTAGATTGAAAATGAAACTTTATAACTCACTAGTGATTTTTAGTGTGATGTTTGGCTGTGAGAATTAATACTAGTGTCTTTTAGTGTGAGGTTTGGCTGTGAGAATTAATACTAGTGTCTTTTAGTGTGAGGTTTGGCTGTGAGAATTAATACTAGTGTCTTTTAGTGTGATGTTTGGATGTGAGAATTAATACTAGTGTCTTTTAGTGTGATGTTTGGCTGTGAGAATTAATACTAGTGTTTTTTAGTGTGATGTTTGGCTGTGAGAATTAATACTAGTGTCTTTTAGTGTGATGTTTGGATGTGAGAATTAATACTAGTGTCTTTTAGTGTGATGTTGGCTGTGAGAATTAATACTAGTGTCTTTTAGTGTGATGTTTGGCTATGAGAGTTAATACTAGTGTTTTTTAGTGTGATGTATGGGCAATGAGAGTTCACTCCCTGCGGACGGACATTATGCAGACATGATTCTTTGTCACAAAAACAATACTGTAGGGAACCGTCCTAAAGTGGGGAGGGGGAGAAGCAGAGGAGGGAAAATAAAAACATGGACAGATAACATCAAGGAGTGACATGACACGATCTTTTCTCACTCATCCGCATCGTTGAAGAGATAATTCCCTGGAAGACTCTGTGTGCTGGAGCACCCAATGTGGTGCCCCTACGACACTGACGGGTTTAGAGAAAGATAAATCCCATTTGCAATTTAACTCTCAAAATATTAGACGCCATTTTAAGCTGTTTTCTATCGTTCTCGTTTGTACAAAATGTGGCTTTAAATGGCAGTCTCTCAGAACAGCGCATGAAAACGTGGTCTTGTAATCTTGGTATATTAGAAAATGTCAGGTCAAGGTGGTTGGACTGTAAAGATTGCGTCTTATATGACCGAGACATTAAATTAAATTTCAGATGTACGCTTGAACAATAAGGCCGTTCAGAAAAGCAATGGCAGCATACTGAACGTAAATATTGCATAGAAAGTATATTGCCAAGAAATTCTGGCTGACTGCAACGTTCTGAGTAGGTTATGATAGAAAATCTTTCTTTTTCTCTGCGTTCGCTCTCGTATAACCACATTATGTGATTTCCGCTGTGGAGCACGATATAGATGTATTGCACTTTCCATATGTACAAATATGTTTTCATTAGTCACACGCATTTCTTTATTGTTTCTATTAGATGCACGCATTTCTTTACTGTTTCTATTAGATGCACGCATTTCTTTACTATTTCTATTAGATGCACGCATTTTTTACTGTTTCCATTAGTCACGCATTTCTTTACTGTTTCCATTAGTCACGCGCATTTCTTTACTGTTTCTATCTAGTCGCACGCATTTCTTTACTGTTTCTATCTAGTCGCACGCATTTCTTCACTGTTTCTATCTAGTCACACGCATTTCTTCACTGTTTCTATTAGATGCACGCATTTCTTTACTGTTTCTATCTAGTCGCACGCATTTCTTCACTGTTTCTATCTAGTCACACGCATTTCTTCACTGTTTCTATCTAGTCACACGCATTTCTTCACTGTTTCTATTATTCATACGCATTTCTTTACTGATATCTCACCTGGTATTATAAACTTAGACAAAGGGCAGATATCCCACCCGGTATTAGAAACTTAGACAATAAAGAGCGGGTATCCCACTTATTATTAGAAAATTAAACAAAGAGCGGGTATTCTATCGCCACCTAATTTATGAACAAACACGGTTACAAAAAATCTCACAAAAATGAAAGTATTACACATAACAAATGGGAGGATAATCTTTCTCTTTAGGTTACCGCCCCCATTCCCCAACCGAAGAAGTATTTATGGTCCTGGACTAATGTCAAGTTATCTATTGATTGTATTTGTCTAATGTCTAATGATTTATTGAATTCATTTCCGACTAATATCAAGTTACCTGTTGAAATTGTTTTAGTCTAATGTCACATTATCTGTTGATTATGTTTGTCTAATGTTAAAATGTGTTAGTATTATTTCAGGTTATTTTCCAATTATTAATGAATACATATTTCTAAATAAATGTGAACTCATTGTTTACTGTTAGTTATCACAGAAGTGAATGTTCACATTCAGATATAGAAATATATTTACCACGGTACAAATATTTGTACCGTTATAAAAGAAATATATGACCATTGAGAAATATAGGTGTAACGATACTGGTAAGTTAGGAGCAAAGAAATTTAGCAGAAGTGTGAATTTTAGGGGCAGTGTGAATTTTAGGAGCAGAGAGAAGTTTAGGGGCAGTGTGAAGTTTAGGAGCGGAGAGAAGTTTAGAAATAGAGATAAGATTAGAAGCAGTGAAAAACATTTGAGCAATGATAAGTATACGGGTAGTGTAACGTCTAAGAGACGAGGATTGTGAAGTCTAGGAGCAATGAGAAGTCTACATGGAGTGTGAAGTCTAGAAGCAGTGATGTCTAGGAGCTGTGTGAAATCTAGAAGCAGTGAGGAATCTACAAGGAGTGTGAAATCTACTTGAAGTGTGAAGTCTACGAAAAGTGTGAAATCTAGAAACAGTGAGGGATCTACAAGGAGTGTGAAGTCTAGAAGCAGTGACAAATCTACAAGTAGTGTGAAGTCTACAAGATATGTGAAGTCTACGAGAAGTGTGAAATCTACGAGGAGTGTTAAGTCTCGGAGCAGTGAGAAAAGTTTGTGAATAAATAAACATGAGAAGGTGGATAAAATGTACAACCTTGCCTACCTGTACTGCAGACATTTGTGTTCTATATCGCTTGCCTGAAGAACAAGGCGTGCTTGAGCTATGGTTTGGTCCATTACTGGCATGAGATGGAGAAGGGGGACTGTTTCCAATATCATTCATGTACTCGTGATCAGCCATCTCTGATAGGGTTTCAGAAAATGAATCATCCATGCTACTAAGTCTTCGGATGTAGTCCATTTCCATTGGCCGTTCGTTGAAGTCCAGATTTCCTGAGAAGCTTGGACGGTTATGTGTCTCCGTGTTTGTGTCTGAGCTTGGAGGTTTGACTGGTTTGCTGAGATCAAGAGGCGTATCTTCACTGGGTGTTACTGCTGGTGGTTGTGGGGTATTCCTTGGCTTGTGGGCGTCAAGAGGGCGCGTAATGGGGGTCAAATTAGTTGATGCTTGTTGAGTTTGTGGTTTGTGGGTTGAATGAGCTGTGATTGTTGATGGCGTTGATAGATGACCATGTGATGAACCTGTAGGGTGTTCCTGTCTGACTGATATGCTGCTTGCTAGATCGCTCATGTATTTCTTGAAAAAAGGATCCTCAAATGATGGATGACCAAGCATTTCCATTGATGGTCCTGGATATGGAAGATTGAGGCCACCAGCAGATGATATGAAGGCCATATAATTGGGCAACGATGCTCCTGCAGCAGATTGCAGCAGTTTATTTGTGTCAGATGTTGTGTATGTAGACAGTGCTCCGTTACTTGAGGGTGTGGACAATGAACTGTGGGCGTGACTTGTTGGAGGTTCTATCACAGCATCTGGGATAAGATCAATGTTAATGTCACCTTTTGCCATTTCCTCTGGGTGTTTTGTTGCCAAGTGAGACTCGAGTGCTGATTTGGCTCTAAACAAAGCTCTACAAAATGGACATCTTTTATTGATGAGTTGCTGGTGAGCTCTGTAATGACCTTTCCGTTCTCTGGCTCGGGTGTTCTGAAACCACACTTGCACAACTCTCTTCTTCAAGTTAACTGTATTTGCAATATGCTCTAACTGTTTTCTGCTAGGATTGCAATCAATCTGAAATGATATGCATAGACAATACATATGAGCTCTCATACTATAAATCACTCTAAATCAAGTTGTTATCATTTCTCTGTATATAAATACCAACTATATATATATAGGCTCTTGGATGTCATAAATCTACTGTTCATACAAGCATCTGATAGCAAGAAAAAAATCACCGTAAATACAATTATAAATCCGCTATAAATAATACTATTAATCCACTATAAAAGCCTGTGTGTTCCCGGGGCCCGAATGGGAGCAAAGAATAGCAACACTGTTTACCTTCCACGCATGTCGTAAAAGGCGACTAAGGAGGTTATGGGATGGAGTTGGCTGTCCCATCCCATATAGGGTCAGTGACCCAAAGCCATGCTGAAGTCGGATGTGTCAGGCCGAAAGGCACGGATATCGCAGCAATGCTGCAAACCATGAAACAACGCATTCCTTTTACTGGACTACATCCTGCTAATCTGCAGGAGTTTGAGAATGAACGCAGACGAAGAAGATCCACTATAATATACCATAAATAATATTATTATAAATCCACTATAAAAATAGTTTTAATCCACTATAAACAGTTATAAATCCGCTATAAATACTAGTATGAATTCACTATAAATACTATTATAAATCCTATATATAAATAATATTATTAAACCACTACAAATACTGTTATAAATCCAGTATAAATATTATTAATCCAATATAAATACTGCTAAAAATCCATCATATATACCATACTACCTTTAAATTTTTAAGAATATCCACCGTTGATACTATTATGAATATACTGTTACTGTTACAATACCACTATAAATGCAAACATGTTACAATACCACCATAAATGGAAACATTTTACAATACCACTATAAATGCAAACATGTTACAATACCACCATAAATGGAAACATTTTACAATACCACTATAAATGCAAACATGTTACAATACCACCATAAATGGAAACATTTTACAATACCACTATAAATGGAAACATGTTACAATACCACTATAAATGCAAACAATTTGATATGAAAAATTAACATTTCACAGGAAACACTAACTTCCTTGACAATATAGATCTATCATGTATACAAAGTAATAAAGTCCGTTTTTTTAAACAAGCTTGATGTTTCAAAATATATTGTAAATAGATATTTCCTAAGGAGCCGTAGACACCATTTCATACGGAGCCATAGACAATATTTTATGTCACAATTCCACTGTGTCTTGTCTCTCCAGGTAAGTGATGGTTGAAATATTCACACTTACCGTTAAGCGTAGGGATGAGAGCTTCAGCTGTTGTTCCAAGGTCAGACCAGGTATGTCGCCGTGGTTGTATTAATTCCATGTTTGTTCAAGGTTATCTTGACGTTTTCTATCCACTGTTTTCTTTGTCTACCTTTGGCTTTATACCCGGATATTCTTTTGTTATATGCTCTTTTTGGTATTGGGTGTGGATTAAATTTCATAAGGTGACCGAACCATTTTATTTGCTGTCTTTCGATATGTTCAATACATGATATTATATCTACTATTTTCCTAATTTCTTCTTTTATCTAGTTTAGTAACCATTGCAGCTTTTCTAAGACACTTCATTTCACATGTGGCGATTTTCCTCTGCTGCGAGAATGTTTGACCATGTTTGACATTGCAAAGTGTTGGTATAAAAATTGTAGATATGCATATTATCTGTTGTTTTTTTCAATTTCCATCTTGATCTTTGGGTGAAAAAGTAATGGGGAAAGTTGATAAGTCATTGTGTTTGCTTTCTGACATCCTGTTTCCATTTAACTGTCTAGTCTTACATAATTCCACTGTAAATATCTATTGCCACTATTCCACTGTAATTAGACAATATTGGATGTCATAATTCCAATGTAAATAAGCAATGTTTGATGCCACATTTTAATATAGGCCTACATACACTCTATAGCATGTGACAATTTCACTGAAAATACACGTCACTTCATGTCACAATTCAACTGCAAATATACCATATTTCGTGTTCAGCCAGTTTGTGCCATACCGAGTGACGTAGTCAACCATGTTTCTCCACAACTCACTGCCTCGTAAGATGTTAGTAATTCATTTGGTGACATTCTCCCATGCCATGATGGCAGCCCATCCAGCAAACTTCTTTGTCCTGACTCTTTTTCACTTGATATTTCCGATGGTTACTAAATAATACAATTTTTTGCTTCTAATCACATGATCTATATATCTTTGCTGTTTCTACAATTTGCCATCATGTGCATTGTTTCTCCTGAGGGGATTTACATTAGTTGTCTTACCTGTTCATGATATTTTCATCATTATTCTAACAAACCGTATCACAGTAGCCTCCGTCTAGTATACTGTGAGCTTCTGTGTCCATGCTTTACAACCATACAAAAGAATGGGTTTTATATAAAATCCCTAACACTGGGATTTGCATCTCGCATGTTATCAATATATATTTTGATCAAATGATTCCCGTCAAGATTTATGTATTTGTGCGGCAAAATATCCCCCCCCCCTCACCAAAAAAATTGCTGCACCTTCAGGCAACTGTGGACTATATCGTCTACCAAACAATCTTAACAGCAGTATTCGAATACTGTAGCATCGGCGAGGTATGTGGATGATTACTTTTTATTTTGTAATCGTATTCACACAATACAAATGTAAGTTTTTTTGGTTTGGCAATTTCGTGGCAACTTGTAGAGTTACCTCTTAATTTCTGTTCCTGGACACTTTGGTTTTAGAGGAAACGTAAGAGCAGGCAGACTTGAACGTGTGGACACAGTGGTACTTTAATGGACAGTGCTGATATTGTGAATGCAATCAAGGAGTTACACCAGTTAGAAGATGTAACTTGTAGCTCTTCCATGTCTGGAATTCAGGACCCTTGGAGGGACGGGCGGGGGGGGGGGAGCGCGTGATGTTGCAAGTAACGAGTGTCATATCTTCTTCTTCTCGTTCGCCGTTTAACATTTCTCTCAGCAAGTCCGGTTTAACATTTCTCTCAGCAAGTCAGGTTTAACATTTCTCTCAGCAAGTCAGGTTTAACATTTCTCTCAGAAAGTCCGGTTTAACATGGCTCTCAGCAAGTCAGGTTTAATATGTCTACATAGCAAGTCCGATTTTTAAAATAAATTCTGCCATATTTGGAGGCTCATCAGTGTTCCAATACAGCTTTCTGTGAATATCTGTCTCTGTGGGCTAGTGTTCCAATACAGCTTTCTGTGAATATCTATCTCTGTGGGCTAGTGTTCCAATACAGCTTTCTGTGAATATCTGTCTCTGTGGGCTAGTGTTCCTCCTTTTTTAACTGGTTTAGTGTACAGAGTGGCATATAGGAATGAGGAGAGGAGTTTTCAGCTAACACAGTAACAGTCAGTTACCACATGCTGAAGGAGAAGAATTATCAGGTAACCCAGTAACAGTCAGTTACCACATGCTGAAGGAGAAGAATTATCAGCTAACACAGTAACAGTCAGTTACCACATGCTGAAGGAGAAGAATTATCAGCTAACACAGTAACAGTCAGTTACCACATGCTGAAGGATAAGAATTATCAGCTAACACAGTAACAGTCAGTTACCACATGCTGAAGGAGAAGAATTATCAGCTAACCCAGTAACAGTCAGTTACCACATGCTGAAGGAGAGGAGTTATCAGCTAACCCAGTAACAGTCAGTTACCACATGCTGAAGGAGAGGAGTTATCAATCCATATAGGAACAGTCACATGCGGAAGAGCATGTTTGCTCTTGCTGCTAGAAAATATTGGTTCATTCTCATTAAGTAGCCAAAAAATGTCATTCTCATTTTTCCAATATATTTTATCACAGATGTTGTTCCAACACTTTTCTTGCAATCTCTTCATTCCACACAGGATTTCTTCGTATTCTGTTTGCTGCTTTCCTTATATACGTCTTGTTTCACACTTGCTAAGATTTCTCTATCTTGATTTCTCTGTTTTGGAATCATACTTCCCTTAAATTAATGCAATAAAAATCATTTAGTTACACAGGACACAACCGACTGCGCAGTCACATGTATACAAAGTTCAAGATTGGCAACACGACCATGTGGACAGGCAGCACAAAGTGGCAAACATATACTTCAAGAGTGTTCTCAGCATAAAACGCTGAGGCAGACATATTGGCCAGAGGAAACAACACTGGAATCAAAACTCTATGGGACACTGTATGAACTACAAAAGACAGTGAGTTTTATTAAGGAGACAGAATTACAGAAATAGACATGTTTCAAGTAAACGAAAGAATTTAGTTACAACCTTAAGCACACACCCTCACACATTCGCCACACATAAATGTACACACTTACACACACTTCACTGTTCTGATTAGTTGAACACACCTGGTACTGCTGGTATAAGTAGTCAAGCTGCTCCGGCAAGATGGTAGTCCTCAATCTTTTATCTCTAGGCTGTTCCCCGCTCTCGTCTTCGGAATCAGTTTTCCTTTTAGATGATGGCGATGGAGATGCTGCTGTTGGTACTGGTGTTACACCGATAGTACATGGCTGGTGAGAGCTGGTGATGTGTATGGATGCCGCCGAGGGTAGAAATGGGTTGGGTGAAGACATAGCCGCAATAGTTAGAGCAGTTTTACTGTCGTCCTGATGTGCCAAAGTCTGCAACATCCCAAAGGCTGAGCTAGACGAAAAAGGTGTGTACATTGATGGAGCACTGTTATGTGTTTTCTGGTGCTCCTGCCACGTGTCACATCTAGAGAAAGTCAAATTACATTTGTCACATTTGAAAAACGGAACTGAGGATGGCGATGTTGAAGATATTGATGATGATGACGATGTGGCGGGAGTTAAAGATGCACCGGAAATCTTAGCCGTGACATTTCCGGACATAGATAACAGTTCTTGAGACTGTGATCGAGGGTGAAAATCACGGTCTTTGTTACCAGATAATGGTGTACTTTGGCGTTCTGAAAAGTTGGAATCATCGTTGGAATAACTGAAATTACTGTCATCCTCTGTCAGAGATGGGATTGGTTTATTGTTATTAGATTCTCCCACACATGAGGTCTTCTGATGTTTGATTAACTCGTAGTAACGTTGGAATACAGAGTTACATTTCTTGCATTGGTAATTTAGCCCTGGAGTACGCTGGAATGGTCCTGTTGTGTCTTTGACAGTTTCACTGACTGGCTGATTTTCATAAATCTTTCTAGCTTTCTGGCGCGCATTTTGAAACCAAACTACAATAACTCTTGCACTTAGTCCCAAAATCTTGGACAAGTGTTCTAGTTCATCGTCTTTTGGGTACGCATTTCTTTCAAAATAATCTTGCAATGTTTTTATCTGGTAATCTGTAAATCTCGTTCTGTTGGCTCTTTTCCCCATGCTCTGGAGTGTAGCGGCTTCTAGTCTAACCATGTTGGCAGCATACGCGTCCAAAGAAAATGCGAGAGGGTTTGTGTTGCTTAAAGAACTGGCAGTGATTAGTGGAGTCGGCGTAGCAGGACCTGAAGTTGTTGGAGTTGATGGAATGGAAGACATGGATGGTGATGATGAACTGGAATGGCTTTCTTGATCTTTTCTCGTCTCGTCATAAAGTTCGGTATTTGGCATCAAGTCTATTTTAAGTGGGGCACATTCTAATAATTCTGTATCCTGTTCAAAGAACTTCACACCTACATGTTCATCAGGGGAGAGAGGTGTCTCCTTCTTGACCTCTGGCATCAGATTTATATCTCCATCTTCTTCTTCTTCAGGTTCCACCTTGACTTCAGGAATCTTTCCTGTCCTATCATACTCATCCAGGTCGATGGATGTGGAGGGCGGATTGTTGAAGTTATAAGGGGAGTCCTTATTTCTTTGTCTTTCTTTGAACAATGTATTACGAAACCAGTGTTTGATGACTTTCTGAGGAAGTGTTGTCTGCTCAGACATCTTGTTGATTTGCTCTTCACTTGGAGAGTTATTGATGTCAAAATACTGTCGCAGAACCTTGAGCTGGTCATCACTTATGCGTGTTCGAACTCTCTTCTGGTTCTGGGCAGCTGCCGCCGCTGCTGCGGCTGCTTGAAGTTGCTGCTGTGAACTCACAGAGGCAGATGAATCTACAAGTGATGGTTGGGTCATCTGTGATAGAAATCCTGAAGCCAGATCCATTGGAGGCATCATCACAGACGGCATGAGAGAGTTTTGAAGGCCAAGGTTAACCAAGTTCATGGGCAAATGCATCGGAAGGAGGTTCATACTCATTAGAGGCAATAACTGGGACATATCAAAGTTTGTGGGGGGCTGAGGCTGTGTTGGAGGTGGTGGTGGGGGTGGTGGTGGCATTTCTGGAGTTGTTACAAATTCTGCCACTGCTGCTGCTGTTGTTGGTGTGGGAGAACTAGGCGATGGTTGTGTCAGTGACATCAGTTCTTGATCAGCATGTTTTGGTAGATTCCTCTCCCATCCTTCTTTGAACTTCTGACCAAAATCTTCTATAACTTCTGGGGATACAAAATTATTATGAATTTCTTCTTCGTGATTTTTCAGCACCCAGACATTGGAGAAGTTTTTATGGCACACTCCGCATTTGCATTTATTGAGTTCTGGTAGATCAATGTTCTCCTTGGTCTCATCTATTTTTTCATCTTTCATCTCCGGCTCTATGTCGTTAGATTCCTGCTCTTTTGTGACACTTTCTTTATCCCTATTGTCTTCTTTACTATCATCTATTTCCATTTTCAAATCGATATCATCAGAGTCGTCCTTTTCTTTCTTCCCAGTTTCATCATCTACCCCCGTTTCATCTTCCTGAATAGTGATGTCCCTCTTTTTGATATTTTCTTCATTGAAATGCATAACACACTCAAATCCGAAGTTCTCGAGCAAACTACGGTGGAGTTGAGGTTTGAATCTACCCATGAAGCCGCGAGGCCGCGCAATGATTGGTGCGTGAAAATTTGGAGGTAAATCGTCATCCTTTCGCCCTATTTTTGCATCAGTAGAACTCTTGTTGTCTGCCAAGCTTGACACATTCTTGTGTCCACTTCCAGTCGCAGGTTCAATTTTGCCATCCTGTTTGATCACCATGTTAATAATTTTATCTGCTGTGTCCGGATGTGAGCTTGTTTTAGCTGATTTCTCCTTCCCCAAGTCACGTGCACATGACTGCTTGTTGTTTTCAGATCTACTTCCGTCTTTGCCAAACGGTGCTGTAACAGACGTGTAATACGCTTCCAGCTGGGCATTAGACATGGCCGCAAGTGCGTTCTGCGCAGACGTGAGCATATAATGAGAACTTGGCGGAATAATCCCCAAGAGAGACAGCTGTGCTACAGCATTCATGCCTTGAAGATTAAAATAAGAAGCCGCCGCGTTTGAAACGGCCTGCGCTGTCGCCTGTTGGTGAATCATGTCAGCGATGATCTGGGCTTGCTGTTTGCCAGCAGTTCTGGGATCTGGATGCTCTATTAATGCTTGATGAACATCTACTTGTCCAGACTGGATAAGCTCGCTTAGTTTGCTTGCTTTTGTTTTGTGCCCCACAGACCGCAAGTGAATCTCAATGCTGGGCTGGTTGTTGTATCCAACCCTACAAATGTTGCATTTGTATGGCTTAACGTTACTACTGCTTCCAGAGGGAGTATCTGATGCTGCACTGAAGCTCCCATTTGTGTGGGCGGTTGTGGATGGAGAATTAATCTTAGGTGAGGATGATAAAGGTGGCGGTGGCGTAAGAAGAGATCCTGAAGACACCACAATATTATCCCCATTTACATGAGTCTGTTGTTTCACCTTGTGCAAGTGAGATACGGAGTTGCAATGAACTAGAAGTATACCCTTTTGAGTGAACGACTCCTTGCATACGTCACACCTGTAAGGCCTAGCCGGGTCATCGAAACGATCAATTACTTCATTCTTCCTGTGAACTGACGTCTTGTTATGCGCAAAAAGATACCGCTGATTCGTGAATCCCATCCTACACCGATGACATTTAAACTTCCTCTCACTGCTGCTATAATGTTCTTCAGCCATCGACTGGCTGTTCATGTAATCCTCTAAAAACTGTTTATTTTTATAACTCAGTTCTAATCCACTTTCAGCGTCTTCTATATAGTCGTCATCCCACTCTATATTATCTTTCATATCGAACCCATTTGTTAACGATTCTTGGCCAATCAGAATTCTCTCATTGTTGGTCATCATCCCATTCTTATACTGAACAGTTCCATTCGAGAGCAACATTTTTGAGGTAAACTGTTCGTAAGCTGGACTGCTGAAAATTAGACAAGCGTTTGCTTCGATACTCTCCAACCTCGAGCTTATCTCAGGCAAGCTCATTTCTTTATGATCCCTCTCCATGTGCCTTCTTAATTTTCCAACAGAGTTGAATCTCTTGAAACATAGACTGCATTGGGTTACTGATTGTATCAAATGGATCACCGTGTGCTTCTGCATAACATCAAATGACTTGAAACTGAAGCTGCATTGTCCACATTTAAACTGATACATATCTAGCTCTTGTTGGGACAACGTTCCAGCTAAAGACTTCTTGGCATGGATCTCCCTGAAGTGGACTTGTAAAGTCGATGCTGTTTTAAAATATTGATTGCATCCCTTTTTCCAGCATAGATACCCGGGACCCCTTGGAGTCTGTTTGAGTTCCAAATGTCCAAGTTCATTCTGATGACTATAGAGGTTATCAATGTTGCTAAAGGATTTGCTGCAGGTCTGGCAACGAAACTGTTCTTCATACTCTTTGTCCAGTTTGTCATGGGCAGACATATCTATACCTGCAGAAACAGCAAGTGTTTGGCAAACATTAAAGATATGTAAGAAATGTTATGCTAGTACAGATATGGAAAATATATATTACAGAACTGGGTTCTTGACTTCAAAACAGTCACATTCATGTGTTACGAGGCGTGTTCAAATGAAAACGGGACTTGTTACACCACGCGTGATAGAGCGCACTGATATTGATGACATTTTGCACTAGTAATGAGTATCCAATAATTTACATACGGTCACGTGTTCATCTTCCCATCATGCATATGTGCTGCAGAAGACTGTTAACAATATGGCGGGTGTGATTCCGAACCCGTCCAAAGTGAATCAGCGTGCTGTGATCCAGTTTCTTTCATTTGAAGGATGTCAAGCAGTAGACATTCATCGGAGAATGAAGGCAGCATATGGTGACAAATGTTTGTCGAGGACCAGAGTGATGGAGTGGGTGCGTATGTTTAAAGACGTCGCAAAAATTGTGCAGAAACATTGGCAAAGAAGAATTGGGAAGTTCTTCATCACCCAGCCTATAGTCCCGATTTATCCGTGTGATTTCCATTTGTTCGGACCGTTGAAGAAAGCACTAAAGGGACAGCGATTCAACAGCGACGCAGACGTGAAGACAGCGGTGACCACATGGTTCAGAGAACAGCCACGCAACTTTTTCTCGGACGGCATTCGACGTCTACCTAAACAGTGGGATGCTTGCCTAAATGCATACGGAGATTTTTTTCTGATGAACACCACCCAGGTGCATTCTTATTCACAAGTGGTTGCTTTGTTCAATTCCGTTGAAAATATTAAATTGCGTATGATACTTTTTAAATAAATCCACAAGTCCCGTTTTCATTTGAACACGCCTCGTATCTTTCCTTTTCATTGTGTTTCACACAGGATGATATATATATATATATATATATATATATATATATATATATATATATATATATATATATATATATATATATATATATATATATATATATATATATATATATATATATATATATATATATATATATATATATATATTATATATATATATATATATATATATATATATAATATCAAGTGTGAAAGACGTTTAGCACGAAGGTAGATAAATAAAAGTGTCTGTTTTGAGGATAAGTACTCACAAATTACAAGTTGCATTATTTCCGATTAGACATGATATGTATAAATATGTTATATGTGTAGAAGTTATATGGTATATACAATGTTAGCGTGCTAGCTCGTGGAGAAAGGGGGGGGGAGGAATCTTAGGAAATCAAAACGCGGCTTTCGGGACTAGAAATTTAGCCAAAATGTGGTAATATTCACTCCCCCCCCCCCCCCCATAGTTCAGTTTTCTACAGAAATGTCAAATTTATAATGAACAAGATGGGATTATACATGAACATGAGCCAATGTTAATTCTTCTGTTTTGACAACCGCTTTCCTTTACTAATGTGGTATCTACGGTCCTGTTAACATGACTTTCTTGTACTAATGGGGTATCTACGGTCCTGTTAAAATGACTTTCTTGTACTAATGGGGTATCTACGGTCCTGTTAATATGACTTTCTTGTACTAATGGGGTATCTACAGTCCTCTTAACATGACTTTCTTGTACTAATGGGGTATCTACGGTCCTGTTAAAATGACTTTCTTGTACTAATGGGGTATCTACGGTCCTGTTAATATGACTTTCTTGTACTAATGGGGTATCTACGGTCCTGTTAACATGACTTTCTTGTACTAATCTACGGTCCTTTTAACATGACATTTTAATGTTTTCTAATAAAAAAATGTTGGATAAACCAAAAGCAGGAAACTGCACAAAATGTATCTGTTGTCGATAAATCAGCTACTCTAACCAAGGATAGATTTAGGTGAGCCAAAGCACCTAAGTCAGTTAAAAGGGTTGGACTTAGGAGACCCAGACCAGTTTACAAGGTTGGACTTAGGAGACCCAGACCAGTTTACAAGGTTGGACTTAGAAGACCAATACCGTTTACAAAGTTAGAATTAGGATTACCTAGGCTAATTAACATGGCTAGAGACCCAGAGAAGTTCAGGTTAGTTAACAGGGGTGGATTTAGGAGACCCATAGTCCCTAGGCTAGTTAACAGGGTAAGGGTTGGACTTATGAGACCCAGAGTCCATAGGCTGTGAACAGGGTTGGACCCAGGTCCATAGGCTGTAAACAGGGTTGAGCCCACTTTGGTAAATTATTTAAATAAAACCGTATTGTGTCCTCACAATGTGTACTATTTCGTCATTCGGCTGAGGCCTCCTCAGAGATGTGGCCACTAGGATGCTACCTAGATTGTATAGGCAGAAATTGATAACTAACTGTAACACATTTTATCTTCTGTGTTAATTCTCAAACTCCAGCAGACTGCAGGATACAGTCCGGAGAATAGAATATGCTGCGTAATAGTTCGATGCGATATCTGCACCTTGTTTCATGATACATCAAACATCATTTTTTGCATTTTGAGTCACCTTGATGTTCTACTGAATGGTGTAGTCAGGTCACTGTCACACCTTAAGCGTTTCTTTTCGCGATTCATCACCTTACCAACTAAGGATCTCATACACAGAAATATGTCCATGTTGATCCGGAACTCAAACTCCTAACACATACATCAAGACTGACCAACATACAAAGAGCAGAAACAGCGGATCTGGCCAGAGGATACAGATTTGCAGCAAAATATATGGGACAGCCGCTGACCTGAAGAAGACAGTGGACTTCGCGCTGGCAATATAACATGACCGCAGACACTGAACACAGAAGAAGGAGAAATCAAAACTCATATTGTTACTATTCTTCAGCAAAACTCGGGAAAATTGTGTCTTGAGGGAAAAGCCAGAATGGGGAGCTTCTCCACCATTGCATAGAAAGCTATCGTTAATAACGAACAGATAAATGGATGTGCCTAACACAGGAAAGAAAAGATAATCTCAAAACACATAATGACGCAGGGGTAAACGGTATAACATATTCATAATACTACAGATGTGAAAGGGTGGACAGAGCAGCACTGCGATGAAGGAAAAGTTTAATGTGTTAACATGAGAGGTACTGTGATGAATGATAAGTTGTGATATGTTAACATGAGAGGTACTGTGATGAATGATAAGTTGTGATATGTTAACATGAGAGGTACTGTGATGAATGATAAGTTGTGATATGTTAATGATAGGATTCCAGGCTGTGTAGCTTCGATTAGGAGTCGTTGGTAGTCTAAGAAACCTTGCAGATAAGGGACTGCCCACAATGGGGGAGGGAGGTCTGAAAAAGATAGTTGTTGACAAGGGGGGGGGGGAGAGTTTCCACAAAAGTAGAAGACGTATACATAACGGTTTTGTTTTTATACGTCCATGAAATAGATGGAATTTGAAAAACAGAATGTGTATAAAAATCTGAAACAATTATGTCATATTATTACTTTTTTATGCTATTGTATATATATATATATATATATATATATATGTTTCCGGAAGCGGGGGGGGGGAGGATTTTACGGGGGGAAAAGGGCAGAGTTTTGAGTCTTTTAATTCTTGACAAGTTGTTGACATGGGATGGGGGTGGGGTCAAGCAGTGCCAATAAAGTATTGACGTAATGCATGACAGCTCCTTAATGTGCTAATCGAACGTATATATCCTGGATAGGACGGCAATGCACTAACCACTCATCTACAGTGAAAGTTAATACACATAAGAAAAAAAATTACTATAACAAAACTAAAACAAGCACACATTTTCAATTTCCGTGTTATATAATTTGTAATCACCGCGTTTTAAAAATTTAATTTTGTTTCGTAAACCTGCTACATTGTGGATATCAAATAGAGACAAAACAAGGAAATTTTAAAACTTTCATTGCAAGAAACAATGGAAAGTAAAAAGTTCAAACTTAAAACGCGTGGAATAATAATTGTAAATAAACTTGAAATTAGACATTGATTCTTGTCGTGGGGACAAGTCTTACAGCCGAACACGTGACTTGATGGTAATGTCATTGATTTTTTTTTTCTTTAACAGAAGTTGAGATCGACGTGTTTTTCTGGGAGGGATAAATAATTGTGGAACGGGCAATTCTGAGAAGGAAACATCTCTTCCAATTATGTCGCGACAGAATATGACACCGCAACACCGGGGGCAGGCTGGCGGTCATCACGAAAAATGAACAATTGTATAAAATTAAACAAATTTGAGTGATACCTGTATGGAAATATAGAAGAAGCAGGTTGGGAAAATGAGGGTTTGGGGGTGGCATGATAATCCCATGATAGTATTGCACAAGTGTAAGTTGCTAGAATGATGGACAAGCCTCCAAGAAGATTTTGTAAAATGACATGATTCTCCAGCTGTTAGTTGGGATCTCCATGGTGTAGTAATAAAGTCGTGCACTTTGTGTTCAAAAGATCGCGGGTTCGTATCCCACCTCGTGACATGTTGCTTGTAAAGTAGATTTTATTTTCAGATCCCTGGGGATTCTCGCTTTAAACTACGGAGTTACGTACTTTGAGCGGTACTCTCAGCAGGTGGCGTGCCCACTTCGTTTGAGATGGATGATTATACACGGACTAACCCAAGTACAGTGAAATCAATCCTCTATTTAGTATGTTCCTCAGTACGTTCTATTTTTTATTTATTTAGCACGTCCATCAGAATGTTCTATTTTTAGTTATCAATGGAGATTTCAAATGAGCAGTACTGTTGCTTAAAGTGGACATTACTATTCTAAAGTAGAAATGACTATTCTAAAGTAGACATGACTATTCTAAAGTAGACATGACTATTCTAAAGTAGACATGACTATTCTATGGTAGACATGGCTATTCTAAAGTAGACATGACTATTCTAAAGTAGACATGACTATTCTAAAGTAGAAATGACAATTCTAAAGTAGACATGACTATTCTAAAGTAGACATGACTATTCTAAAGTAGAAATGACTATTCTTTGGTAGACATGACTATTTTAAAGTAGAAATGACTATTCTAAAGTAGAAATGACTATTCTAAAGTAGAAATGACTATTCTATGGTAGACATGACTATTCTAAAGTAGAAATGACAATTATAAAGTAGACATGACTATTCTAAAGTAGACATGACTATTCTAAAGTAGAAATGACAATTCTAAAGTAGAAATGACAATTCTAAAGTAGACATGCCTATTCTAAAGTAGACATGACTATTCTAAAGTAGACATGACTATTCTATGGTAGACATGACTATTCTAAAGTAGAAATGACAATTCTAAAGTAGAAATGACTATTCTAAAGTAGACATGACTATTCTAAAGTAGACATGACTATTCTAAAGTAGACATGACTATTCTAAAGTAGAAATGACTATTCTAAAGTAGAAATGACAAAACTAAAGTAGACATGACTATTCTAAAGTAGACATGACTATTCTATGGTAGACATGACTATTCTAAAGTAGAAATGACAATTCTAAAGTAGAAATGACTATTCTAAAGTAGACATGACTATTCTAAAGTAGACATGACTATTCTAAAGTAGACATGACTATTCTAAAGTAGACATGACTATTCTAAAGTAGACATGACTATTCTAAAGTAGACATGACTATTCTAAAGCAGAAATGACTTGTTTATAATATGGAACTTGAAAAGAAGAAATGATGATTACGAAATATCTGACAACAAATTGGAAAACTTCTGATGTACTGTTTACTGTAGATACATGTTTTCCAGAAAGTTGTGGATGTGTAAACGGGTGTGCGCACGGATTGTGCATTGGTATGTGCACGAATGGTGCAAGGGTGTATGCACGGATGGTACACCGGTGTGTACACGTATAATGCACATGCAATGATTTATTCACGTTCTGGGGTTATGAAAATTGTCACAGAAAACAATCCAAATATGGTTGGAGCACATTGTGTAACTTGTGATAACATAATTCAAACTCTACTTTCCTGGTGTTTATTTGATTATTGGTTCTGGATGTTTAACGAGAAATTCATTTGTTATTAACATGATTCTTCTTCTTCTTCTTTCCTTCCTCTTTTACCCTTTACAGGTGTCGAGGGAGATACAATGTTCTTGTTCTCGCTTTTCTGGAAGCTTCAGATAATGTCATTTGGTGTTCGTGTAATGTCTCTTTGATGTTGTCAATCCAGCGTACTCTAGGTCTACCCCTGGCTCTTCTTTCTGCTTCTCCTCTCTTCACATATGCTTTATAAACTAATGAATCACACGGTATTCTTTCCAGATGACCACACCATTGTATCTGTTGGTTTTGTATGTATTGTAGAATTGATATGACACCCACTCTTTCTCTTATAAACTCGTTTCTGATTATGTGTCTTCTGGTCACTACTGTGGCTTTTCTTGGACAACTCATTTCTGTTGTAACCAGCACATCCATTAACATTGATTTCTTGCCAGGTATTTTTCAAGAAGTTATGAAACTGAAGTGTGATTTATCAAGAAGCTATGAAACTGAAGTGTGATTCATCTGCCGAAGATGATTATAAAAGATTGAATCTTAGCAAGTTCTGGATACATTATCTTTCATTGTACCATCAAGTGGCCAAAATTGCAATGAGTATTACTGTACCATCAAGTGGCCAAAATTGCAATGAGTATTACTGTACCATCAAGTGGCCAAATTTGCAATATGTATTACTGTACCATCAAGTGGCCAAATTTGCAATGTGTATTACTATACATCAAGTGGCCAAAGTTGCAATGTATATTACTGTACCATCAAGTGGCCACAGTTGCAATGTGTATTACTGTACCATCAAGTGGCCAAAATTGCAATCTGTATTACTGTACCATCAAGTGGCCAAATTTGCAATGTGTATTACTGCACCATTCTCTTCAACATATTTATGTGAGCTACAGAGTTCAACACCAACTATTCTACAAACACAACATCGATACCATCTTGACGTTGAAAGTGATATCCGCTGTGACTTGTCTATAATGAGACCAGACATTCAGAAAATGATAAATGTAATATAGTGCCATCCTACTTGTTAATATTTTACAACGTGTGTTTATGCATAATTCACATGAACTATTTCATTAACGTGATCTTAAGTTTAACACTTGCAATGAAAGGGACGTTACTGTAACAAATCGAGACTGTATCAGCGTATTAAGACATGCAATGCTGTCAATCATTTAACTGTTATTTGCAGGTTTCTGTCCTCCAGCGTTGTTGAAAGTAGGGGGGGGGTGGACTTCATTCGGGTCTAAAAATGAGGGTTAGCAGAGTAGACATACGAACTTTTCATAATATCAGAGGTGGGAAAAGTTTGGGAACCCCTTGATTTAGATTTTTTGTGTGAAGTATAAAACGTATTAGTGTTCGTTATTTCTACACATTGGAATGATGTTTTACTGCAATTCTCACCTATTATCGATCAAAGACACGGAAATACTAACCGACCTACGTTCTACCTTATAACAAGTCAATTTAAAAGTGAAAACTTAAAAACAAATTATGAAAAAGACGACGCGTAAAATAATAAATCTCAACGATTTTGCTACCAGAAATCTCTGTATCTAGGTCAAAACGTAAATCATGGATCTGTAATACCAGGCCTCCGCAAGACAGGTGGGCGGGGCTAAGAAATTGTTACAGAGCTTGATTATAAGTTCAACTTATGGTGTCAATCAATGAAGAAACAATTGTCTATACAATGCCTGTTATTTGGTAACAGCTATTAAGCCAAATATTGCGACTTTGAGTGCCGTGATTTGACGATGATGCTGAAGAAGTCTGAAAGATTTTGTCTCAATTTTGACTCTCTCAATTGACATAATTATCATTACCGTAGACTGCAACATCATGAACATTGGCACAGCAACGTCACCACATAAATCATAAATCGGAGCAGATGAAGTAGATCTCCGCTAGAAAAACATTGGGTGGAGTATATTTGTGGTTAGTCGTTTGTTAAAGTCTATGTAGTGGAGCACTTCGTTTTAGACATCGCAAAGTGGAGCACTTCGTTTTAGACAGTTGACGCCAAGTGGAGCACTTCGTTTTAGACAGTGCTAAGTGGAGCACTTCGTTTTGGACAGTGCTAAGTGGAGCACTTCGTTTTAGATAGCGCAAAGTGGAGCACTTCGTTTTAGACAGTCGACGCCAAGTGGAGCACTGCGTTTTAGACAGCGCAAAGTGGAGCACTTTGTTTTAGACAGCGCAAAGTGGAGCACTTCGTTTTAGACAACGCAAAGTGGAGCACTTTGTTTTAAACAGTTGACGTCAAGTGGAGCACTTCGTTTTAGACAGTGCAAAGTGGAGCACTTTGTTTTAGACAGCGCAAAGTGGAGCACTTCGTTTTAGACATCACCAAGTGGAGCACTTCATTTTAGACAGCACCAAATGGAGCACTTTGTTTCATACAGCACAAAGTGGAGCACTTCGTTTTAGATAGCGCAAAGTGGAGCACTTCGTTTTAGATAGCGCAAAGTGGAGCACTTCGTTTTAGACAAATAGTCGTGTCTGCTGTATTTTCTGCTTGATACATAGTTTTAACGGTTCAATCACAAAAGATCTGCGTACCTATTTGGTTATTTCCCTTGGCTATGTTTATCAGTTTATGTTTATAATTTATAAATTTAAGTATGAATTTATTTAGGGTTAGTTTTGTAAAACACAACTCTCCTAATCCTAACCCAAAATTTTTAAAAATATTTATATTAATTGTTGATTAGTTATTTATAGATTAGTTATTGCTATTATGTAGATTATCCCCCCCCCCCAAAAAAAAAAATCGGGTAGGCACATGTTTTGGGATAGGACCTTTCTAACATCCCAATATTCAATCTTAATATATTTCGTGGTCCCATGAAATTGGAGTGGGTCATCGTAGATGTTTAGTTGAGTCTGTTTCTACTTCTGTAGCACCTTTTTTTTTTTTTTTACAAAAACATCTTGTAAGAACGCTGACAACAAATCGTCTTTTAGAGTTATAGACAAGAATCAGACGGCAGTAGATGGGATTTATACCCAGTCCCGTTGAGCTGGCACCTATTCCTACCTGCTGCCTTCTTTTTTTTTTTAATGAAAAAGAGACAAAATGAATTTGAAAAGAAAATCTCACCTTCACTGGCCAGCAGGTTTGCATGCTCCGACTCAAGGCTGATGAGATTAATCTCCGCCTCTTCGTCTCTTGGTGATAGGAGCATTGGTGTTCTGATATCGTTTGCAGGACTCTGGTTGGATAATGAGTTGATAAGAGCGGAACTGGCTGTCACGTGTTGAGCGTATGATGTGATGGACAATGAGTACGGTGAATGTGAAGGTGGTGATCGCTGAGGAGAAAGTTGAATGTCTGTTGGATGAGCGTCAGTAAGGGTGGACCCTGATGACACTGTTTTTGTGCTGATGAAAAAGGGTTGGTCACCGCCAATCTGTTTGTCTTTAGTATCCAGTACAACTTCAACTGTGGATTCAATCTGCTTACTTGTTTGAGCCAATCCAGGCTCCATTTCTGCTGGTGATAGCACTGACATGGATAAAACTGCTGCCGTGTCGTTATGATGCCGTGCTGTCTCGCTGTCAGCATGTATGGACTGATCTTGTGCAGATGACGATGAACCCTCTGATGATGCCATTGCAGATGTTGACGCTGGCATGTCAACCATGGACATGAGTCGAAGAACACCTTCTTGGGCGACGTTATGCTCCTTAATAAGGTGTTTTTCCAACAGTGAACCGTCTGAGCACTCATGCCTACACAGGGGACACAAGATGCATGCTGAGACGCCTTGTCTTGAATTAGAAGATACAAATGGTTGCGTTGGTAAGAGGTTCGCGTTGCCTCGACTGTCCAAGCTTTCACAAATTTCACGATTGATGTCACTTGTACCGCATTTAGTGTTACTATGGAGGTCTGTGCCGTTGTTAGTGAAACTCTCCGTGCCTGAGGGTGATCCGCAACTTCTGGAGACCAACGCTAGCGATCGAGACACTCCTGAAAAAAAAGCAAGAGAATATATTTGCTATCAGGGATAATAACTAGACTATACAATACCTGTTCCTATGATATATTTGCTATCAGGGATAATAACTAGACTATACAATACCTGTTCCTATGATATATTTGCTATCAGGGATAATAACTAGACTATACATACAATACCTGTTCCTATGATATATTTGCCATCAGGGATAATAACTAGACTATACAATACCTGTTCCTATGATATATTTGCTATCAGGGATAATAACTAGACTATATTTGCCATCAGGGATAATAACTAGACTATACAATACCTGTTCCTATGATATATTTGCTATCAGGGATAATAACTAGACTATACAATACCTGTTCCTATGATATATTTGCTATCAGGGATAATAACTAGACTATACAATACCTGATCCTATGATATATTTGCTATGAGGGATAATAACTAGACTATACTTCTTCTTATGATATATTTGCTATCAGGAATAACAATTAGACTATACAATACTCCTTATGGTTCATGCAATGTGGTTTCTATTTCGTGTGCTGTCAAACATTTGCGATACCGATGTTCTCCCATGCCACATTGCTATGTTGTCAAGCATCTTCTCTCTTGGTCTTCCCCTTACATTTTACTCCCCTGCTCTTCAACTTGCCTGTTGTTACAATGTGTTTCATCTTCTTATGAGGTAGCCATTTATGTCGACTGTCTGTCTGATGCGGGTAAGCAGCTGTATTTTTGAATTAACCTCTTTCAAGATATCTTCATTATTCGTTTTATCTGTCCATGGTGTTAAAATTCTTTTATAAAACCACAATATCATGTTTTAATATTAATATATTTTAATAATATATACTATACTTTATTGTAATGATGATGTTGGTCCTTCGCAAGCGGAGATACGCATTGCATTGCATTGGAAAAAAAGGTAACTTAACGTTTATTTGTGAGGACTCAGTGGCTGATGAGTCTATTCCATGCTCTGAAAAACGTTTTGTAGTTTCAGCATGAATCTAGTATCTCTAGACCCTCATCTCTAGCAGAGGTGCGGACCACCCCGGGCGGCATCATCGGGAGGGCGTCAAATTTATTTTCGTCCAGTCTTTCACAATCACTGACATATTTGTTTAATGTCACAAGGGCGGAAAATTATGATTCCGATCCGGGCGTCATTGACTACGCCACTGGATGAGGGGGCCATGGTCTAACCTCTTATTTCATTTTAGTCTCTTTTGAATCACCTGTAATGTTCTACTCTATTCAAAACACTTTCAGCGTTGTACTCTCTTCGAAGCTACTAATCCCGGAATGATCTGACCATGATAGGATGAACCCTCACGAGACGTATTTTCCCTACAGCATTTATAAATCCTGCAGTGCTTAAGAGATTTATTCAAGTAATCCTTAAGTGGTTTTGCTGCCTCCACCCAGTTCTCCGTGAAGCTTACATGCACACGCCTCACTATAGAATATTCGGTTATTGTCTGCAACGCGTAAACCCCCCCCCCCCCCCCCAAATATGATTATTGATTACTTCCCTATTTGATATTTATCAAATATTAATTTAACTATTAATTTTTTAGGGTTAGGATTAGGGTTTTGGTTAAGGGATGTTTTGTTTAGCGCGAATGATGTTATGATACCAACATTGTGTTAATTGTATAGTTCATAAGAACAGAGTGAACTCATTAGCTGCACCCCCCCCCCAGCCAAAAGTAGTATCATTATAGCATTACTATATTACATCGATTTGGGGTCTTTGTTGCCTCTAATATCTTATAGTAGTGCGTCCTGATATAACCTAATTGGACTTTGTCCGCTGGTTGAAAGGGGCACGCCTCTCCAAAAGAGAGGCAATCTCATTAACTACCATCTAACCGAAGAATATTCCAATCATATATGCCCCCACTACATGGTGCATATATGCCCCCACTACATGGTGCATATATGCCCCCACTACATGGTGCATATATGCCCCCACTACATCGTGCATATATGCCCCCACTACATGGTGCATATATGCCCCCACTACATGGTGCATATATGCCCCCACTACATCGTGCATATATGCCCCCAATCACTGATTACAAGGAGAGAGTAATTGATAATTTGTATGCAAAGCTAGAGGATGTAATAAAGAAAACAGTATTTATTAAAAGGATATTCTTATAGCACAGGGTGATTGGAATACTAAAATAGGACAGGGCACATTTGACCAATGGGCTGGCACAGTGGGTAAATTCTGCACAGGAACAAAAAAATATCGTGGTTAACCTTGCTAATATTGTTTTCTCATAAAGTAATCAGACGATAACTGGGCATGCACCTAGCGATGATGCTACATAATCAAATAGATTTCATACTGGTGACCAGAAAATTCATATCTAGTATCACTCAGGCTAAGACTGAGCTTCCGGAAACTGAAATTGGAAGGAACCACGATAAGGTGCTAATGGTTCTTATCATTAGACTCATTATTATACAGAATCATTATTATCATCATTACTATACAGAATTACCATCGTAAGAAATTTCTTAAGCTAAACAAAGAACGCACAGAAATTGCTGATACATTTAAGGCAACTGTGTGTGTGTGTGTGTGTGTGTGGGCGGGGGGATGTTTCGCATCCCTCAAACTTAAGTCAGTCACGAATTGGTTGATAGTACATGGAAAGTTAGAAACGGTTGTGCGCAATATGGGGTATTGATCACTAAGAAAAGTTAGAAAGTTATCAAACCCGTAGATGACGGAAGAAATATTCCCACCCCCAGGAATATTCAAAATATTACATTTAGTACTCAGAAGGATAAAAATTGGGTTTAACATTTTTAACTCTTCCTTCTTTTTTGATCTTTTCGAAAAAAGAACAGGTAAAGAAAATTTCCAGAAAATAAAGAAACTGACATTCCCATCCCAAGAAATACGCCCTCTCTTTCATTTAGGTCAACACCCTCCCCCTTGTCGAAGACAATACTATCTTGCATATGAAGATAATAATTTTCATTTAAGTGCTCATCAGTGGTCATAAGTGCTCATCAGTGGTCATAAGTGGTTCCTACTAGGAAAAAATATTCTTTGAAATATCGTGAAAATTTAAGATGACAACGTCTCGCGGTGTTGACCACATCGCGCTATGTAGGAGTGCTGCTAGTTATTGAAAAATATAAACTCTAGCAATGTATATATCAGTATTTTTCAACTGACTGGCCGTGCCCTTGTGCAAGGCCCCAATATGTCTCCAGGGCCGAGTGAGCTTCAATTTGAATTGTATAACCATTTACTAGTATATATAATGTACTAAGACAGTATTACCTGTCCCTTGTCTCACATATGTTGAGAATCGCTGACTGACACCATAAAACGTAACCACAAAATTAGAAAAAAAACACACACAAAAATACTAAAATTAATGTAACCAGCCAACACATGGACGCATAACAAACTAGTACATGTGTTTCCACTATTGAAATGAAATGATTCATTAACAGGGCGAATAAGAATTGTTCACATAATTGTTTCATTTTTGTCAACATTTACAATGAATATTTTCACAATTTGTATTCCTACAAGTATGTATATATATGTATAGATCTATTTGTTTATAATTTTTATATAATGTATTTCAAGAGGGAAATGTGTATAAATTACAGCATACTGAAAGGCAAAAGTATAGGCTACGAATATAACAAGTTAATAAAGTTATGTAAATAAAGTGAGAAATATTAGTTCATATAATAGCCAGCAAATTAGGGGCAATAACGTGAGCTGCGCGTCTAAAACTTTGTATACCTGTGGGTACTTTTAGTGACAATTGCTGTTTTGTGATAAACATGGAAGCGGGAAAAAAAATTGTCGACTGTCATCAAGGCTTATTTAACAAGTAAACAGTCAATACTGTATGTTTCCCGTTATGGGGGCTTCCTGTTCGTGTGTGATAAAGACAGCATGCCCTTGCTGTCATCATATTTTTGTTTTAATTTGCCCTCCGACAGAAAAACACGGTCCTTACCCGGAGTCGAATCCTGGGACTCACTAGTGTGAGACTAACGCTCTAACCTATCGGCGATGCGGCACACTCAATTCGGAATACTATACATTAACTCAAGTGACATTCTTTTCAAGAACGTAGTCTTCTTTGTACATATTCTGTAATTCTCCAGATTCTGGGCGGCGTCATATTGGCCAGTCCTTACCTTGTTGATATTTACCTTTGATATTTAAGTCTTATGGGTGAACGCCACCGTTGTCTGGAGATCTTCTTTGGTTCCATATATCTTTGCTTGCAAGGTTGAGCTGTTGGGTATGTTTCTCTTACTTGTTCATACTGGGGACAGTTCTGCAGAATGTGTCCAGAGGTTAGTTAATCTATTCCACAAGTGCACAGTGGTGTGGCACACAGTCGCATCCTGTTCATGTGTTTGTTTAGTCTGTTGTGCCCTGTCCTCAGGCGAAGTACGGTGATCTGTCTCTGGCGATATGGTAGTGGTAGGTGTCTTTTGTCATGCTATGTTCAATTCTGACGATTTGTAAACATGTCTTATTTTCTTGATATGTGATTTCATTGTCTTTCTGCATAATGACGGCGATATTCTTATCATTTCTTGATTCGTCCTTTTTCATTGTCCATGATATTCTCAAAACATTTCGGCGGCATCTCATTTCGAATGAAGTAATTCTCTTTGTCATTGATTATACATGTTTCACAGCCGAAAATTGCTACTTGAAATATGATCTTACTTGAAGGTAAAGCTGAGGGGAGGTAGGCAGAGATACAAGTGGGAGAGAAACATTATGAGATGGATAAGTTGCAATTTAGCAGAGTGCACCACCAACGCGAGAGATACAATATGTTGGAGGTCTCAGTAAACACTCGTTGCGGAGACGGTACTTAATGAAGACCTTTTCTTCCTCTTTTGCTTTCATTTTCTGATAACCAACTCGAAGGTTCGTATGACTTCCTCCTGAGAAGGGGAGGGGGCGATCTGGACAGGGGGCGGTGGTCAAGCATGTTGTGATGATGTTTTCACATAGGATCTGCCTTATTTTCGGTCCTTTCAACACATCACATCCGTTTTCAGAACAGGATGATGATTACAGTGACGGGTCACTTTCCTGTATATAAAATAGCATCGGAACTCCAAAAACGTTGGGAATCACTGATACATATGGTAGACTGGCTAGTAGGACAAATGTGTAAGCTATTGAATGCAGTTTGTGCATCGGACAACCGAATGTCAATAAAATGACAATTTTCCAGACAGAAGGTATGTGGCATGGTCTAAAACGTCAAAGGCACGTCCCCAAAAATGGATACCAGATGAACCACTCCTGGAATTTATTTCCGCAAATGTTAATTAAACAAAATTGAACGTATAATTATAACTTGTTTCATATAATTTGTTTACTAAAGATTTACATTTCTGTTTTTTAGTAAACTTTTACCAAAATGTGATTATTTTTTAAAAACTGAATGAATAGACAAGGCTAGAATGATTAGTAGTGTATGCAATCAGTGTGATACAAGAACAATCAGCATTGGACGCCATTTGTTGGAACATGGTGAAATTTAAAAAAACCAAGTGATGTAGTTATTATAGCGATATTGTTACAATCGTAGAGATATTGTTACAATCGTAGAGATATTGTTACAATCGTAGAGATATTGTTACAATCGTAGAGATATTGTTACAATCGTAGAGATATTGTTACAATCGTAGCGATATTGTTACAATCGTAGCGACATTGTTACAATCGTAGGGATATTGTTATAATCGTAGAGATATTGTTACAATCGTAGAGATATTGTTACAATCGTAGAGATATTGTTACAATCGTAGAGATATTGTTACAATCGTAGGGATATTGTTACAATCGTAGCGATATTGTTACAATCGTAGCGCTATTGTTACAATCGTAGCGATATTGTTACAATCGTAGCGATATTGTTACAATCGTAGCGATATTGTTACAATCGTAGCGATATTATTACGGGTGTCTACCGTTTTAGGTGACATGCCAAAATGGTATAACATGTTAGTTAACACGCCGACGTCGGGTGTGCCAGATCACTTGAGCAAATAAAATGGGGACACAATTAAATTTCGTTCGTTGAGCTACATCCTGCTGTAAATCATGACTCTATTGTCCTGCTAAAGGCAAGAGGGATCCAGTGCAAGTTTTAGAATGAAGAAAAACACATAACGAATCCATGTCTCTACAACACCAACACCCCTCCAGTAAAGTCATTTCAACATAATTAATTAGGCTTTCAATCGTAACGTTTATTATTGTTTGGGTTTCGGTTGGTCACTATTTATATAT